>PKRV01000705.1:11890-62260 GCA_003709505.1 Hyphantria cunea
ATTAAATATTATTATATATTCAAAATTATATCTTATTATATGTTACGTGACGTGAAAACCATGACCTTATTGAACACATGCAAACTATTAGTAAGAGATTGCGGTATCCCAGGGTGAGTGGAGGATATGACATCTGGTTACCTCATACACTCGGTGAAAGGCAAGGATTGAACAAAAACCTGACTAATCTTAAACACGACCCCAGCAATTATTGACCCACATGGGCTTTGAACCCAAAACACCCACGTGCTCTTCACACAAGACTTTGTACAGATTAGGAATCGAACCCGCACCCGCCATTTAACAGTCATAGCCACTAAGCGCTAAATGAACAGGCGCGTCTGTAGAATATATTATAGTAATGGTATGACATAAATGAATTAAGTAATGAATATGAATCATGCTTTACCCGCGTCATGCTGTTCTGAAGACTGTTTGTAGATATCTGAAATAATCCAGTTAGTTATTTAGTTAAATAAACATATTTTTATAGTATTGGGTTCTACACACTATGCCGGCGGCATGGCCGGTGGTTATACCATCCACAAGTCAACTATCATTACGGAAATGATGCAAGTGCCGGCGGCCTGATTATGACGGCGGCATAATAAAATCCGTCGGCAAAGTATGATGAGTAGACGCGTCCCAAGTCAGTAAGCGGTTTATCCCGAAGCACGACTTTATCGTTAAGTTGATAACGACGTCGCCTATAAATAGGTTTAAAATATCAATAGGGAATTCTAATTTTTATTTCTCTCATTTTTTTTCTAGACTTATTATCTTTACCATATACTTAAAAGGGTTTTTTTTAATTAGTAATTATATATACCCAGAAAATACTAAATAAAAAGTGAAAATTAACTGAGGGAAATTTAAACTTACAAAACGCGTCACTATTGGTCGAAATGAAATGTGACGTCAAAAGTCATCATCATCATCATCATCATCATCCAACGGCTGGACATAGGCCTCTCCAATTTCACGCCACTTAGTTCGATCTATGGCTATATAGTCGATAGTCACTTCATCGAAATTATTGAAGTCGAAATTAGTAGTGTTTATGAGCAAAATTACCTTCTTCCATGATTTTTATAGCAATTAAAACTGTAAATAAGTATAAAGTAACTGAAAACTGAATAGTAAACAAACACGAAATGAGTATGACGTCATTCGCTGTGTCAAAAGCGCGCGCAAAATGGCGGCGTTTGAATAACTCAAATTTAGTCTGTGTTTTAAATTTCACTTTGTTACACAAGTACAAATTAGTTTAATTCTTTTCAAGCCTATTTATATTTTTTTCTATGTTATAGAGAAGTAAATGATCAGATTAAAAAATAAAAAAAACATGCATATTCCTTACTTTTGGAGTTTAATGATTGCCTTTGTGCTGTTGAATGAAGACTTAATTATTTTATTATTTATTTATCTACCAATATCAACAGAACAAGCAATATCATTAAGGGCATTGAGCCTAATATCCAAATGATTTCAGCCGTTTTGGCATGTCTAATTTATTAATATCCATTCAACCTTTTGTACTTATTATCATAAGATATTTTAGGTTAGTTGTAGTATATACAGCGTAGTTGAATTGTACATAATAAATGAACGGAGTTAGTACATTTTTTAGCAATCTTAGAACATACAGACCGCATCAGTTATTTGGTTATTTTACACTTGGTGAATGTATCAGAATACCGTTAGTATTTTTTTTATCAATAAATGTCGCCAATTTGTTAATAGTATAGATATATTTTTAAAAAGTGCCTATTTTAAAATTCGATTCTAGTAGAAACGTCTAGAAAACTTGCAACCTTGTTTAAATATTTCATGGAATATATTTTCTAACTTATTGCAACATACAGTAATGTACTAAGCACTTACTTGCTTTTATCTAACTCCTTGTTGATGGGTAGCGTAAAAAATGAACAGATTAATANGAAGCACGACTTTATCGTTAAGTTGATAACGACGTCGCCTATAAATAGGTTTAAAATATCAATAGGGAATTCTAATTTTTATTTCTCTCATTTTTTTTCTAGACTTATTATCTTTACCATATACTTAAAAGGGTTTTTTTTAATTAGTAATTATATATACCCAGAAAATACTAAATAAAAAGTGAAAATTAACTGAGGGAAATTTAAACTTACAAAACGCGTCACTATTGGTCGAAATGAAATGTGACGTCAAAAGTCATCATCATCATCATCATCATCATCCAACGGCTGGACATAGGCCTCTCCAATTTCACGCCACTTAGTTCGATCTATGGCTATATAGTCGATAGTCACTTCATCGAAATTATTGAAGTCGAAATTAGTAGTGTTTATGAGCAAAATTACCTTCTTCCATGATTTTTATAGCAATTAAAACTGTAAATAAGTATAAAGTAACTGAAAACTGAATAGTAAACAAACACGAAATGAGTATGACGTCATTCGCTGTGTCAAAAGCGCGCGCAAAATGGCGGCGTTTGAATAACTCAAATTTAGTCTGTGTTTTAAATTTCACTTTGTTACACAAGTACAAATTAGTTTAATTCTTTTCAAGCCTATTTATATTTTTTTCTATGTTATAGAGAAGTAAATGATCAGATTAAAAAATAAAAAAAACATGCATATTCCTTACTTTTGGAGTTTAATGATTGCCTTTGTGCTGTTGAATGAAGACTTAATTATTTTATTATTTATTTATCTACCAATATCAACAGAACAAGCAATATCATTAAGGGCATTGAGCCTAATATCCAAATGATTTCAGCCGTTTTGGCATGTCTAATTTATTAATATCCATTCAACCTTTTGTACTTATTATCATAAGATATTTTAGGTTAGTTGTAGTATATACAGCGTAGTTGAATTGTACATAATAAATGAACGGAGTTAGTACATTTTTTAGCAATCTTAGAACATACAGACCGCATCAGTTATTTGGTTATTTTACACTTGGTGAATGTATCAGAATACCGTTAGTATTTTTTTTATCAATAAATGTCGCCAATTTGTTAATAGTATAGATATATTTTTAAAAAGTGCCTATTTTAAAATTCGATTCTAGTAGAAACGTCTAGAAAACTTGCAACCTTGTTTAAATATTTCATGGAATATATTTTCTAACTTATTGCAACATACAGTAATGTACTAAGCACTTACTTGCTTTTATCTAACTCCTTGTTGATGGGTAGCGTAAAAAATGAACAGATTAATAAATGCTAAATATTCTATCTTATAAACTTATTTAAAGTAACTTCATTTAAGCTTCACTTTATATAATTTTAAATATGAATTTTTAAATAAAAGTATGTATATATGCACCAGTTATTCAGTCAGCGTCTTTTTTTTTCCTTTGGCTTTGCACGAAGTCAGCGTCCTTGTTTTCATGCAAATGTAATGTTTTTTTTTGTACAGTTAAACACACAGAGTATTAAATGCTCAAAAATTATTCTAAAATTTATTTAATCCCAGCTGACTCAAACATTTTGTCTTTTATGAACACTGCTATTAAATATTACCGCGTTAATGTTAATAAAATTATTTAATATAATAATATTTTTGCCCATGCTTTATAAAGCCGAGTCTCCACTGAACAACACAAAAGTTGTCAACTTTTGTGTTGGCAACAAAAATTATAAACATATGTTGGGACCCGTGTTTCGGTTATTGGCGGTAAACATCAAAAGAATACGCTTGTTGCATATATTGTTTGGCTCTGTGGAGACGCTTAGTTAAATAAATAAATAAATATTTCCGACATCTAACACACAACGCCATCTAGTCCCAAAATAAGCAGAGCTTGTATTATGGGTACTAGACAACTGATATAATACTTATATACTTTTTTTGTAAATACATACATATCATGCATAGAAAACACCCAAACTCCGAAACAAATATTTGCAGATCATACAAACATTTGATCCGACCCAGGAATCGTGCCTTAAGGTACTTACATGATGATCCTAGAGGTAAAATCTTGCCGAGACAGAGAGGCCTGTTGCCGTACGGATCTCGTACTGCGTAGATTTTATCCTTGAGCATAATCACTAGCGAATAACTCAGTGGAGCCAGTCTGTAATGTAAAAAAGCAACGACTACTACAATTTGTTAGGATAGGTTAATTTTGTTTTAATTTTATTTTATTTTTTTGTAGACAACTCCCGCATTAGGAATATACATTCCTGTGTCACGGGGATCTTTACAAACATACGTGAAACGGACACAAAGTACACCCAGCCTTAGAACAACTATTAATGGATCGCACAAAATGTTGTCCCGTGTAGGATTTGAACCCACAACACAGCAGGAAGCGGTGTGGCGACCACTAGGCCAACCGTGTAGTCAATATTTAAGGAGTGTAATGAAATCCTGTAGCGTTTCTAACCAGCTTATCTTTAGGGAAGATTATTCTTTCTACAACTTCATGCACTTGTGTACATCGGCGGACTTAATGCCCAAGGCATTCTCTACCAACCTTCGTACCCCCCGAGAGATCTAGTAAGGTGGGTGTCGCGGGATTACAGTTGCACTTAGTTGACATTAAATAACAGATACTAAAATGCAAATAATTATATACATGCACCAGGTCGGCCTGCTCGTATGTAAGTAGACAAGCCAATATTTATATAATGTTACATACAAAATGTATCTTTCCAGTCCGTGCCCCGACCACATCACGGACACGAGACCGCAGTACTGCCCGGTATCTAATATTTTATGTTAGACGTTCCTATCGAAATATATTACTTGTATATATGTATTTGTATCAGTGTGATGTGACTTTTATGACCTTTCACTAGGTCAACAGGGTCATTTTAACCTGGTTTAGTATTCTTCAAATTTATTTTTTTATTTTATTATTGACGTTTGAATGTGCATCAAGGCCTAATCAATTAAAAAATATTTAAGTGTGAGTAAAACCTAAATTTGATGATCAGTCTGTGGATATGAAAATAGAGTTCGTTTTAATAGAGCAGTGAACCCTAAGTATCATATGTCAAAATAATAACTTGATATGATAAATGTACTAAATATAAACTTGTGACGTCACTGTTTTAGACTACTCAATTGAGCAATGTTTTACAATATTGATTTGATTAAAATTTGTAATAGAAAAAAAAAAGTTGTGATATATATATTTACCGAGATGTTTTGTTATGTTAGTTTTAATGAATGAGATGAGACATGACAATTTTGACAGTCATCTACACTATCTGATCTATTTATAAGCAATATTTGTAATCAATTAACTATTATTAGTAATTTTCGGTACTTTATCGTAACTATATTTAGGTATAGGTATTTTTATCGTCATAATGGATTCCAAAACTTTGTTTATCGGTAGTTAAAGGGTATTTTGGATGTGGAGATTTGTGTAGGGGTATTTTTAAACAGAAAATGGGACCATGGATGTAGGTAGTTACCTCATGAGGTGGTTGATACGCGCCGGCCAGTCAGGACCTTCAGTCTCTCCCTCTGGAGGGTTCAGGCATAAAGCTTGTGTAATCAGTTCTGAGTCAGAGTGTGTGGAGAGTCCCACTCCTCGACCCAATACCTGGACACAAATATACAGTTTTAGTACAATGTGGTGGTTTTATTAACTTTTTGCAGAAGATTGTGCAGAGCACCTTATCTATATGTAAGGGTGAATTAGGCGGATTAAAAAAGTAATTATATGAGCTTATCCTAAAGGGGATGGTCAAAATGAATATTATTTTGTAGGTAATGTTGACTAAAAGTTAATTTTAAAGAGACTAGGGTTTAAATATATCTTTCTTATACTGAAATTTAGTATATAGGTGGATTCAAGGGCGGTAAATTGTAGCAAGGGTTAATTTTTAGAAAATTTATTTTACCAAAAAGAAAACCAAGCAACGGACTCAATCATCCAGGTACTGTGTGTAAAAAATGTCATGTGTGAATTTAAAGATATTTTAGAAAAGAATATTGATTGTAGTTTAAAAGTAAAATTCTGTAGTAAGTCTTTTTATTTTATTTTATACAATATACAGTTTTTATAATATACTAGCTGAACCTCGAGGAGTTACCCGCGTTTGTTGCTGTAACCGTGGGCAAATCTGCAGGGCGAAGCTTATCCAAAAAAGTAGCCAAAATTATTATTATATTATAGCCTTATATCATCAATTCATCAGCTATCTGCCAGTGAAAGCCCCGTCGAATTAAGTTCAGCTATTACAGAGACTACCCGGCACACAGAAAGACAGACAAAAATGACAAATTTTTTTTTTTTGGTATATGTGTACCGTGTATGCATACATGTGGATTTAGCTGTTATTGTTATATTACAAACAGATACCCCAATTTTATTTATTTGTATAAATAGCTTGATAGAGGAGAAGGGAGGAAGAAAACTCATTGCACAGACCACAAATAAAGTTGGGAAAAGGGTAGGGCGATGATGACGTATAGATTATTTTTAAACAAGGTATTTAATAACGTGTGTATTTCTCACCGGCACTCATAGCCCAGTTGCACTCGGTAATTAGAAACAATCAGCGAGGGCAAGCAACGACGGCGCGGTCAGTACCTGGATGGGTGACCGCTGGTGGCATGTTACCATGAGCGTCTCCGTGATTCGGAGGTCTCGTTAAGCAGTCGGTCCCGGTTGTTATCATAGGATAACAGTCGTGAAGCTTAGTTGGAGGCCTTCGGGCGGCTTAAAAACATCCAACGGTAAAATTACGTAGCAACAACGTATTCTTGCCAGTCCCCAACCCGCACTTGGCCAGCGTGGGGACGTATGGCCTTAACCCTCTCCTGAGAGGAGACCCGAGCCCAGCAGTGGGACATTATGGGTTGTTGATGATGATGTATTTCTCACCATCTTTCGAAGACTGCTGGCGTTCACCAGCTCTCCATTGTGTGCTACGGCTAACGCCCCGTGGGCCGTGTGTACCACGAACGGTTGGCAGTTCACTTCCTCGGATGCCGCCGACGTTGAATACCTGCGTATATCCTTAAATTATATACTCCTTATACACACATACAATGACAAGAACTGGAGACAAAAGTAACTGTTTTTGTAAGGCAACTGAATTTATGTGTAGTGCGCTTGCGCTGTGTTTCACCGAGTGAGTGAGGATACCGGAGACCCATACTTAGAAAATCTCAATAACTCTTTTAGCCCGACGTGGTAGTTGACACCGAGACCTCTTGATAGAAAGTGGCATACGCTAACCGCTAGACTACATATGTATAAATAAAAGAAAAGAAGAATAAATGGTTAGTATAAGAACAACTGGAGAAAAAATGAGAAGAGTGTGTGTACTTATGTAGACGCGTTAGAAGTTATACTTGTTTAGAGCAACATGATAAAGAACTTTTATATTGACTAAAGCTAACTTCAGGGAGTCGGTTTTTCGTGACGGTGTGCGCGTGCGCATCGTAAAAAATTAATCTCATCATTTTTCCCCAACGCGCCAAAAGAAGTATAACTTCAAAAAGGAAGGTAGACCCTAGGGGTACATACCTAGTGTGTCCGATGCCGAGGTTTCCTTTTAGCTTCTTCATGGCTTCATCATTGAATATATTGTTGATTAAACCCATGCCTTTGTGGGTGTTAAAAGAACGGGCGTTTTTGCCCTCTGACGTCACGATACCGGCTGACTCTTGACCTCTGTAACAGAAAGGAAGAATGGACTTTCAACAACAAGAGATATTTATATTGGAAGAGAAACAGAGGCAATGCGGTACAGACCTTTCTTTACATTAGACTGAGATCGCCGCCGCTTACAAGAATAATTTAGGTAGTACGATATATTCTAATTGTGTGTTTAGAAATCCTGACTGTTAAGTCAAAAATTGGGAGTACAATCACTACCCAGGACAAATATACTTCTTGCATGATTTCAGCAGACGCGTTCAGAATCCTTACTAATATTATTAATTTGATAGTAAATCTGTATGTCATCTGTTACGCTTTCATGGATAAATCGGTGCACACACAACAAAATCGGTGCAACACTTTCTACTGTGCACTACGATACACAGTAGAAAAGTGTACAATGCTCAGTAGAAAGTACGGTGCACAGTACGGTATACTACGGTGAACTGGTAAAAGAATACTAAAATTAATAATGACGTTCTCACCTGTGCTGTAAAGCAACTAATCCTAAGCATATGACCTGTGGGATGTCGACCTGTGTGGGCCACTCGCCCGTGCTGATCGCGCCGAACACTCCGCATTCGTGCGTCAGCCCTGGAATTAATAAATATTGACAAATTTATGAATAGATACAGATCCTAAAATAAGAAGGCTTTTAAAAATATCTCCATTGTTGTCATCGTTATCAGCCCTGCTGGATAGAGGCTTGTGTCTAGAAAGATTATTCTTACTATAGCATGCCACGCAGGTCAAACGGGTAAAGAATAGACGTACATATGTAAATTCTGGCAATAAATGCCTAACGAGCTTGAGAGAGGAAAGCTTCAACACATATTCGCCGGCTGAATGGGAATCCACAGAAATTTTCTGAATTCTGTGTAAGCAACGTCTAATTGTATCACAGGTCATGGATGGATGGATGGACCATGGATGGATACACCCTGCGACGATATATCAAGAAATATGGAAGTCAAAAAGTAGGGCAATCGTTTTGACCGTCTATGTATGTTTATACGAATGTGGTGTCAATAGATTCGTCTGTCATGTCTCTGGTTCGTCGCCTTTAAATAACTGCCTCATTGGTCTACGCTTGACGTATCCAAAAGTCGCGCCAAAGAATTATTGAGTTTTTCTGATTATAAAAATACTTAATAACAGTTCGGAATTTTGAAGTTGGGGTCTGAACCCCCGTGCCGTGCGAGAGGACGTAAAGCTGTCGATCATGTGCCTGATCTGCCTTATCTTTCCCCGATCGTGTCGGTTAACCGTCCCATTGGATTATGAGAGAGTGGGAACAGAGAGTGCACATATGTTTGCGCGCACACACTTGTGCACTATAATATCTCCTGTGTAACTATGTATATCGAAGGCGGCTAGGAGAGCATCAATAATGGCCTGGGTGACATAGGCTAAATAAATTTAATCAAAATTTTTCCTAGCCGGGTTTTTTGCCACTTTTTTTGGATCGATATGTATTTGACTTTGACTTGTGGTATCTGCTACAGAACCGCTGAAATATCTATTAATATCAAAAGTCCCTCGCTAACGATTTTTCTCGATAAGTATTGTACATGCTTCTGTCATTTTAAGGGTGCCCTTTACTTCTCCTTTAATTATTAAAACATCATGTATTACCCTCGGTTTTGTTGCGTAATTATTTTTTATTCAATGTCGTTCTTTCTTATTCCATATCCTTTTTACCACTTTGGTGGCGAAATTCTGAAAAATTCTTACTCCTAAAACCTAACAAGCATCATCATACATTTAACGCGATCACTTATTTAAATATATTTACCTCTGATTTGCCGGTGGTCACAGGCTGTATGACCGGAGCCTGTGCCCACGTCCAGTGCAACCTAGTCGAGACGTGATCGCGTTATTTCCCGTACAAAATAATTAATATATCATGAAACGCGAAAGTTTAGTAGTCAGTGTACATGATGCAAATTGTAGTTGTGAGGGCAACTAATTGAATTAATATAGATATACATTTGGAACATCAGTAAGATCATTTCGTACAACTCTAGATATGGTTATGATTTGGTATATCAGTCACCTCACGCGATATAACTGACGACCACTCGAATCTAAAGCAGCACAAACTGGTTTGATTGCATAATGTTATCTCAGTTCCGGAATTACACGAAGTACTGTTAATTAAATAAAAATTGATATTTATATATATTATGGGTTATTTGATATTAAACTTGACTACATCATCTCAACGTTGTGTGCAGTCTTACATAGGCTGATAGCCGACATAAGGTCGCTACTATCCAGCCACTATGTTATCAAAACTTTTATGTACTCTTTATTCTAATAATGGGTTTCCGTGTTTTAATTTTTGTAGATTTTTTGGGTCAAGGGTGAGACCTATTATACATGTTAAATTTTACTGACTATTCGGCACTTAAGTATAGTTTCATTGCAGTTAGTAGTTTACATCATATCAACAAGTTTTAATAGACATATAAACCCTTCTTTCGAAAGAATGTTTTGGCCTGCTATAGCACGATGGGAAGACGGGTTAATATGGGGTTTAAGTTACAGAACGGGGAACAGGGGAACGGGTTCTTGAGTGGAGACCGCGTCTCGGCAAACTTAGTGTAGGACGTCCACAGGCCAAGTGGAGTAATGATTTGCGCAAGAAAGCTGGTAGGACCTGGATGCGAAAAGCCGAGGATCGAACTAAGTGATGTGCAATTGGAGAGGCCTATGGCAATGGAGGCCAGCAGTGGACTGCGATAGGGTGATGATGAGTAACAGACTTAATCTGATACTGCAAACTCGGACATTACCGAAGAGACCAAAAGAACGGATATTAAAATATTTAGACTAAGAAGAAAAAGAGAATAAATTGTAGGATTTGATAGCTTTGCTTGTTGGACACTAAAAGTTTACAACCTTAGGTGTCCACTTATAAAACTATAAGAGGCGCTCATAGCCCAGTTGCACTCGGTGATTAGAAACAATCATCGAGGATAAGCAACGATGGCGCGGTCAGTACCTGGATGGGTGGACCGCTGGTGGCATGTTACCATGAGCGTCTCCGTGATTCGGAGGTCACGTTAAGCAGTCGGTCCCGGTTGTTATCATACGATAACAGTCGTGAAGCTTAGTTGGAGGCCTTCGGGCGGCTTAAAAACATCCAACGGCAAGATTTACGTAGCCACAACGTATTCTTGCCAGTCCCCAACCCGCACTTGGCCAGCGTGGGGACGTATGGCCTTAACCCTCTCCTGAGAGGAGACCCGAGCCCAGCAGTGGGACATTATGGGTTGTTGTTTGTTGTTTTATAAAACTATGATATTTAAGAAGTTAAACATCGCAATTACGTTACAGCTAGAATTATGTAAAATGTTTTTAAAATTGTAAAAATTTGCTGCCCCTTTGGCGTAGTGGTTTAGACGGTAACAATGACGTTTTCATCTGCGCGATTGTTGCAGGTCATAACCCAACATAGAACAACACTGTGTGACCACCACGAATTATGGTTTTGGGTGTGGGTATACTTTGTGACCGTTTCATGTATGTTTATAAAATCACCCAGCATACAGGATATATTTCTAGTTCCTAACAGAAGTTGTCTTTAATAAAGAAATACCTGGATGACCGATAGCAAATTATTTTTGGTAAATTTACTCGAAATGAATACTAGCTAGATCGATTTATCGCCTCTGAAACCCGCTGCATACTAAATATCAATAAAATCCTTGGATCCATTTCCGAGATTTAGATTAAATAATTATATAAACATGAAATGCTCGGTATTAGATATATATAGATAAAACATTAATGAATGCACAATGAAGATGAAACACACTTAAAAAGTGTAATTTATACAAATCTTTTTCCTGGAATTTAGATTCACTTCTCGTTTCTGCCCATAAATACGAAAATGCTTCGTAAATAACATACTTCTGAGATTATCAACATGATAAAATTAGTACAACCGAACGTCTTGTTTTATTTTTTATTTAGCCTGTAAAAACTCTCTTTTTTTTGTTTTTTCCCGTGCGGAAATCCCCACGGATATCACCTCCTGTGGCATATCGGACTCGAACCGACTAAAAGCGCATGCCATCACGAGTACTAGGAGCCGGGGAACCAGGCGCACCCTAGGAAGGAAAACCCTGGAACCCCGACGTACCTCGGGCCACACACTGTTTATCGGGCCACGTACTTTATAAGGCTCGCGCCGCCACCCCGCTCTGCTTCTGCTAGGGTGGTAGGTGGCCTCACCTGTCACCCTCAGAATTGCGTTTATAGACGATGGATATCGTTTAATGATCTTCGGCGCCTGAGTCGTCTGCGGTACCTGGCCCGTTCACGGGCCTGGCGGACAGGGAGAGTTCTAAACCTCTCCCGGTCTCGCTTCGCCATCTTCTCCGCAAGCATAACTTGCTCGCAGAAAGAGACGGCAGCGGTAGAAAAACCCCTAAGAACTACGTCAGTAATTGTGTAAGTCACACGTGATGCCTGACGTAAAATATCTTTAGAAAATAACATTTTGATGTACTTTACAATAATATTTTAGTGTGATCAAACAATGCGAGCTTCTTATCATTTCTATTTGACCTCTCGGATTTCATCAGCTATTTTTATTGCAGACCATGGTCCATCTAAGATACGTTTGTTCAATAATATCTAAGACAAATGTAGTGCGTAATATAATTTAGATAATATTCTAATTATTGTTATAAATGATCCTTTGAACTGGACTCTGGAGTTGTGGATATTTATTCATATCAGTTTGTTTGGTTAAATTTTTATTTATCCTTTATGCGCTATTGAGAAACGTGCAGTGGAGGACATTATGTCGTAGGCATTTTACTCTAGTATACTTTTGGATGGTGTTGAAATGTCTGTATACCTAGTTACAATACAAGACTGCTGATGAAAACCACGGTTCTGTCCATTCCCAACGTATGGTTTTGTGAAGAGGTTTTAGGTTAAAAACGAGACGGCAAAACGGGAGACAATAGAGGGGAAGAGCTCTAAATTGTTAATTGATCTTTTGTTTTTTAATAGGTCTCATCAATATAACAATGTAATTATTATATAAAAATTTTTTGGCCTAAGCATCTCAGTACTTTCAGGTAGGCACAACATCGACAAACAAAACTGCCTCGTTGGTCTAGTAATAGCGTAAGCGACTGCAGAACAAGAGTTCTCGGGTTCGATTCTGTACTGCTGTTGGGTATGGGCTGAAGCCCGGAGTATGCAAGATGGCTTTGTTTCCCGCCCGTGTCTCGGAGAGTACGTTAAGCATTCGGTTCCGGTTGTCATGAACACGTATGACAGTCGTTATTGATTCTCAAATATACTGACAACTAGTTCAATCTTCGAATTCAGTTCACCCTCAAGGTTGCAGAGGTACGATGCTAGTCGCTGCCAGTAAATGTGACACCAGTTGAACTATTAGCCGACCCCGAAACTTGGAAATAATAAAGGTTAGAAAGATTGTGAATGTAATCGGTCCGTCTTTCTGATCTGTCCTAGTTTTGTAGTATTTTTGATATTTGAGTACTTCAAAATGTGTACGTATCTTTCAAACTATGTAGCAAATGTATATACTTAATATATTGCATTTAATTGTTTTCCGGTCATTATAAAACCATTAGAGAATTCCACTCCTTATCTTTTATGAACTATGCATACTCAGTGGAAATTTATGAATGAATTGTGATAAAACATTGGCTTTTAATTACCCTTATCTTTAAATACGAAAGCATGTCCCTTGTTTATACTTTCCAATGACCAATATGAATCTTTCCATTTGAACTCACTGAGGTATATTCATATACATTTTTTATGTATGGAAACTATGGTGGCGCAGTGTGTTGGAATCGAATAGCACTTTTGCCACGGAGCGACCGGCATCGGACTACCGCAACCCTGAGGGTGAACTAAATTTGAATGTTGAACTGGTTGAATATATTTTAAAATATAATAATTAGAATAGTAAGAAAGCGGTTCTCGGATCCCTCCCGTCTCAGGCGCAAAGTGGCACACCGTGTGGTTTTAATCAATTCGATTCCGACACACCGCCCCGCCGCAAATCCCAGTGGTGTGAAGGCCCGAGGGGATTACCACACGTAAAAAAAAAAGTTGAATATATTTTAAGGCAATGACTTGACAAATAAAGATTGTCATAGATAATCACGACAGCCGTAACCCTTCTTGAGTCCCTCGAGCTGAGTGCTTGCCGAGGCAAGGGCGTTTAACAATACCGTACGCCGATACTCCTGGCTGTTGATCGCTAACCACTAGACAAACGAGGTAGAAAGTCATCAACAAGCCATAATGCCCACAGCTGGGCTTGGGTCTCCTCTCCGTTGGCCCAGTACGTGTTGGGGAAGGACAGGACAACGAATGGCTACGAAATAACATAATAAAGTGACCAATTGTGTTTCCAAAGAACCATCTCAGTAGACTTGAATTCTCAGTCGTCTTACTATAAGTTATACTTAGAATACATTACATCAACATTGAAAACGAAATAAACTGAAATTCAGATTCAAAGATAGAATGAAGAAGGGTTATAAGGCTA
Organism: Hyphantria cunea; assembly: GCA_003709505.1. NCBI lineage: Eukaryota > Metazoa > Arthropoda > Insecta > Lepidoptera > Erebidae > Hyphantria > Hyphantria cunea. The sequence continues at coordinate 26,067 of PKRV01000705.1, forward strand.
TCTTTTGGAATGAGAGTCAAGTGTCACCGATCGTAGTTAACTTTTATGAGCTCTTTGATAAACGGCTGATCAGCGCACAAGATCGTACCGACCGATCTCGTGACAAAAAGTTACATCATTTGTTGTAACTGTCAAGTGAAAAAGGGCAAAAGCCAAACCTTAAAATAAAACGTCAGTCGATCGCAAGACAAGGATAGAAACCGTATTCAATTTCTTTTCCTTTTACTTTTGCTGTGATCAGGGCATTATACAGAACAATTACCATGACACCACCGAGCGTTTATGAGTGACTTTTAAAGTTACAATTTATATCGCAATTTTGACAATAAGACATACTTCGGCACATCATAAGACAGTTTTTTTTTTCAAAATTAGTCATCATGTCTATCGACAGCTCGTAAACAAATCCTATCAATTCAGAGTTTGTGGAAATAAACATCGAAACCGTATCATATGCCAACATCCACACTTACCCGTTTGCACAGCTCCTCTGCCGAATCTTTTGCTGATCTTAACTTCAGGTTCTTTAATTTCATCTTGTCTTAGCCTCTTCACAGCAGCGTCTGAGGTGCTGGCGTCCTGCTGGCAGCAGGAAGGTCCATCGGGACCGTTCATTTTGTCGCTGAAAAGAATAGTATGGGATTTAGCATTAAAAACTTTAACTGATATAAGTTCGCTAGGAAAAATAATTTTAATAATACACTGCTGGACATAGGCCTCTCTTTGGAAAGGGAGTTCTGGGTTTAGTGTCAAATGAGGTAAACGAGACGTATCGCCTGATGGTAAGCGATTACCACCGCGCATGGACACCCGCAGCACCAGAGGCTTCACATCTGCGTTGCCTGCACTTGGGTGATGGGGAAGGGGATGGTGGTAGGGGTTGGGCTATGACCCTCCGGTATCCTCACTCACTCGGTGAAACACAGCGCAAGCGCTGTATCACACCGGTTATCTGTGAGGCCGTGGTGCCACTCCGGTCGAGTCCGCCAATTCTCGCCGAAGCGTGACTCTCCCACGGTAAAAATTTGCTTGTTTTCTTGTGTTGTTTTGATTGAAATTTAAATCAAGCGAGATGCCCTAAACACTTGTTCTAGATAAAATTTTACCTATTCCCTACTAAGTACTGAATTAATTCTCTGCCATTTGTTTAAAATGGGATAGGTAGGTACATAGCTTTTGTGCAAACCAAGGGTAGTTTTTTTTATATATGGGTCAGCCAAAGCAACTCTAATCTGCCTGATGGAAAGTATGAGCCGAATCTAAGGGTAGTTTTCACCATACTCATTGCGAATGCAGACAATGCAACAATGTATTATGGTGACCAATGCTATGGTTCTAGCGAGATGCTACTGTATCATTGGGCCTCCGGTCTCTCACTCACCAACGAATCATGACAACACGAATGCTATCATCATATCTAGTAGCAGTGTCAGCACATTTATCTCTAATTAAAGAGTATCATAAAGTGAATTATATAATTATCTACTTATTACTAAAACGATGTAAAGCTAAGTTCCAGCTAAACTACTAGAATTTTCAAATTGTTCAAGACGTTCTCATCATACTCGAATAAGCGGAAAAGCGAGCGATTAGCGATAAAAGCTTAAAGCTCTTGTAACTTGAGAAACTCCTACAAAGTTAACTTTATCTTTAAGATACCATATTTTTGGGTGACTGATTATCAATAACGAACTTTCATCAAATAACGTTTATCAATAACGATCATTTAGTATTACCATTAATAAGAATTAACTATGGCAAAAACTCTGTAACTTTTGTAGGAGCACAGCTATATAATGCACTTACAGCGGACGTGAGGGAGGCCAATCGCTTACAATATTTAAAAAGAAACTACACAATTATATTTTGAATAATTTTAAAAATTAAAACTATAAATTACTGATCGTTCTTAACTTTGAACAAGCAAACTTGCATCCCAAGACACACCGTTTGTGATTATTTTATTTTTTCAAAGTACCCGCCTATATCGGGTTAATAGTCTGTATAAAATATTTTTGTTTTCATGTAAGTGACTTTGTCTTATTGAGAAATAAAGATCTTTAAACTAAACTTTCTTGGTATTGTCTAATTGCAATCATTAAAGGCATTTAGGGTTTTTTCCATTTAATGACGGAATAGTATTTGTCTTGAAAGCTACATATAATAATAGAGACATGGATTCTTACTGCTTTATATACCAGGTACTAGATACATCCAGGTAGAAATTATTTAACAATAGCTTAAAAACGTGCCCTGGTCAAGGTGAAAAGCATCGTTGGTCTTCACTGCAGTATGGGTGTGAGTGTACTTCGTGGTATTTGATAAAGTACCTGAACCCAGTCAGANGGCCTCCGGTATCCTCACTCACTCGATGAAACACAGCGTAAGCGCTGTTTCACACCGGTTTTCTGTGAGGCCGTGGTATCACTCCGGTCGAGCCGGCCCATTCATGCCGAAGCGTGGCTCTCCCACGGTAAGATTTATACTGATTATCAATAACGAACTTTCATCAAATAACGATTATCAATAACGATCATTTAGTATTACCATTAATAAGAACTAACTATGGCGAAAACTCTGTAACTTTTGTAGGAGCACAGCTATATAATGCACTTACAGCGGACGTGAGGGAGGCCAATTCGCTTAAAATATTTAAAAAGAAACTACACAATTATATTTAGAATAATTTTAAAAATTAAAACTATAAATTACTGATCGTTCTTAACTTTGAACAAGCAAACATGCATCCCAAGACACACCGTTTGTGATTATTTTATTTTTTCAAAGTACCCGCGTATATCGGGTTAATAGCCTGTATAAAATATTTTTGTTTTCATGTAAGTGACTTTGTCTTATTGAGAAATAAAGATCTTTAAACTAAACTTTCTTGGTATTGTCTAATTGCAATCATTAAAGGCATTTAGGGTTTTTTCCATTTAATGACGGAATAGTATTTGTCTTGAAAGCTACATATAATAATAGAGACATGGATTCTTACTGCTTTATATACCAGGTACTAGATACATCCAGGTAGAAATTATTTAACAATAGCTTAAAAACGTGCCCTGGTCAAGGTGAAAAGCATCGTTGGTCTTCACTGCAGTATGGGTGTGAGTGTACTTCGTGGTATTTGATAAAGTACCTGAACCCAGTCAGATAATATAACCTATGTTAACAATAATTCTAAAAATAACTGAAATATAAGGTACCTATGCAACTGCCGTACAAGAGGAAAACGTTCGGAAAAAATCTATCTTTAGACACACTTAATTATTTGTATTGGCCACACTCATTAATAAAATAATAGGAACCTTATTTTTAACTATCACTAACAGCTGATTATAGATTGTAGATTTTAAAAACAAAACAAACACAGCTGATGTAAGATCACAGGGTACTCTGACCGGACGACTCACATCACACAACAACGTCAAGACTCAAACTAAAGATATAAACTTAACAATTTAGATTATAAATGAAATGTACATAAACAAGTTTTAATGGCAATAACAATACAGTGTCCGATAATGGTATAAAACTTTTTATTCAAATTTCGAACTCTATTCCAAAGGCATACCATCCAAATGTTGGTCAATTACGTCAAGGGATTGCGTATGTACGTCATAGAAAATTTGTTAAACTGGCAATCATTTGACCGCGATAGTGTTGCCAGACAAGATAACTATCATGTTTTTTCTTAATAAAAATCTAATGACGCATCTTCTTTTAAATTTAGGTCAAACCTATCTACATGTTTTTTTTTCTCAATTGTTTTGATTTTTCTTCCTGATAAGTATATTTTTATATTACACTAATAGACCATCGAATGATTTAAAAACAAGTCGACTGCTGCTTGGACGGCGAGTAGGGGAGGGTTCCTTACTTTATTACTACTTTTTGACCAAGTAACTGTATTCAATAATTTTTTTCGAAGGAATTTGTGTGTAGCTATATCAGCAAGTTGAACAACTATTAAACTAACTAAACCATCTTCGGTGTGACACAATTCTTTCTTTATAATATTATTGTATTTTTTACCAAAACTAAACATGATTGGTCCCTCATCTCCATACATTGATAGAAATTAGCACTATAAGTTTTATGTAATCGATTCACTAAATCGAATAGGTGAAATTATAAGATAGACATTCGCACTGGATGTGTATAAAGATGAATAATTAAATCAAAGAGTTAATTTATCTCTAAACTATAAAATATCTTTAACTGACAACCACGGATCTCTAAAACGCCAACATCGTATCATTTATCTGCTACCATTTCAGCCTTGTGCTTGTTTAGAAAATACATTGACGTAATGAAATGGAATAATTGTGACAGTAAGATTAATTGTGGAGAATTGGTTGGAGAGGCTGATGCGGGCGCTGACCGGACACGGCCATTTTGCCAAGTAGGTACTCTTGTCAAGACTGCAATTCTTCTCCAAGTAAATGCTGCGGGCACGCAAATTTTTACGGCAGTTATTGTAGTAAAAGACCTCTAGATGAAGACCTATGCTATGTCCACGGTAGAAGACAGCTTATGGTTAGCCCAGCAGAGGAAAACTTAATACGATAGCACGACGTTCTACGCAAGCGCCTATCTAAACCAGAAGGAGGATCAAGACTCTTAACCCGTAATCGTGTAGCTGTCTACAGCTTAGGAAGCGGCTAAAGAATATCAGTATTCACGGGAACCTCCTGAGGGGCACATCAATATCTCGTAATAGAGACTGGTATTCACAAGATAAAAAAAGAAATGTCTATGCAAAATTGTCGGCCTTAATGACTCAACTCTACAATCAAATGACATAGATGATTAAAGTGTCAGTTTTAAAATTGTTTTCTTTTTAACAACTACAAGTATTAATATACTTGTTAATTGACGTTTTTTTTTTTTTTTTGAAGTGTCACCATGGGTCCCCATTTCATGTCATCCACATTTTTTATATTTTTTATCATTAATTCCATCACGACGAAGACATGAAAACTCGAAGACTTGAAATACTTGACATTGGCAGAAATAGCTGATCCGGCTGATTGCCATATCATCAAAAGAAGAAGAGATATTAAATTGACTAGCAATCTCGCAATTCTACATTGTCATATCGCGTATTGCTGCTACAAAAATAGCTGGAAGCAAAATATAGCTGACGAAACATTCACCCGAAACATTGCTTGACAAGCAGCACTTACGTCTTGTTTTGCTTTATCAGAGAAATATTCTGACGAAATAAAAATAACACAAAAAGACAAATTTAACTATAATTTAATTTTGCGCACGATAACAAATGTAGTAACATATTCGCAAGTGTCGTCATCACAAAAGCTGTACTGTGTTGTGACCGCAGGGGGTCAACTATCGGCTGACTTTAAGTACATTTCCATAAGGGGGTGTAATAAACAACTGCGATAAGATTATTGGAAATTAACACATTTATAATTGTTATTGTGACCACGACTATAGTGATGTACTATATTTAGTATTGTTATATAATATTGGTGCAAGATAAATTGTATATTTTCGTCAGTTCATCTGTTTCGTTTCTATAACGCGCATCTGATTTGTACGAACAATAGCGACTTTTGTTTGTTAAAAGATTTAAGGCTATCAGATTCAGGGGTCAACTATCAGAACGCAGATAACTGCTATTTTAGGCTGAGAAACAAATTTCAGTGCTTACTGATTATATAGCTTTCTTTTATCAAAACCTTGAAAAATCGAAAATGTTTAACCAACAAAAGAAAGAAGGAACGTGTCTCAATTCCTTTTAGATCTATTTGTAAATCCAGTTTCGTGACAGAACTGGTTCGTCTTTAAGGCGTCCTGAATTGAAAAGGTAGAATTCAGAGAGCCTTTTACTGTAGACTGGTTTAATAAAAGATAGTTCTAAATATTTGAGTATGAATTGATTACATTTTATGAATCACTTTTTACTAAATGCACATCTATGAATACGTAGTACATATACCAAAGTAATTTATTTTCTGTACAAATAAATAAAATTGGAGTGTTTGTTTGTAATATTAAAATAACCACTTTTTACTAAATTCATACATATGATCCGTTCAAGTATTACGTAAACACTATAGGGCGCAGGGTCCTTGCGTTGCTTATTTTTGAAGACAAGGGGGTGGTCCAGACGGTTATTACGTAAGCAATAATTATTTACTTTTTTACACATATGGCAACCCACGGTCAATGTTTGTAAACGAAACGCATTTTTTTTATCTGCAATCAGCCCTTTTGGCTTTTATCGGATTTGAAGGTATTTTCGTCAAGACGCTAGCGGCTTTCTTTTTCATCTATAGCTAGACTCCGAGTGCTCTAGTAGTGACATACCTAATTCATTCCTGCGTTGTTGAAGTTTTTCCTTTTAGTTTTGTATGACTTTTCTATGATCTCTTTAACTGTTGAAACCTATAGAAACTCATGCATTTCAGTGTTTCTCGTAAACCACGGTACACTGCTCAGGATCTTCAATGTTTTCAATTTCAATATTGGAATGGCTCGCTGATCCCCAGAGCTCTATCCCGTACGTCCAAATAGGTTTCAGGATTTATAGATTAGCAGTTTATTTTCCAAGTCAAGTGATGCCTGTCAGCCAGTAAATCAGAATAAATTTTCAAATTACAGAGAATATACACTTAGGACATACTTTGGCCTGAGGAAGTATTTGTAGCAGGTTTATCCTAAACAAAATTAAACTTGAGCAAACTGTTATTTCAGACTTTCATCTTTATATAAGCATTTGTACTACTTAAATGTTCAAAATTTTCCACCGTATTTAAATGTAATGCAAAGTCAACGGGTGGGCGTCGGGTAGGTCGCTTGTTTACCTACACATAACCAAGGTATTTCACTTAATTGAACTATAGTGATATTTAATAGTACCTACAAGCAATTTGTGGTAATGTTTCTAGATCAATAATTTAGCTGTGTCGCCTATCCATTACGACACAACATGGTGCAATAATTGCGTAACAAAAAGCAAACAGTTGGATTCTTAAGAAATCTTTGCATAGTATAAAATGAAGTTGGTTCCGATATCTGTTCGCTTAAAGTTTTGAAACTTCTCAAGGGATTTCTACGTAGTTTTTAGAAACAGATAGATTGATTGAAGACGAAGGTTTATATGCAGATTATCTTAGAGCAAACCCAAGAATATGAAAGAGTTCCCTAGGTGCCGGGCCGGGTGGCTAGTAATAGATAAATTACAAATTGAATAGATAGACCACTGTCTGGTGAATTTAATTTCGTAACTGTGTTATCGCTTTGCCGTGTGCTTTAATTAAACGCTGGTCTATTTTTAGTTGATGCAAGACTAACCACCGCCTATAAGAACACAAAGAACAGAATAGTGCAAGAAACAAAATATAAGAAAAAGGAAATGTTAATAAATCATAGACAAGATAAAAGAATTGGATCTTTCTACACAAATAAAAATAACAATAATTATAAAAAAATTAAAGTGACTCAATACCGAAAAAGTCATTTCACTCACTGGCTTTGCGTCCAAAAGGAAGGTAAATAGTTTTGGCTCCGTATGTATGTTTGTATGTTCACCGTATCGCCTAAACTACTAAACCAAGGTGTCAATAGATTGGTAATAATAGTCCAAGGGTAATGGGTATGGCTATATAAATTCTACCCAGTGTTTACGTAGGCCGATCGTAGTATTTCAAATTTTTTCTTGTTTGTTTGTGTTGAGTGATGGTTAATCCGAAACAGGAGAACCGATTTTCATGGATTTAGGCAAACAATGTAATAATTAAATTAAAAAATATTTTTTTTTAAGATTGATTGATTGATTGATACGCAGTCGGTTTTTTATTCCTTCTTTAGGTTAAAGGAAACGGAATGTCATTCCAATATAGGTAGAGGTGAGCAGAAAAGGTTTAGATATTTATAAATAAGATAAGGTTGTGGATGGGTAAAAACTATCTCCCCCACAACTGTATCCCTACGTTGTCGTCGTGTGGGGGCTTGCGTGGGTCGACGATCTCTGGGGCTGCGCCGGTAGAGCCACTCATGCCGGATTGGCCCAGAGGGAGACTCCAGACCAAATGGGATACCAGACGGAGTCGAATTTTGACTGCCGCGGAGGGCACTCTAGACNTATCTATGGTAAGCAGACTGACTACCGACCAGACATACTTTCAGCGAACGAACGCTTTAGACGAGATTTCCCTCCAGTTGTCCGGTAAATTTTTATACGTTTTTAAATAAAAAGTCTAACTTTGAACTGTCTCGGTTGACGAATATTGCGTCGCGAGCTTATTCCCCGCGTAATTGAAAATGTCTCAAGATAGCGTCTCCTTTCAAGGTTAGTTCATCTATAATTGCACAAAATTATTGCTTCGGTTTCTCCGAAAGATCACTGTACCTTAGTCTGGACAATCATGCTGTCTGTATATATTCTTGAAGTCTATTTAGAACTTGATAGAAATCCACGCAGCTTTTTGCTCTGTAATATTAAGTATTGCATATATAGGGCAGTTCTTTTTTTCTGTAGAAAGTGGACTAAATCCGTTGCAAACTGTCACAACATCTAAGTCTATTGCGAGCTTCTTTCTCATCAACTCGCTCTCGACGGAGCGAGTATGTTCGCCGTTGCGTAAGGAATTCAGCCAAAAGGTCAATCATAACGCTGAATTCAGTCACCGCGACTATCGAGCAGATATGAAATAAATTCATAAAAAGTGTACTTGTCTGTAAGACTGCTCGAGTTGTATTTAAGAAGCCCTTGGAATTTATAACGTCAGGTCACTGATCGACAATCTCATTCCCGAAGAAGGCAGATGGTGCTTAAAGGTGGTTAGCTGAACGACGAGGTCGTTAAAAGCATCTAGTTTCCTCCACCAATATGCAAAAAAAGTTAGTTAGGTAGGGTACCTTCTGTAGGTACTAGTAGCCGAAGAACCAAGTATTCCCTAGAAAGGTAGGTATTATTGGTAGAACTCCGAATGGGCTCAAGCCATCTACGACCTCCAGACCACTTGAGATGACCCTCTTTTATGTAAGTAGGGCAGGGCTTATGAAAGGCGGCGGTCGTTCTGTGACCTCCAGGGTCTGTGAGTTGTCTGTGGTACCGGGCCCGTTCCCAAAGCTGATGGACTAGGAAAGGATAAAACTACTCCAGTATGACACAATGGGACATCCAACAGGAAACCCTGAAGGTCTGATGACTCAAAGAAGGGTTACCAAACGAGCATTGTATTGATTGGGGCTTTGCATTTGAGTAAACGTGAACCTAGCCCGTATTCATAAAAGTTAAATATATAAACTGAGACTCTCTTCTTTTTTGGAGTTGGTTAATAATAGTGATATAAGATTGATAGAGGATCGGCGTTGTGGAGGTAGGTTCGAGCATACTACACTCATGCAACAAAACAAAACAAACAAAATCGAAGTGTAGTCGACTGACGCTCCACTCGCTTGCTCGGAACGGTGCTACTACAATCCCCGCGTCCCTTTTTTTTACGGTGTGCCACTCTGCGCCTGAGAAGGGAGGGAACCGGGAACCGCTTTCTTACGCCATCCGGACCCAGCGCCAGCCCGCACTGAGGCGGGCTCCGTCGTCTGATGGTAATGGTCAAGGTGGGCGACGTACGGCAATCCCCGCGTCCCTATATCAACTAAAGGACCTAAAGAACGACTTCTGCGCATCTGACAAATCTAGCCAAGTTACATGCTGATCTGTATAATTACTTATATGTTGTATAAAACATGTGGTACCTACGAGGCTACGTATGTTATGTCGGTATTACTCGGATTGAACTTACTCTGGCAGTGGTACGTAACTTGTATTTGTAAAAACATTGTCAATTTAACTTGACTGTCTAAGTTTGAGGTAAGTTACCTGTACAAAAGCTATTCGTATAGTGTATTGTATTGTAACGATTACAATGAAACTGAGCAACACAACATATTTTTTGCTCTCTTCTTATTGTAGGTAAAGTCATAAACAGGTGATTCATACCTGTTGTCCAGACAATTTGTATAATGCCCATTATAAGTGGAGGTTTATATATGTCAATTTAACTTGACTCTCTAAGTTTGAAATAAGTTACTTGTACAAAAGCTATTCGTATAGTGTATTGTATTGTAACGATTACAGTGAAACTGAGCAACACAACATATTTTTTGCTAGCTTCTTATTGTGGGTAAAGTCAAATAAAGTTGCCTTAACAGGAAACTTTATTTGTTAAATGGAGGTTTATATAAATAATTTAGTGGAATGAATATTATAACCACTACAAACGTCCAGATTTTTTTAAAAATGGCGTCGTTTAACAGATTTGTTTCTGCGGTTTTGGACTTGTATTTCTAAAAATCGTTCACCAAATTCCCCTATATATTCAAAGTAACGATAGAAACTGTGACTTGTCGATGATTGTTTGTGCGCGCAGGTAGTCGTCCTTTTTTATAGTCCACTGGCCGTTTCTTTCGGCTCGGTTTTTTGGTAATTTGCTTTAAAAACTTCCCAATCACTGTTGAATGTGTAAAATTTATACGCAAACGTAATACGCGCACTTTTTAAATACATTTATTGCTAAGTTTTTCGATGGTAATAATTTCAGTTTTCCGAAGTTCAGTTCGCCATCTTTCTTTATCGAAGTTCTAACAAGTGGCGTGCAATCGGAGAGGCCTATTTACAGGAGTGCACTGCGATATGCTGTGGATGTTTTTTTTTTAAATTATAAATCCACTAAAAGTTTACTGTAGATATATGTTACACGGCGCGTTTATTACTGTTTTAACACAAATTATTATCAATTAATAAACTCAAACTCAAAGAGTGGTTGGATCAGTTTCATGACCAAAATTCTTTAAAGCATTGCAATGCCTAAGGCATTTTATCATTATAAATAGATATTGGAAGCACTTGTCTGACATTTAAACTAAAGTCTTGAGAAATAAACTTAATCAAAACAAAAAACACAACCACATTTAAAAGTAATAAAATGAAAATAGATACAAGTAACTTATACATAATTTAAATAAATAGTGTATTGTTTAGTTAGCTGTAATAAAATACTGAAATGGCTACATTATATATATTCAATATTCATTTTAAAAAATGTGTTGTATGAGCAAGGTCTGTACAACTAAAACTGCAGGGTGCAGTTAATAAATATTAACACCTTTATTTAAGAACACTAAGAACAGATGTATGTAATTCAACAATTTTTTCAAACAATATTTTCAAAAAAGTAGGTACTTGTAAAACATCAGAATGCAGTTAATGATTTCACTGCATTCTGATGTTGATGTTATACTAATTAGCTAAAAAACTTCCTGGAAAATAGCCCCAGCAAAAGGCATGCCAATCCCTTAACAAATTTGATATTGGTGCCAAAAGAAATAAAATTATAGCAAAAAACAGGCAATGTTTCCAGTAAAGGGTATTGGGGCAGCGGCCCGAACTACTCAAAACACTCTTCTCTCAGCATATCTGCTTATAGTTGCTTGGACTGATCTGAATCTGCGATCAGTCCAAGCAAATATAAGCAAGAAAAATCAAAAATAGTATCGGAAGGTATTAGAAACAATGAAAATTTGTTTATAGGTTAACCGCCACTTTACTCATGCTGTCCGAATGTCTATTGGCAGTTAATTGAAAAAAAAATTAATAAACCACATGTATGTTAAGATAACATGATATATGAAAAAAGTATAATACACTATAATGTGCTTCACATCACATCAAGCAAGGAGATTGCTGCATTCTATTTTTCATTTATAAATTTTTCATGAGGGTTGATATATTTACTATTAATTTTATTAATATCAGGTGAAGCATGTATACCCTCTAAAATATTATTTTTTATCTCAATTGGTTTAATAGCATTTTAAGGTGACAAACATTAAAAAAGAATGATTTTAAAAGTTGTTAAATAGTATTCACATAATAATAGTCGCTTACATTATAGCCAGCCATTATAGCCAGTTACCACAATACACAATCCTTGAGACAGTGTTTTACTGTAATCACGTTCTTAAAAAAATATCATTATTCGTAAATATATATTTAAAATTGTATTATAGGTATTGATTAAAGTAATATATCAACCACCTTGAATAAAATGGGTAGGTACTAACAACTGTACCTTCAATAATAATCCATATCAAATGGACCTATTGATAGACAGGGCAAATTATAACTAGGCCAATAACATCATGGTCATTAAGTTTTGTAATAGATATTAGTTATCATTCAAGAATAACATCACAAATATAATTTAAAAGGGTGTGATTATTGACTCTATGCCATTTTATAAAGTTTTTCTCAAAATAAATCCTTTTCTGACATAGACCGTCTTTACATAAATATTACTATGCATGAGAATGAGGGAGATTTAAATTGTGAATTGTAGTTATTTTTTTTGTCCACATGTTCTATGCAATTTATTTATTTTAATTAGACTCTGTGAATGGAATCTAAACTACTTTCAAACTTTTTAAATTCATACACAGAAATTTACAAATTATGACACATCAGAGTAATTTCTTGTTACGGTTCTTTGAAATAACTTATACACTATTATTTAATACAGATTTAGGTAATTTAATCCTTTATTATATACCGAGTTCTGAGACCTAACCTCGACTTTAAATAAGTGTTCTTCAATATTGTTTCAACAAAGTACAAAAAACGATAATAAATTATAATCGTAATCGCAACGTCATCCTTGAAGTTTCTACCATGTACAAAATAAAAATTGATCAACAGGTAAAACCACGTGAAACCCATACAAATAGTAAATAATATAACCAGACCAAGTTCAAAAGCTAATTTTTCAACGAGGAAAGCCTTACCTGCCTAATACATTTAATTTAATCGTATTAAATTTTAAATTCAACAGGTACAATAGGCAAACACATGGTCTTATTTACTAAATTATATAAACGTCGAAAGACTTACCTGACGGGTTAAACTCGAAGTAATATATAACAAGAGAAGTATCACAGGTGTGTGTTAGCGTTTATCCAACAGCGGAGCGACAACTTATGTACTGCTAACAGAATAACTAGTCGGTCCAATGAATCGTGAAGGAAGTTATTGCATTGTACGGCTGCGCCGTCCGTATTCATTCATTTATTTGAATTAGTAGTTGACGTTAAGTGTGCGACAAAGACAGAAGTAGTTTGAACCATTTCGACTTTTAGTAGCAGCATATATAACTCACCCAACATTATTTGACACTTTTTATTTTAAATAATTAAATTGTATGGACAAATAAATTAACTAGATAATGCAAACGATAAATACGTTAACACGCAAGTATGATTACCTCATACGTGTTAACGTATTAACTGCTTGATGATAACATTTTTTTTTACGCGGGGAATGCTTTTTGCACCATACTCTCCAAACACGAAGGGCGTGTGTGGGACTCTCGACGAATCGGTCTGCCCACTAAGCCCCGCAGCGGCCTACCTCAGCAGCCCGGAGGAGCTCCAGGAACGCATCAGCGGCTTCTGGAGTCCCCCCTGCCGTACCTCACGAAAGAGGTATATCCCGGGGTATCCAGAGTCACCCCCGGAGCCGGTCACCGGTCTCGGGTCGTTTGCAGCGGCCACATCTCCCCTAAATGTGGCTACAACGACCCTTAAGCGACGATCGGAGAGCTAGCGGCCTCTGCTGCATCTCCTTCGTCGCCTCCTTCGAGTGAGATCGGCCCTTTCCCGATCCCGCTCTGTGGACTCCTTCTGAACCATAAACGTTATGCAGCTTGAGGAAGACCTGCAAGTGTGTTTGTATTTTGTAACGAATATGTACATAAGGCTTAAGCGCTTATTACACTGGTTGAATCAAGTCATCTTATTTCATGTGGGAACCTAAAATTCCTTCCTCCTCAAACTTGCATCTTTGAAAATTTTATTAGTGACTAGAGTAATAAAAACAAAGTCAAAAATCTTTAGCGCTTATTAAGTGTATATTTTTTCATGTTTGGCTCCGCCAAAATGACTCTACCGTACCTGTTAGAAAGCATAAGCAGAATACAAGAGTGGTTGTCTCCATACTCATTATAATGCAGACAAGGCAGCATGGTGGCCTACACTACATATACTTTACATATATTTTATGATCCTGTAACACAGTTTGTCTCAACTTTGTAGCCTTTTCTAAGCATTGCAAATTTAAGAGGAAGTATTAAATTATTGTTGTAATGTCATAACTCAAGACTGTTTAAACTTACTGTACAGTATGTTATCAAACTTCACCGGCTGTGTGCGTATCAGGCATCAGAGCACGTGGTGTTTCTTTAGATTCCGAACACAAAACTTTATAAAAGGCCCTCCCAGTGTAACAAACGCGCTGAGCTACGTCTCGGGAATTTCATACAAATAGCCAAACTTCTAAGAAACATGGCTCACCCTAAAGAAGGTAAAGAATTTGTTTTTTTTTATAAATGAAAAATATCGTCAATTTAACAATTCGAGTTCTGTCAAAAGTATTAGTATAACCCGTCTAAATTAAGTTGTCAGACCACAATGCACATTTTTTTAAAATGTTCTTGCTAGAGTAGCTAGGCACCGTTTTTAAGTGACCTTGAGCTTAGAATGTGAAGTGCTGAGATTTTAGATTGATGTGACTCCTTTTACATTATTATAATAACAACGTAGTTATTATTTATTAGCACAACACAATGTCGAACGATATCTTTATGTAGGTACTTGTGTCTAGAGAACAAGTGCTTTGTTATCGTATTTATAATAGAAAGCTTTTATTTCGTTCCCTATTATTTGGAACAATCAGTCCTTGTCTCAGTCTTGCTGAATTATTTTTTTCTTACCTACCTGAATATTTTATTATAAACAAATATAATAGAGTAAGTACGTATGTATTCTGTTAATTCTATCTTAGTCAAGTTGACAAAATTATTTTTTTGAAATCAGTTTCGCATTTATTATATTAAGTTAATAATTTAACTGGGTTTCTTTCTTTATTTGCAACTCTCTCATACCTCATCTGTTTAACTGTTTATTACCATTACTACTATAAAACTTTCTGTAATACGCAGGTACGTGTTTTTAGCCATACCTAACAAGAACCCCTTTTTTTTTCTTATTTTCTGAATGTATTGTGGTGTCAAACTACTACTTGTGAGTACTCGCATACCGCAATGCTTCAAGAAGACACCTAAGTGTAACCATCGATATATAATGCACTAGCAGCCCACCCCGGCTTCGCAAGGATAGACATATGTATTTATAATAATTTATAATTTAAATACAAGTTTATAATTCATTACCTAAGAAAATTAAGGACTCAGAATTTTTAAGTTTATTTAAAAATATTTAAGATATCACATCTTGAAAGACATTAAAAAGTAAAAATGTTTTACTAAATAAATTAATGAAACCTAATTCGTGTGAATAGTCCCTAAGTGTGTCATTTTTGTCGCCTACCTACTTGGTATAATTATGTTTATTTCTTATGTGAAGTGATTTGTAGTCTTTGAGAAATGAATAATTCTAACCTTATTTACCCAAAAATTTTTTGTGGATGTTGATGTCCTTTAGTTCGTAATTAATCGTAGTTCATAATTTTAGTTATCATTAAAACCTTACGCAGCGCACGTGATATATTATCGGCGATGTTTTACTTTTCTGATGGTGAAAGAATTTTTCGAATCGGTTCAGTAGTTCCGGAGCCTATTCAATGCAAAAAACAATAAAAAATTTCCTCTTAATAATATTAGTATAGATAAGTATTTAAGTTAACGGCTTTAGCAATTCTTGTATCTATCATATAAATCTCTAGAAATATAGACGTCGGCATTCCCAACTTAGATGATCCAAATTTTTTCACTAAGTTTTTTCCTGTCTTTTACAACGTCCAGTTAACAAATTTATTGTGTTAACGACGTTTTATAACAAATTGTTATGATTTTCAGTTGGTGGTTACAACCTGGGAAGCCTCATCATCGAAGGCAAGACGAAGCAAGTCTTCGACCTACCAGAAGTACCCGGCCACTGCTTGCTCCTCAACAAAGACCGCATCACCGCTGGCGATGGAGTTAAAGCACATGATTTGGAAGGGAAAGCGGCTATTTCAAACCAGACCAATGCTAAAGTGTTTGAAATCCTCAAATCTGCTGGTGAGTAATGAAAAAAATCATCATCATCTTCACCAACGGCTTTTAAGCTTTTGGTACTGGATAGGTTTGGTGACGCTTCGCGTTCGTCACTACACCGACGAAATTAGGTGGGTATTTTTCTCTTTCGCTATATGCTATATTTTCTCTGTATGACAGAGAAAAATCTGACAATATTCTTCTTCACGTTAAATTCAATATAACAAGAATAAAAATGAAAGTTAAGCCGGCAGGAAGGCAGAGTAACGTTACGAGTGTAGAACCTTGACTAATTCAGCTATTTAGATTAATATATACCTTTGTCGAATTTAGTTTTTAGTTAAAAAGCTAATAACATCAGTAATAAATATAATACTTTAGATTCTTTTGTCTGAAGATGTGTTACGCGTGTGTTTTGTTAACTTTGTTATAAAAACAACAAGAATACAAGTAACGAATTATTTAAAATAAAACCGGCGTCAATATCTGCCATCTTTATTAAATTCAATATAGAACTGAAAAGGTAGAAAGAACTGAAAAGAAAAGATTTTATTTTAAATAACTTTTTTTTAAATTTTCATGTACCCAGTATCACTCTCACGACTAAGACGAATTTTTTGACACCGCTCACATAAAAAAACGACTAGTAGTTTAGGCTCTAGGGCATGCCAAAGAATATTCACACACACTCTTACACACATACTCTCGAAAACATAACCCTCCTTCTTTCGCCATCCCGTAATAAAGGTACCATTTTACGAGGTCGATGTGTAGAGACACATGGGTATTAATCGAGCTCG
Organism: Hyphantria cunea; assembly: GCA_003709505.1. Taxonomy (NCBI): domain Eukaryota; kingdom Metazoa; phylum Arthropoda; class Insecta; order Lepidoptera; family Erebidae; genus Hyphantria; species Hyphantria cunea. Next base: position 42,952 of record PKRV01000705.1, read on the forward strand.
TTTAGAGAGATGTTATTAGACAGCAAAAATGTTCATGTATAGAGTATATGTAGTAATATAAATATTACTTTAATATATAATACGCTGTTATTAGTAACTAGGCGTATGTAATCTGCGCATTAGCTTGGACATTTATTTAATTATCACGCCCATTTATGAATTGGGTATTGTTACGTAAGTATTGTGTAATAATTTGGTCAACATTCTAATGAACCGATAGACCGTTGCTTGCGAAATTGTTATTTAATATACATTAGAATATTGGTGAACTTAAAATTTTCCTATACTAATTGGCTGATAAAATTGTAGTTGAGATGATTGCTGTTAGATGTATCAAGGTTGTAAACGATTTTTTTAAATACGTCATGTTATTTCCTTATTGGTATGTCATCGTATTCTGATGATAATGGTCGAAACGGCCACATAACAATATTATTTTGTAGAACTGTCTATTTAGATGTAACATTTTAACAAATAATTGTATTTAATAAAATTGCACCACAACCATGTTTACATTCAATGCTAAACTATGTTTTACTAGCTTATACCCGCGGCTCCGCCCGCGTATATTTAGGTTATCGCGGCAAATAGTAGGTAATGTGTTTTCCACTGCATCAGCTATATTACTGTAAAGTTTCATCCAAATCCGTTGAGTAGTTTTTACGTGAGAGAATGACAAATATTCATCCATACAAACTTTTGCGTTTATAATATTAGTATAGATTAGTAAGTTTGACGGAATCTAAAAACCAATCCGTGCGGCCATAGATTAGGACCACGAAGTGTCCATAATCACCACCCCCTTTTTTTGTGCGGGTATCCCCTCGGATACCATCAACTGGTGGTTAAGTCGGAAAGAGATCCCTCAATCACCACCCCTATTCATAGCAGTGGCGCCATAAGAGCCGAGTCATGATGACAACGGCACTGCAGAGAGAAGGAACTTTAAAAGAACCATTTTTTTTTGGTTGAATGCCTTTAAGCACTTCGCTCCCCCCCCCCCGCGGGGACAGGGGGTTAGCTTTGTGTGGGACTCCTGACTAATACCAGCCAGACTACCCACTAAACCACCACGGTGTGCCACTCTGCGCCTGAGACGGGAGAGATCCGGGAACCGCTTTCTTACGCCATCCGGACCCCTCCCAGCGCCTGCCCGCACTGAAGCGGGCACCGTCTTCTGATGATAAACTCCTTAAGGTGGGCGACGTACGGCACATGCGTAACGTCGCCTCCCTCGCGGGTGGCCTCTAAAGCAGATGGGGGGGAAAACCCGTCCCGCCCATCCGCGGCCACACTCAGGGCGGCATGAGGCGCTGATAGGCGCGCCTCCGCCGCCCGAACTTTAAAAGAACCATATACCAACCTATCGGGCCACGGTGGAGGCCAAAACCTCTTTTCTCACATTAGCCTGTTGATGATGTATACCTTCCCGCCTAATATTTTGTAACCATAGAGAATAATGTAATATAATATTTGAGTCACGTGTAACATTGATTCCTTTTACACTATCCACAGTCAAAAGGAGGTTATATTAAGTTCTGTTATTTTGTTGATCCCGCATGACCTCTTAATAAACAACAGATAGTAATGTAATAATTATGAAATATAATACACATTTAAGGTCATATTAATAATATTTATTGAGTTTGTGCTGTATTATCAATAACGAGCTTGTTTTTTAAAACAACATCAAGCTATTTACGTCATAAGATGAATAGGTTCGGTACCATATTCGATAAATCTTGGAATATTACGACTTTTTATCAGAAATTGTATGCCACTTATAAAAATGCCATTAAAATTATGTAATGAGTTGCTACCTACTAATTGCCTTCTTAGTCATAGTCATATAATTAACATTTCTAATGTGTAGGAAACTGTCATTCTTCTTCTGCTTCTCGTCTCCTCAAATATCAATATGAACGATAAATACCATTATACTACAAAAAAACATCCTATGACTCATGGAAAGAGGAATAAGAGATGTCACAAGTTTCTTTTCCATCTTATCTCATACATTCTCCCCATTGTAATTCATCTAAGTCTCAGATGAGTCTCTTTTTCATCTTTTCTCTCTTCTTCTTATAAAAGAAAGTGGCGAATAAGGAAAGTAAACAGATAACCTTGCAATATACTGATGAACGTGTGATGCGCCTTTACTGGCAAGAATCTAAATCAAGTTTGGAGATATGGACCTGTTTTATGCACACAGAAATTGTGCTCCAGCCTCGATCACATCGCCATAAAATCCACGGAATTATTTTTTGAAATTAATACCAGAGAAAAGAAATGATGCAAGAAGTACATAGAAGTAGTCAGCATTGGTGTCAATAGTCACACGGCATTTGACACTTTATTTATCATATAAAAATATTATATAGGTACTATCGCTTACTGTTTAACATTCTGAGAACCTAGACCTATGGAAGATTACTGAATAACAAAAACAACATTTAATCCCATTAAATAAAATAAATAAATAAATATGTTCAGATATTTTAACACACAACGCCATCAAGTCCCAAACTAAGCAGACCTTGTACTATGGGTACTAGATAACTGATATTAATACTTATATACTTTTTTTTTGTAAATACATACATATTATACATTATTCTTCCTCTGATCGTTGTTTTCAAAGTAAGTTGGGGTCGACTTTAAGTCTTCCACGATAGGGCTAAAATCGATTTTTACGTTGTAACTGCTATGAACTCTGTAAGCTAAGTATCTACTAAGCGATATATAAGTTCTTTAGAAAGACTGTTTACGGCCTTTTCAAGGCTCCAACTACACGAAACGGATGCCTCTGACGTTCGTTTGGCAACCAGGACCGAAAGCTTAGTTAACGTCCTCTCCGAAGCACGGTAAAAAAAAAGGTCACCTATTCGGAAAATGACTTGGCTAGGATCCTCTTCCTACTACGATACAGCTGCACTTTGATTTTTTCATGGAGCAGGATGGAGCTAGTGCATCACACCTCTACGACCCTATTATTTGGGATGTAGAGTTCTGAAGAAAGAATATTTTCAGACATATTAGGACTCCAACTACCCGTAACGATCATCACAGATGTTGTATGACAACCAGGTCCGATAGCTCACTCACAAAGTTAAGAATAGACTATCCTGGATTATCATCATCATCATCATCAGCCTATCCTACTATCCTAGATAAGATTGCCGATCTAAATGCCTTAAAACCAATATTTTATTTAAAAATAGAAAGAGTTTTTTAAGATTCTTATTTCTTAGAAATGTATTAGATCAGTCTAATGTTAAAATGTTCATTGTTTCCAGGTATCAAAACTGCTTTTGTCAAGATCGTAGCCCCCACAGCTTTTATATCCAAGAAGTGTGAAATGATACCCATTGAATGGGTCACCCGACGACTCGCAACCGGATCTTTTTTGAAAAGAAACCCAGGAGTCAAGGAGGGCTTCAGATTCACCCCTCCCAAGCAAGAAACCTTCTACAAGGATGACGCTAATCATGACCCTCAGTGGTCTGAGGAACAAATTGTGTCGGCTAACTTTAACTTTAATGGAGTTACTATTGGTAAGTAAAAATCTACATAAAAAAATCAATTATTGATTACAACTACAAGTGATTTTTGTCACATTCATTCGTCTAAAGCTCTATTCATTAAGTCTATAGCTGCACTTCGCGGTGTTAACCGTTGAGGTTTTCGTACCTTGCTCATGCGATGGGAATATAACATTTTCCAGATAAAGGTTGCCTATGTGTTATTCAAGACTATGATCCAAATTTCGTTTACTTATTGCTTTGAGTGATCAAGAAAAAAAAACGCGTATTTACCACTCACTAGACAAGTATTTATAAGTAAAACAGACCTGATGCATGATTCGAATATTTTATATCACCGTCATATTTGTAAGTATGTTATGTTTTCGTTAACTTTCCTCATCAGGTCAGGATGAAGTAGATTACATGAGGAAGGCCACTATTCTGGTCTTCGAGATTCTCGAGAAAGCGTGGGCTCTACGTGACTGCGCCCTTATTGATATGAAGATTGAATTCGGAGTTGATTCTGAAGGTATTTGTATATCAATTCACATCAATCGAAAACGTTTCTCTAGAGTAAAGTGGCGATTACAATATAGGAATAACGAACGACTGTCCAGTTTTAGTGTTACTAAAAATTCCAAGCTTTTTTAAACTCTTGATACCAATACCGGCCATCCGATTATTTGTTCCTTTATCATCATTCATTAGTTCATTTCACGTTATACTATATGAAAAACTCTCCGGCTATATACCGGATACTTACTCCTTTCAGATAAAAAAGTTTCAAAATTTAATCAGAAAAATATACGTTCATATAATTAAAAATATTTTCTAGATGTCTGAAATAACTCCTTCAATGTATACTTTCTATGTATTTAGGTAATATCCTCCTAGCTGATATTATCGACTCAGATTCCTGGAGACTGTGGCCCTCAGGAGACAAGAGACTGATGGTTGACAAACAGGTAAACACCTACTGAATATTTGCATATTTATTCCTTTAATAAATAAAATATCTTAAACTTCTCCACCCATTCCAGTCCATCTCTCGGCAATATAATCTCATGGTAAATACTATTTTCATAGTCCAGTAATCCTTATTAGAAATAGCAAAACAAGAATATTTCCGCTGCCATTAAATAGTACTATTATTTAAAAAAATGGGAGTATGTAGAATGTAGAAACACTAACTGCGCCCATGTGCCATTGTTGATTTACTTTATCTGTTAAATTGTCGTTGAAATTAACATTAACCTGGTTACTGCAAATATTAGTTAACAAATGAAGGAACAATTTTCCCAATTTTTTTGGTTTCGAATTGCTGCGATGATCGCATGGAACTTCTTTTCTTGACAAGGCGGAAAACTGGCATGTCAATGAAAAATATGATATCGGTTCATTGAAGTGTGATGTAATTATAATTATGAAGTACATTGACATAGAATCGTATAAAACAAACAAATAATATGTCAATGACATTTTATGTTTAAAATTATTTCTTCCTTCTATAAATACTACCTTATTATCGATTCCGTTTTACTACTTTTACACTCGACTTTGCTTGCGTTATTGAGTTTGTGAAACAATTTATTTGTGACAAAAATTTATTCGATTTTTGTGGATGTAGAATATGTTCTTATCTATGCCCAGAAGATTTTACTTCTGGGCATAGACAAGAAAGATAAAAGATAACCGTTATTTTTCAAAATACCTTCTATTTAAGTAAGTTCATGACGACAATTTAATAAAAACACATACATATTTCCCGCTTAATTTTTTAGAATAGTTTTTTCAAGGATATTGGTGTTGCATAATCATAGCATAGTGTGACATGGTTGTCGATTATTTTGAATATCGATGATGACGTCGTGTTCTTACGACTTAGAATTGTAAAAAAAAATCGCCCCTTATAATAATAAAATACCTCAACTGAAAAAAAAATCTTAATTTTAAGAATTCTACGAAGAATTTAAAAGTAAAACCAATCTCGTGCCTTACTTATTCAGGTATACAGAAACCTCACCAATGTCACAGCGGCCGATCTAGACACAGTCAAGCGTAACTTCGCGTGGGTCAAGGACCAGCTCGACCACTTGAAACCTAACGTACAACACAAAGTCGTCATCTTCATGGGCTCTCCAGCTGACCAGGCGCATTGCCAAAATATCGCTAAAGGTAGGTTGTGGAACCCGCCATAAAAGATCAGGGATTTTTGAATGTTCTATATAAGGCATGCCAGTGGGTTATTGCATGGATGGTGTGTATTAAGTCTAGTTCCCTTCATGGGACAAAAATTTCTGCCATCAAAAACTTTTCTATCAAAGGATAAATATTGACTTACTAAAAAAATACTAAAAATGGTGGAAGTGTTAGTTTTGAAAATGCCTTTCTCTAGCCGCCAGAGACCTTGGTCTAAACGTGGATCTCCGCATCACCTCCGCTCACAAGGCGACAGAGGAGACTCTCCGCATCATGCAGCAGTATGAAGACACGCATGGCGCGCTTGTGTTCATCGCTGTGGCAGGAAGGTCCAATGGACTCGGCCCGGTCCTGTCTGGAAACACATCCTACCCTGTCATCAACTGTCCCCCTCCTTCGGACAAACTTGTTCAGGTATGTAGTACTAAAAGAGAAAAAAATATTATTAGGACATGTTGCAGCGTATAAAGTTAATGTCTGTGTCCCACGCACTTTGGTCTATAGCAAATATCACTGATATTCAATTAACGGTCATTACTAATTAGCATATGATTTTTTTAATAATTCAGGAAACCATACAATGCTCTTCTGCAAACTTCTCTTCTATTTTCTGATCTGCAAACAATAAAATTTATACTAACAAAATTTAATATTTTCAGGACATCTGGTCATCACTTTCCGTACCTTCTGGTCTAGGTTGTGCTACCGTCATTTACCCCGACAGTGCTGCCCTCATGGCTGCCCAGATAATCGGACTCCAAGACTACCTAGTGTGGGCCCGCCTCCGCGTCAAACAGCTGGAGATGGCTACTTCCTTAAGACAGGCTGATAAGAAACTCAGAAACCAAGTCTAATTCCAACAGTTTCATATACAGGAAAAATATATTATTTTTGCAAAAATAGGTTTATACTAAAGGTATATGGTTAATTGAAAAAGTGTTCATTTGAATTTTAAAATGAGTGTGACACATAATAGTGTCTTTGGATAAAAAAATGCTATGAAATGGACTAATCGATAGTCATAAATAATAGAGTTTCCTGTAATTTATATTTAAAGTAAACGGATGCTGCTTTAACGCTATAAGAATGGAGGTAGTATTTCTGTTACTTTGAACATAAGGTATTAATCGTGTGTATGACTATACACAACAGTTGCCAACGCAAGCAATATCTCAATCTCGTGTAGCGTTATTTTTTTTTTATTGTTGGTTTTATAGTTTTTTACTCGGTCTTAAGTGAAAATGTTATTTACGTGAACATTCCTTATCTCAACTACGTAATTATAATAAAATGAAATAAACTTAAGTTGTTTTTTATTTAAACCCGCGAGAGGATGTGGAGTTTCAATTAAAGTGGTCCGAAGATATGGCCCTATAAAGAGAGTACGTACTTTCACCTCAAAAGAATATAATGCACTCAACTCTTGAGGTGCAGGTGTTCATAATTAGTTTGCTACCTATATATAGTTCCGACTTGATGAATAACTGAAACGGTAGACGCGGTGAAGCGGTAGTTAGAATAAAATTACTAAAATTCTAAAGGCTTGTATATAAAGACATTCCCTACAAAACGGTATGGTAAATACAGATATCTTCTTAAACATTAACTTTGATGCTCTCAAATTTACCGAGTTTACCTCCTTCTATTTACATGCATCATCTCTATCAAATATTAGGATTACATTAAGTTTGGTTCAAGTGTTAAGTTATACTCTAAAAACTGAATTTACCTCCATTTAAAAAGTTTCAATGTAAGTTTAAGTATGTAAATAAAAGTAATATTTTTTTTTTACGTAAATTGTGATTTTTCTAATTTTATTATATTTCAGTTTCCGAACTATACTTTTATGATCTCAACCTGAATTCCAAAATGTCAATGTCAACTTTTTTGCAAAGGTGTCGAGTTAGTGCGTATTGTAGTATATTAACTGTAAGAATTTCGCTTAGATTTATTCATACTTACAAAATGGCAGAGAAATCTGCAAATTATGCCGCTACCAATGGTTTCGAAAGCAAGACTCCATTTTTAATCGGCGTCGCAGGCGGCACGGCCAGCGGCAAGGTAAGTCTAACTTCAAGCTTTGATGGAACCTTATCGATTTTGTACTTTTGTCTATAAATTTATGTTACGTCATCAATAGTTAAAAAGCTCTTAAAATTGAAACTTTGTAGGCAAAGGTATCTAAATGATGCTCCCTGTTCTTATTTGCATAACCTCAACTTAGTAACCATGCCCAAATATTTATATAAAACATCCGTCATAACACTGGTCTAAGAACAATCACGTTTTGTTGATACGGACTATGGATGTTAAATATTTATTTAAACGTTCTTAGGTAATATAACAACTACTGTTGTGCAACAAAATTAACAACAGGAAAGTGTTTTTAATAATGTTCATCTGCTTATAAATGTGACTAAATATATTATAGCAATATCATACTCATATTTTACAAGTGTGCTTTTATTACTTTTTTATACTTAAATTGCTGGACAAATTTTGATAACAATAGGTATGGAAGTAACTGTCATTCTATATCAACATGTGGCTATTTTTCATACCACAAATATGTTGAGTTCCGGTGGAGTGAGGGAAACCTCAGAACACAGTTCTTAAGGTTCCTGATTTGTGCTGTCTTAAAATTTTGGTATTCGATCTCATTATACTAACTAAATACAAGCTAAAATTAAATAATTATAAAAACCCTTTTATGCAAGCACTTGATTGAGTAATCATATGCCAAAAATGCCTTACATCATATTGTAAAAGAGTCAATACTCTAATAATGTTGGACTGATATTATCCAAGTTCAGAAAAATTCTCTAAATCTACCTAAGTCAGCAAATAAATCAATTCAAGCTCGGATAACTAAGAAATATAGGAGTTATAGCAGTTAAACTCATATAAGTAAATGGGACTCTAAGACTTCTCCTCCAAAAGTTGAAAAAAAAGACTATTTTTGCATCCCCTTGCAAAAATATGGCCCCTTCTAGATCAGGTACTTTTAGGAAACTAATGTTGATAGAGCCAGTAGTCTATGAATATGAAGTTTCAAATGTTTCATTTACACAGGACTGTTCTCTTGCTTCTAATTCTGTAAATATTACTTCTGACAACACTGACCATGAAGAAAAAAATGAAGCAGTTGGTAAACTTGACAAGAAAATATATTTACAATTAACAATATTAAAAAGAAACCATTGTTTATTTTGGCTTCCCAAAATCTTAATTTTTTTTAATTGATATATTAAAAAAAAATTTGGCATTCCAGAAAAGTTAATTATGCTATGTTACTGACAACTAGTTCAATCTTGAATTCAGTTCACCCTCAGGGTTGAGGAGGTCCGATGCCCAGTCGCTCTGTTTAAAAACTGATATTCAGGTAAAACTGGTTGAACTAGTAGCGGACCCCAAATCTTGGGAGTAATAAAGACTAGGAAGATGATGATGTGTTAACAAGATATGAACAAAATATACCACTGTAATCAAAAACATGTTTTGCCATAGCTGACATACAAATTTTTGATTCTTATTGTGTAATTATATTTGTGAAGCTTTTTTGGGAATTTGAAATTAATATAAATATATATAAATTTAATTGATAGAATTAACATGTAAGTCTAGCTCTTTAGAGCAGATAAGAAAGGAAAGAATAAGAAATCTTTATCTATAAGGGTTGGACAGAATAATTTTTATCCTACTTTAATACATACCTAATAGATAACCCATCTATTTTAGTGAACTAAGCATGTATATTACTAGATACATAGAAGGTTGATACTTATCCTGAGTGTGTTTCAAACTCGTGATGGGCTCAGTCTTGCCTAGATAAAAGATCTGGGTGTATCATCATCAGCCTATCGCTGACTACTGCTGGACATAAGCCTCCCCCATTGCACGAAACTTGGTTCGATCCTATGTAAGGTGCTAATCGTGCTAATCTCTGCCTCATTCAATGGGACACCCACACCCAATTGTTTATTAGTGAAGCATTTTTTGTTCATTTATTGTTTGTTGTTGCGTACATATTACAGAACATTAAATAAAAAGAGGTGATGTTGATACTGCTTATTTAATAATAATAAAAAAAAAATATAATAAAATAATATAATTCAAATCGTGAATATGAAATGTACGCCAAATGAAATATTTTAAATTGTTTGTCCGATTACAGCGACTAACTAATATTTAATTTATATTCTCGATTATCGGCACTTCATGGCACATACAAGTGTTGATTTTAATTNATAAAAAAAAATAATAATAAAATAATATAATTCAAATCGTGAATATGAAATGTACGCCAAATGAAATATTTTAAATTGTTTGTCCGATTACAGCGACTAACTAATATTTAATTTATATTCTCGATTATCGGCACTTCATGGCACATACAAGTGTTGATTTTAATTCTAAAATGTTACTAATGTTTTTTTATCATTTATTATTTAAGTAATATCGATACACACATTCAGAAATTCTTTGCCAAGCTACACAGTTTGTTGACGAGGTATGCTCGCCGCTTGTTAACGCTTGTTAGGTTTGTGTTTTTCATGAAAGATATTTCCCGCACCAGGAATATTATGCTGTATCATAGGGAATTTCCCCAACAACAATGAAACAGATATAAAGAACTTTCAGACTTGGATAAACAATTTTTATGATTATACAAAGTGTTGTTGTCCCATATACAGTTTAATTTCACAATATTATTCAAGGTGGTAGAGCCACACTGATTTAGAACGAATAGGCCGGTACAACCGGGGAGGTACTAACCTCTCATCTCACATAAGACTAACCTAAAATCCAAAGGTTGCCTGTAAGAGATTGCTTTTTAGCGATAAGGCCGCCATTGGTACATGGTCATTATATTGTTTAGCTCAAATATAACTATGAATTGGTGTGCGCTGCATTGTTGCATTGTTTACATTCGCAATGAGTATTTTAACCACCACTCTTAGATTCTGCTCATGCTTTCTATTAGACAGTAAAGACACTTAGCCAGGCAGCACAGTATAAAACTAGGCTTTGTGACTGTTTTATCTACTGCATACAGTCAATTATATATACATATATTTATTGACAACTTAAAACTACATTAAATTCAGACACAAACTGTAAATATACCTATGGGTTGACTGCACCTGTCGAATGATCTTCACTTACAGTACTGTCACATTCGCCAAGTAGTATAAACCTGCTATTCAACTTTGGAATGTTTTCACTTACTTTCTAGGCTTCATTGTATTCATGCTTTATAGTATTATTGTAGGTTTCTAGGCTGGTCGGTCTAAAACTTGGTTGCTCATCTCCTTAGAGCATTGTATATAGCCAAATGATTGAAAACAATTTTTTCAATCTCCAGTCCACAGTATGCCAACGCATCATGGAGAAGCTTGGACAACAGCACAAAGAGCAAACAGAACGCCGAGTGGTCTGCATCAGCCAAGACTCCTTCTACCGCACTCTAACCCCCTCAGAAAGACTACGGGCTGAACGAGGGCAGTTCAACTTCGACCACCCTGATGCTTTTGATGACAAGAAGCTGTTGGCTATCCTCAAGGACATACTGGCGGGGAAGAAGGTTGAGGTACCAGAATATGACTACATCACTAATTCTATAAGGTGAGTGTTATTTTTATGTGAAACTAGCTAGACCGACTTAATGCCGAGATTTTTTCCCATCAAGATCAGTGGAAACGGGAGGTTTAGGGCATCCCTAAAATCCACGTATATATCCTAAAATAAAAATGAGGCATAGTCCCCTACCATACGGTGACCCCTCTGACATTTGCCCAATACTATTTAAAAACATCTATAAATAATTTAGAGGTCCAGTCACTTTAAAATACTCTTTCATGCACATTCACCTGCCAATGTTCTTTGTCTGTGGGGTAGGTAGATCTAACTCATGGGTCTAACCGATTACTTTTATTTAGCCCATTCCGCTCACACACCATCTACCCAGCGGACGTGGTGCTGATTGAAGGCATCCTCGTGTTCTACTTCCCAGAGATCCGCGACTTGTTCCACATGAAACTCTTCGTTGATACTGACTCTGACACCAGGTTGGCTAGGAGAGGTAAGAAAAATAATACTAAAATTTAATTTAAGCAATTATATTGTCTGATTGTAAAGGAAAATCTATAGATAAATGTTTCAGAATATAAAATAAATAAATATCATTGATCATCTGTCATCTAGTTCCAAACTTATCAAGCTTGTACTTTGAAAGCCAGATTGACTTTACAATACTTATATATTGTAAATACATATAAAACACTTAAACTTCGAAACAAATATTTACAGATTATATAAATATTTCCTCCAATCTGCGAAGCGAACCCAAAACCTCAGCACAATAGTCACTTCACTTACGCCATCTAACATGGGACATACAACCTATAACCCTTATTCCCTTGCCCGTTGTCAGTTACACTTTCTTTAACACCCTAATCTGCTCTTATAAAGATGTGGAAATGGCTCCAAGTGTTTGCGGGTGCTAGTACTACCCCCGTTATAACAACCAGTAAATCCAGTAAATCATACGGTCAAGTAACGCAACTTACTGTATGTATGCCAACGAGAGCAGAGTATAGGTGGGAATTTCTATTATATAATTTCACCGAACGAAATAGTGTTTATTTCAACTGTAAGATTAGTGAGACTGCTCTAATCATAGCCAAGCCAATGCCTATGCATTGTTTTATTTAATATGCATATAATATATATTATCCAGCAGGGTCAGATCCGGTTCGAAGGACCAATGTCCAGAAATGTTTTAACCTTTGGTTTCTGAAATAAAGGGTTAAAGGAGTGTATATAAATGATCGTATTAAATGTTTGGTAAATAAAAAATATATAATCGCTGTACCATGTATTATGCAGAGTTTTACATCGCGCTGAAAGGACCGCTTCCTTGAGCCGTTTGCGCTACCCTTTTCTCGCCTGCCCCTACTCGGTGCTCGTTCTACATTTTAAATAAAATAAGTTTGGTTAATATTAATGATATTATTCCAGTGCCTCGTGATATAATGGAGCGCGGCAGAGACCTGGAGCAAGTACTCAACCAGTACATGAACTTCGTCAAACCAGCGTTCGAAGAGTTCTGCTTACCGGTATGTCTTTTTGCATCTAATACCATACCATAGTCTACCATACTAGTCATTAGTCAGTTCAGTTAGTCATCTCAATTTAGTATGCATGTAACAATGGGACACATAATGTTTCCAATGAAAACACATAAATTGTTTTAATTCATTTGCAGACAAAAAAGTTTGCTGACGTCATCATTCCCAGAGGAGCTGACAATTTAGGTGAGTTACTTTTTAAATTAAATGTTATAAGTGTCGACGTTTCTTCGATTTAAGTTTTTCAATATTTTCAAACGATCGGGATACTTTTGCGNCTTTTGCGTTGGTCTTTTTTTTTAAATAGACCTACTTTAAAAAGTTTATTAAACCTTTTTACTTAGTCTTAATTAAAATCAATCAATGGTCCGAAAAATATTCTAAATTTAAATTTTAAATGATTAAAGAGTTCTTAAAAAGTTAAATGCCAAAGGTCATAGCCACTGCAACGAGGTCGTATACTGCAACCTGTATTCGAAAAAAAAACAGTTTGCAGCGGCTATGTTCTTATGTAGCCAATATCGACCTTCCGTGCGTGCGATTAAAGTTCCTTTTGCATTGTTGCAGTGGCTATTGACTTAATCGTGCATCATATATGGGATATCATGTATAAGAAAAGAGCTACGCTGCCGAAGATAACTAACGGAGTGAATGGACACCACGAGATTGAGGAAACCAATGGAAGAAGATTGTCTGGAAGCTCCGAAGACACGCTAAGCCGATAGTTGAGGGTTTGACGTCATTTTGTGACTTAGTGATCTAGGTAATGGCCAATTTTCGAATTTAGAATTTATTTTCATTGACAAATTTGTCTAATTACTGTTGAAGTAGAGCAGATTTTGATTAGAATTGTTTATAATTGTTTATCCGAACCGGCCATTCATTGCTGCTTACAAAAATAGATGAGAATCAAATAGAAAAACTGGTGATTGCAGACTTCTACAGCTGAGATCGAATCAGAGCATCATTGTAAGATGATTAAACAGTCATATCAACTCTTAAAGTCATAGTCGTTTTTGAAAACCGCTATTCTATTTGTTATTTTCCTTCGTGACGTGAATGATATCCGTCGGAGGATGTTATGTCATACAAATTTCAAAAGTAAATAAACTACAATAACGATTTTCAAAACGGATAAAAGTTATTACTGGTTACTAATTTTCTATTATTATAACATGTTTATCATTAGAATGAAACATAGGTTTTAACGACATTTTTTTTCTGTGATATGTTGATTCGAAATTCGAATAGCCTATTCCTAAAATGGCCAGTATCTATATCACGCAGTCACTGACTAAAATAATTTGGCCACATTATGGACATGTCTCAGTACCTCATAAATTTTGTTGAAAACGTTTTTTTCAAAATTATGTACTTAGGGCACATTCGAAATCGGCGAATTACTTCCATTAAAATTAAATTAAGGTAAAACTTCAATTACAGTGCTGGCACTCTATGAATTTTTTATATATGAATCGCGCCAAACTACCTAGATATTGGCGGTAAATTGTCATTAGTGGCAAGCCTATAACTAGACGTATAAAAATACTAAATCTAGTGCATATTCATTTATAGAAAATATTTGGAAAATTGCTCTATAGTGGGATTACTCTCACGTACTCCAAATTAAGCACGTAAAAATTACGTAATGTATATTTTTAAGGAACAATATGAACACTGCTACAGGTACTTAAAGTATTCCGACATGATGTTTTACAGTATTTGTAACTTCCCCGACCGAAAATGTTTGCCACGTCTCACCCGCCTATTCATAAAAAAAAAACAAAAGAAAATATTGTGTATTTTTGAAAGTGCTCTAAGTAACGTATTTCTCCAAATACCATATATATAAGGGTAGTTAAGATCCATTATTATTTTATTATAAGGCTGACGATTTACAAAGCATAGATTAAGTGTAAATTAATATTACCGTGCGATGGAGATGTAACAGTATATAATGAGGGCGTAAGTGTTTGTCTTNCTCATGCATTTATTCGTGGCACACATCTATATAAATATAATGGAATCAAGTATATAATGAATGAAAACAGCAAAAAAAAAACACCGTTCCCTGTCTTTGGAGGTCATGCTATTTTACTATACTCTGTAGACAATATTGTAGAAAGTGACGTTTATTATCACTCGTCAAAAGTAAACAGGAGGTCGCCATAGTGTGGGTCACCATCCTGCTTTGTCCACATTTGCAATGAAGATGGTGACCACCAGTCTTGGATTCTACTGACTGACTAGACTACACGGTTGGCCTAGTGGTTGGAGTGGTCGCCACACCGCTTCCTACTATGCCAAGTGTTGTGGGTTCAAATCCTACATGGGACAACACTTTGTGTGATCCATAAATTGTTGTTCTAAGTCTGGGTGTACTTTGTGTCCGTTTCATGTATGTTTGTAAAGATCCCCGCGACACAGGAATGTATATTCCTAATGCGGGAGTTGTCTTTTTAAGAACAAAGAAAAAAAAAAAAAAAAAACTGNGATATCATGTATAAGAAAAGAGCTACGCTGCCGAAGATAACTAACGGAGTGAATGGACACCACGAGATTGAGGAAACCAATGGAAGAAGATTGTCTGGAAGCTCCGAAGACACGCTAAGCCGATAGTTGAGGGTTTGACGTCATTTTGTGACTTAGTGATCTAGGTAATGGCCAATTTTCGAATTTAGAATTTATTTTCATTGACAAATTTGTCTAATTACTGTTGAAGTAGAGCAGATTTTGATTAGAATTGTTTATAATTGTTTATCCGAACCGGCCATTCATTGCTGCTTACAAAAATAGATGAGAATCAAATAGAAAAACTGGTGATTGCAGACTTCTACAGCTGAGATCGAATCAGAGCATCATTGTAAGATGATTAAACAGTCATATCAACTCTTAAAGTCATAGTCGTTTTTGAAAACCGCTATTCTATTTGTTATTTTCCTTCGTGACGTGAATGATATCCGTCGGAGGATGTTATGTCATACAAATTTCAAAAGTAAATAAACTACAATAACGATTTTCAAAACGGATAAAAGTTATTACTGGTTACTAATTTTCTATTATTATAACATGTTTATCATTAGAATGAAACATAGGTTTTAACGACATTTTTTTTCTGTGATATGTTGATTCGAAATTCGAATAGCCTATTCCTAAAATGGCCAGTATCTATATCACGCAGTCACTGACTAAAATAATTTGGCCACATTATGGACATGTCTCAGTACCTCATAAATTTTGTTGAAAACGTTTTTTTCAAAATTATGTACTTAGGGCACATTCGAAATCGGCGAATTACTTCCATTAAAATTAAATTAAGGTAAAACTTCAATTACAGTGCTGGCACTCTATGAATTTTTTATATATGAATCGCGCCAAACTACCTAGATATTGGCGGTAAATTGTCATTAGTGGCAAGCCTATAACTAGACGTATAAAAATACTAAATCTAGTGCATATTCATTTATAGAAAATATTTGGAAAATTGCTCTATAGTGGGATTACTCTCACGTACTCCAAATTAAGCACGTAAAAATTACGTAATGTATATTTTTAAGGAACAATATGAACACTGCTACAGGTACTTAAAGTATTCCGACATGATGTTTTACAGTATTTGTAACTTCCCCGACCGAAAATGTTTGCCACGTCTCACCCGCCTATTCATAAAAAAAAAACAAAAGAAAATATTGTGTATTTTTGAAAGTGCTCTAAGTAACGTATTTCTCCAAATACCATATATATAAGGGTAGTTAAGATCCATTATTATTTTATTATAAGGCTGACGATTTACAAAGCATAGATTAAGTGTAAATTAATATTACCGTGCGATGGAGATGTAACAGTATATAATGAGGGCGTAAGTGTTTGTCTTTATTCGTGGCACACATCTACATAAATATAATGTATGAATCAAGTATATAATGAATGAAAACAGCAAAAAAGAAACACCGTTCCCTGTCTTTGGAGGTCATGCTATTTTACTATACTCTGTAGACAATATTGTAGAAAGTGACGTTTATTATCACACGTCAAAAGTAAACAGGAGGTCGCTATAGTGTGGGTCACCATCCTGCTTTGTCCACATTTACAATGAAGAAGGTGACCACCACTCTTGGATTCTACTGTGGCTTTCCATTCGGCAGAGTAGAGTCATTTTGGCAGCTAAAACAAGAAAAGAATAGGTTTTTTTAAATGTGAAATAATTATTAACATAAAAATGATAATCGCGATCTTAATTTTAACTTTTATTCCAATTGGTTCACGATAATACTTGTAAAATATAGTATTACAATATTGTTACGTCTCCATTACACAATGAATTGACTTTAAAATCCGATACGCTCCACAGGGTCAAATACATTATGTAGTATAGCTCTTGATACCAATGCCCCAATATTGGCCACCAATGTATTGGACAAAATATTAGATATTTGTTACGTATTAAGTATGGTTTGTAGACATAATCTTTAACATTAACGAACTGTTTCAATAGATATTGTAAGGCAATAAGGTTCATTTTTAAATGTATTTATATACTTGTTGCAGTATGTATTGTATAATATAATAAGCCATCAGTATAATTTTAAGATCACACCGTTTCTAGATTAACTAGATAGTAATTATAACTGTTGTTCGACTGTTGCGCCACTGTTGCCGCGATTTGTAATAAGAAATATATGAAAAATGAAGCTTTAATGAGTTAAATGAAATCAATAAATAAATAAACCAACTACTAACAAAAGTATTACTATTAACAACATGCACAAGCTGATAGAGTTAATAATGCTAAGTAACTGACTGAAATCGATTTCAAAGTCTTGAAAAGGATTAGCCTTGACAAAAAAAAAGGATTTTGAATCATTATATTCAAATATATTCGTTTTTAAACAGTTTGTAAATACGAATAATGTTTGATAGCTTAGCACGTGCGGTGAGAACACATTCAAGAAGAGACTGTTGCTTGATACTCAAGCCACAGTCGGGCGACAGTGGCACAACTTTTCCTTTAATTCTGTTGTCTACTTATAATTGAGTACTTATTTTAACAACTATTCGCACATACCTATGTTTTTTTGAAACGTTTCTTCCCGGAGACTAGTTTTACTTTTAAATTGTACTTACTTTAAGGATTTTTATATGTAATAGTTATCCTGTGACTTTAATATAGTATAATATAAGTTACTTTCATCGTCCCATAGTTTTATGTTGAGAATTTTTAACAGACAACATAATATTACCGAAATTTAAATGAAAGAAATCAAAACTTCGTATTAACAGTATTTTAAATTGTCTTCATTTCATACCGACTATCTGCTTCTTATATTTTGAGAATAATTAGTCTTCAATAATTCAGTCACAATGTAAACTAATATAACAAAATATACCGCTGCCTTAGGTCTCTGCATTTTTACAGATTTGAACTTTTATAAAACTTACAACTAGAAGAATTCTACCAATAGAAGATTATTTTTTAATCTTCATGGTAGTTTTTTAATTTTTTTTAACAATATTATATTCGAAGTACACGTGCTGTATAATAAGTTATTGACAATTAAACATTTAGAACTATTTTATTTCAAACAAACAATCAATTTAAAACGCTTCGCTTGCGCATCGAAAATATTATATTAATGACGCGCGGTTCAATTGATTCTACTTATTCTAAATTTAAATCCTTATAGTCCTATTAATTTTTCTACTTAATAATCTGTTTATTTTATCAATGCAGTGACTATGTCAAGTATTTTGTATACAGATTTATATACATACTTACAAAAATTAAGAAATATTACTGCCTGGTTATACTTCACTTTTATTTACCTTAATAACATCAGTAAATTATTTCATGCATCACACACAACCAGACTGATATACACACGAATGTGTCCGAAAAGACTAGAAAATCAATTGTCACTTATGTATTAATATTTTCATAAATAAAGAAAAAAATATATTATAGTATTTAGAAACTGGTTTATAAAAACCGGTTAAAAATCACTTTTATAGTATATTTTGGATGTATTTAATTTAAGTGCGTATTTAGTTTAATACGTAAGCTACTATATATGATAAACAATTTATTATTTATTGCGTTCATCCCAAGTTCTAGCAATAAAAAAAACATTCAATGTACAATACAATATGAAAATATTCACAAAATGGTTTAAAACTAGTTTTTTATATCTTGAGTATATCTAAAGCTTCCCTGATAACTTTTTATTTTTAAGTTCAATTCTTGATATGCGCAATGGATGCAATAAAATTAGTCGTTACGGCCAATTCCAATGAATAAATGTGATAAAACTTAGTGGGAAAATAAAAAAAAATATACAAAAATAAAAGATTGCTTGTAGCGAGATAAAAATATGGTAATATATATATATATATATATATATATATATATATATATATATATATATATATATATATATATATATATATATATATATATAT
>PKRV01000705.1:62513-113214 GCA_003709505.1 Hyphantria cunea
TATATATATATAATAGAGAAGTAATGTATCGTAAAAATTCTTTTTTGTCAAAAATTCCTGACTGATTTTTTTTATTCCTCTTTCGAATTCTCGGTGTGTAAATTTAGAACGACTGTCAGATGTTCTCTTTACGCAATATTCGTAATATAATTAGCTCACGTACGCATTCCGATTGTAATTTGTTTGCTTCCTTGGTTTATAGATATAGAGCTTATTTTACCAAAAAAAAACCAGATCCTCCATAAAGATTATGTATGAATAATATAACATATCTATATATCTCACACATTAGTTGTGACATTAATCTTATGTATCTCTGGTGCACAATTGCATATAAATATTATATGCGCTATCGCATTTTAAGTAGCATTTATATACAAAACCCTAATGGTTTTATTTAACATAAAATATAGTATTTAACTAATGTTTTTGTATAAAGCAGCCGAACAATAATTGGTTGTATATATTATATTTATGTTCCCATACAAGATTAAAAGACAATGTTACTTACACTCAATAAGGATTGTCTTTAAAGATTCAATCCTTATTCTCCAACATAGATAAAGTATATGAGACCCTGGTGGCCTCATATACTTTAGTGTGAATTTAGTGATTCGTGACGATTTTGCCAATGTAGATTTGAAATAAACTCACACCAGGCCCTCTTTTGGTAAGCTGCCGCCGTCCAACGACACTTGTAATTAAAATGATATAAATGCATGAATGGAATATTAACGAACTCTGCACGTTTATGTCGCATCTATTGAAGTGAAACTTCTTTAGACGCATGAGGGTAAAATTTTTACAAATGTAACGTCACGCAAGTATGCAACGGAAGTGTCGAAAAAGAGAGAGAGAGCGATCGAGACCGATTGAGAGATAGTAAGACAGGGCGAACGTAGCATGAAGCAAGTAGCGATGGAGTGAGAGTAGGGAGCAAGCAAGTGAGAAAGATCGAGAGAAAAAGTGAGATAGAGCGATTGTTGTATCACGCACAGTGCCATGGAGCGAGAGGTGGGAGAGAGCTAAGAAGTTTCACTTCTGACATGTGTACTTTGTACGCACCCACTTTTTTTTTCTCTTTCTCTCGTATGTAAGTTTGTAAAAACAAACAAACAAAGAGAAGGATGGAAATAACTAGGTATATACCAAGCCGCCCGGCCAATGTGGTGTGATAAGCCAAAACCTCTTAAGAGCCTTATGTTCAGCAGGGGACTATTTAATGGTGGTGATGTGATGTAAACAGATTAAACTTGTAGGTTTTTTATGGGTATTATGAGCTGCAAAATATGTTAAAAATCGGGCAAGTACGAGTCGGACTCACGCACCGTACAAACCTGTAGGTATTTTTCCTGTATTTGCGCTGTAACACGTTTCGTACCGAATTTAAAGATTCTGAGTTATCGGGCATTACCCTGTAAGATTTAATTCCCTTGGAAGTGTCGAAAATTTGCAGCATAAACGGCTGTATCTCATGATTGCGTCGGTTTAGAAGTTAGATTTTTTTCACTTTTTCACAGCTCCAAAGGACGTTCATATCAAATACTCAGGTATGCAAGCCGTGTTTTTGATATGAATTTAAGCTTGATACCTACACGCGTTCCTAAAAAAAGGTCTTGACTGACAGACATACGGACAGCAAAGTTTTTATAAAGATCCCGTTTTTTTTCTTTTGAGGTCTCTGACCCAGCTTCCTTTGATACTCTCACTCACGAAAATGTAATAGAACGTATACTTATTCTTTGGCTGCTTTATTACAAAACCAGTATACTTACATATATATTTTCGATGACAATGTAAATTGCACAAATAATATATACATATTAAAAAGGACTTTTAACAAATATTTCCATGTAAGTGTCTATGATGTAACCTCCTTGTTTATGTGTTATATAATTTAATTAAGTAAAGTGTTTGCGAACCTATATTGTTGTTGTTTTTTCTCCCACTGTTGCATTAAGGTTTATAATATAGATTCCATAACCTCATCGATTAAACGGTCCTTCGTATAATTATCGTCCGGTCTTAAAAACAATATATGCATGTATTTTTTTTAACTGAAATACGAAGTTATTTAATGACAGACAAGTACTGATGAAATTTTGAAACTAAAAATCCGTTAAACATTAGTGTCAATTGACAGAGATTACATGTGTCGGGTCTCCTGTCAAATAACTCGGGGGCAAAGAATGTAGTAGCCGCTGGCTTTGTCGTGTAAAATAGCCACTGACCGCATATTAGTGCCGGCAGCATACTCATGCGGCAAAATCTTGCCGGCATAATGTGTCAGAATCGTTGAGAAAATATTCTCTGACATAATTGTCATAGAAAATGAGAAGTTGTCACATTTTGGCCATATTTATCACAATATATTATCGATGCATGCAGACAAAACATGAGGTTAATATAAAAAAATATATTTCCATCTTACATCTGTTTTTGTTTGCTATTTGATGGCTGCCAATTTATCTTTGTTATGATTACGAAATGAAATCAAATAAATGGAAACAAATAAAGATACGTTAATCTTGATTCACCTAGTAGTTACTCCAGGGTAACCAGGAGGAACACTATTATACTAATACCTGTTTTGACAATTGAGTAAAAAAACTACCTCATAATAAAACTAAATAATTTGACAAGTTTTGTATCTGACTATTTGTCTCCTGTAGCCTATTAAAAGAGAATAATCATCGAAAAGTCATGAAAAGAGGTTATATTTGTCGATTTTTTACCATGACTAATTTGTTACTCTTTCTTCTCTTGATGAAATGGCAACCAGCTATTTCTGCCAATGTCAAGTATTTAAAGTCTTTGTCGTGATAAAAGATATAAAAATGTGGACGAGATGAAATGGAGACTATCTTTCGAAAAAACAAAAAACCTAATTTTCCATTTTATTTAATAACAAATGTCAGTGTCGTTTGTCACCTGCCAAAGCCGGTAGGTCTTGCGTTTTATTTTTGTTACTGTATTATTTTATTCATTATATATTTGTATCTTCTTTTTTTAGTTGCAATCGACTTGATAGTCCAACATATATCTGATTACCTGAAACGAAATCCTGCTCAAAAGCCAATAACTGCCATAGACTATGGGTTATCGTCATCCGTGCCGGGCAGTCCACAGCGCGCTGCCAAAGGAGGTCGACCACACTAAGTTTCTTAGGTAACCATTCTACCTTCATATTTAAAAAATATTCGATCTAATTTAATAGATGAAGATAGTACTGAAGCTGTTGACATTGACATCATATTGTACTATTGTTAAATGAGAGTTTAAAACTCAATAATAACTTTAATTTCTGCTAGAACACTAATTAGTTGTTTAATAACATTGAAGGTAATGATTTTACACATCTTGCAAAGGGCTGTCTGAACCTGAATTATAACGAGCCAATGCTATTAGCAGCCTTCAGATAAATATACATTAGTATAAGTAAATACATAGAGAATGATTTATGACCAACCAGATTGTCAATGATACAAATATTTGCATCTGCAGTCAAGGTCATACAAGCCAGTCAAAGTTATATTAATCTATAAAATGTATTTTTGTTACAGGCTATGCATAAAAGCGATATCAGCAATAATTATTACATTTGACGCGATATGGATCTCGGCAGATTGTTCTGAATATCGCCGCGTATCGTTCTAAAATCTACTACGCTAGAGTTGTGACTCCGTGACGATACTGCACATGCAATTTTTACTATTTTCAATTTTAACAAGTGAAAACTACACGTAGTGTTGGTATTGCTTCCATGACGTCGGGTTCTTAAAGATTAGAGACGCGAAATTAGTCATAAAATATTAGTTAAAGAAGAGTAGCTAATCTTAAAAATCTTCTGGTTACTTATTTCTTCTAAACACTTAGATGATGCAATTTTAATTATAAAAGGGTAGTTTGTTAAATCTTACGCGGTTTTGAATGAGGTATCGAATTTAATGAACGTCAATCGTACAAGTGTTGTGTAATTAAAGCATTTATCGCACTTCTTTAGTTTTGGTCTAAATTTTAGAAAATCGCGGTTGTATTGCAAGTGCTAATGAAAGTAGTTAACGAAAAATAGATATTTAATTCGATTTGTATAGCATTTGCTCCAAATTTTAAATATTCGTGGTTTTAGTGTAATTGGCAGATAAAAAAAAATTAATTCGATGCGTGTACTATTCGTTTTAAAACACTATTTCGAAAAGGGACGGAAGTGTGTAACACGAAGCCGGAGAAGCGCGCGTTATAATCGATTTAACCAAGAGTGCGCGTGGTGTTAGAGTTGATCGTGAGATTTTAGCACTTACACTTCTTATGTGACTGCACTTGTTTTTAAATTCAATTTGACAATACAAGCTACCCATTTTATATATAATAAACTAATATATAAAATAAACTAATTTTAAGAAAGTACTATCTGGCTCGAAGAACGGATATACAGCGGTGTGCCTTGGGAATGAGAATTAAGGAGGAACTAGGTTTCGTATACTAGTGATATTAAAATAGTTCTTATATTTTTAAAATTATAAAAATTAAATGTGAAGTACGTAGTAGAAACAGAGCCTGGCACATGCAACTGTTAATTGAAGAAGGAAATCATATGCTTCTTATAGAAAAAATCCGCCATTGTTACCAATTTAAAAAATTACGATTAGTTCCTACGATATATTCTTATTTACTATTGAGGTTGTATATTTTTGAGAATAGTTTTTAAAAATTTATCACCTTTTTTATGATTTGGTTAACGAATATCATTACGTTTAAGCAGTTATTACGGTAAGGGGTATGAAAACTTCAAGCGGTCTATATATATCGGTTTACGATCGGAAAAATCGGGACGAGAACCTCAAAAATTCGGACCACGGTAAGCAGTTTAATAATAAAAACATATAGGCTATATTGTTACTTTTTTTAGTATGTCTTTACCAGGTTGCCTTAATCAGGGCTGATTAAAAAATGATAAAACAGTGTTATCAAGTACTAACTGCGTATATATTTCTAAGGACCAGTTTCACCAGTTCATGATAAAGTATCGGAATCTCCCATGGAATCACAATTAACTTCATTGATGGCGTAATGATTTAAGGAATCACCACGCCAATTTCTACTGCACTGAGTGTTGTGGGTTCAGAGGTAAACCCCACATGGGACAACACTTTGTGTGATCCATTAATTATTATTCTGAGTCTAAATGTTCCTTGTTTTCGTCTCATGTATGTTTGTAATAGTGATGGTACGGGCGTTGTCTTTTTTTAAAAGTCTATCAAAGACTGGTAATGGTGAAATTGGCCCTAAGTCAGTTTATATAGTACATAATGTATATAATGCTGACCTAACATACCATGTATGCAGAGAGTGTCGTCATACATGCGACTCGTAAAGAATTCTTTGACTTCGCAGTTTCCAAAAATTTCAGAGACTTGTTTTGTACAACGAAACCCAATATTTACTTTAACTACCTTTCAATATTCACACTAAATTAAAAAGGTATGGTGAGGTGGTCGTAGGGTTAATAACACTATGTTAACACTTAGAGGTTTAAAGCACAAAATATTTTTTATTAAAACTGATCCGCCTGTTTCTACGTAGATTTTGACGCAGTGAACCCGCTGCAAATATTATTTTTTTTATCAAACTGTTCTCACGTGCTCAAAGTTATGAAAATATTTGTATTTAAAATATAAACTAATTATTACTAAATTTCACCATCTACATATCTTATAGTTAAACTTATCTAGTTGTAACTAGTCAAAAAAAATGTTCTATAACGCATTAGTGGATATTTGGCCTGTTTTAATTTTTTATGATATTTATTCTTCACGTGAATGGGCTCCAGATAATTAATAAATATTTAATACAAAAAAGTTTAAAGCTAATGTAAATGCTCTCTTTAGCAATTTCCAGTTGAAGAAATGATATCGGTATAATTAGCGATAGCTTCTTAGCTATAGCTACACATAGGTAGTACCGATTGATCGAGCATGTTACCTTAGTCCTTCGGACTGTGCTAACACAAAATAAATAGTAACGCATTTATAAACGAAAGATAGTGGCTAATTGTTTGGTTACCAATTAATTATTTGTTTTTTAAAGTATGTAATAAATCCCTCCACATATGCTCTCAGTACGAACAATGATTGAATGTCTTGTATTTTTTCAAGAAGACAGTGTAGAAGTTTTTTTAATACGTATGCTTATTGTATCGTATACGATAATAAATAATACACTATAACTTTAGTTCAATACCAACAAATAAATAATTATTTAACGAACCCTTACCTGAAGAATTACATTGCCTATCTTAAAATGTTTCAAAACGATTTCCTTAAACTTACCTACCTACCTAGTTTTACGTTGTCCATTTTGAGGTTAGGCTATAACATTATATTTATTTTTATGAGATAAAGAAATATATAATTATGACGTTGGTAATTTAATTATATCATGTATCTATCAAATATTAAACATGTGTATATAATTATGCAAATATATAACAAATATCAAATGTATCGCGTTTTCTAAATAATATTCGGTATATTTTTAAATTGTATAATATTTTTTTATGAATAATGAGTATTTCTGACGTTAGACGCTAGAGGCATTATCCCTACCTGTTTCTTCACGAGTGCTGATTAAAAATTATTAAAGTGAAATTATTTACTTTCTTGCGTTGCGTCCTCTGAACTTGTTACTAGTCAATTATGAGTTAATTATTGGGAATGTATTTAGGCTGTTAAAACAGATCGTTCTCGCGATATTCGCATATGTTATTAATTTATTTATTATAGTTGTAATTAGGCTAAATAGTAGCTTGTAGATCGAGGCTGTATCCCTCATTATTTAAACAAATGCAGGTTTTATTCAATATCTGAAAGTAACGTAAGAATAGGTAATTTACTGTAACATTAATTTTAAGCCATACATGTGATGGATGTTTATTTTATTATTTGCATATGTTTTGTTTAAATGTTTCAAATTTGATTGATTTTGTTGCGATACAATCGTATATATTAGTATAAAGTAAGCTTCAGTATACACATTACCCAAATACAACGGTTTTGCGGAAAATAATTTGGCCTTCGGGAATCTTTCCCATATACCTTTTTGTTATTTTGTAAATAAACTAATGCTGTTGCGCCTTACAGATGATACTTAATTTTTAGAAAGAATTTTATAAATGTTGGTTTCCTATAAAATTTATGTATATATATATAATATTGTTGTGTAAGTTGGCAACGACTGCGAATATGTCTACGTTCGGGGAAATAAAACCAAAGATCCGAGTTACCACTTACTAAAACGAATTGGAAGCGATATTTTGTTTGTGTTTTTACTTCGCTACTATTTACAATTTCGCTATTCTATATTATTAGTGGATTTCAGTGGTTCAGTTTCGGGAATTCTAGGAATATTTTAAGCACTTATAACCCGACTAAACAAATCACTTTACTTCCGATGCAATTATTCCTTGTACTTATTTTAATGTTCTTATTAGGTATGTATATATATACTTGAGATTGTAACACACACGACGCCTTTATATTGTACCAAAGAGTGTTATTTTATATGTCGTTATCTATTGCGATGGAATCTTTGTTTTTGCTATATTTTGCCTGTTCTTATTGAAAACTGTCTGCTAGCATTAGTAATGTTTGTTAACTAATTTATGAACGATTTGAGCATTCTGGCTGAGCTGTTTCTTGACGTTCGAGACACAATACACTTCCGTGTTTTAAAAAGATGGAGAAGTACCTTCTGAGCTTTTTTACATTTCTATACAGAGTCAGCCGTATGTTTTGAAACAAAAAAAACGTTTTCGGTACAAACGAAAATTAACTGGAGTAGGGAAAATTGAGGACTGAGAGTGCTGTAACTCGAATATGTCTAAATTGTGTACCTGCATAATGCCAGGGGCACAAAAAATTTGTTATCCAGTTTTAATTTTTTCATATTAATTTCATATCTTAACGTAAAGCGGACTTGTTATGAATGGTATGCAAGAAGGCGTGTTGTACGAGCCACTATAATATAATAAGACGTTTATAGTGGCTCGTGCAACCTTCTCGACATCAATTCTCAACTCAGTTTGGATGCACTATTACGTTTGTTAGTATGTGACTTGTTATTAATAAGCTTATTTATAAAATACGATTTAACCAAAACTAGTAACAATAACGATGCTATGCTTAGTTTTATGGTGGTATTAGTAATCAGTAAGTATTAATGCCACAAAAGATTAGAATGATTTAGAGATGACATCTCTAGCTGCACCACTTTTTCACAATCAAGTTAGCTGAATGAAGCATAAGTTTACAGACATTTTTTTTTATATTTATACATTGCCCACGAGAATTTCCTGATAAATCACTGATATAAAATCTATTGATGTTTGACTTTGATGCTAAGAGATGCCCAGTCTGTCTTGCCGTAAGTGATAATGAACCGAATCTGCTTTCGTCTAATTTTCTCGCCAGCAGTTACTGTTAGCGCTTTCCTATGTATCGCAAGAGTTTGTGCGTAAGTAACGTGTAAAATTCCGCACTACATTCTGTTTTGTTTGTTATAGTTTGTTGTATTGACACCTAAAAAAAATTATTTTTGAAAATAAAGCTAAATTAGTTTGAATGTGTTTATTTTTATATACCTAATATAAAATACGGCATTAAAAGCAGCAGCAGCAGCTGTTTGCTAGTAACTAAATAATTAGTTGGAAGGGTTGTATCTTGAAAAAAAGAAAGTCTGACATATAAAAGGGTGAATATGACAGTTGACGTTTAGTGCTTGGGTGTCTTTAGGACTTAGTGAGAATATTCGATTACGATTACAAAGGAACGATTATCAATATATGAAGTACCGTTAATCGTTTTAAAATAGGAATAATTTTTCTTTTCTTTAAGAATTATGCTACATGTACATGGTGTATTTCTCAAATTGAGCTATAATTAGACACTACTACTATTATTATTGGAACCAGGATTAAAAAAATATTTGGAAATTGGTATATAAATGTACTAGATAGAACATCACGGTTCAAAAGATAAAAAAGATTTTTACTTACTTTTGATGATAGTATGTTCTAAATTGGGTACTAAACCCAAAAAAGTTAATAATAGTTAAATTTACCCAAACATTTTGTTCAACACGTGACATTAGTTTTTTCACACACATTTGACCTCAAACGAAACAAAAGTAATTTATTTTGTAAATTCGTACATATTATACGTAGATAACAAACAATTCCCAAAAGAAATATTTCAAAATCGGGCGGCAAACATTTTGTCCCTAACTGGAAATCGAGCCCAAGACCTCTGCACAGCACTTGTATATACCACCAGTATACCATCGCAGTCCAAGCCGATTCATGTATCCTACCGAAAATCAATCGAAGCGACTAAAAGTACTCATAATAAAATAAAACTGTAAATGATATTCAACATAGCACGCCAGAGTTTTGATTTGAGGTGCATGAATTAGGAACACATCCAAAATTAGAAAAAATATAGTTATTTAATTTTGGAGATACTTCAATGGCTTACAGTGCTGAAACAATGATACTTTTGTATGTTAGGTAACTTTCCCATATTATTTGAATTGTCCTTTATAACATGCATATGAATAATAAAAGATTTAATGTTTTCAGTTTCATTATACGAAAACTATAAAAGTAAAGTAAAAAAAAGTAATGAATAAGTATCAGCTACTTCATTATAACGAAAATCACCGGTTATCAAGGCGATAACATCCGATTTGTAAATCAAAACGATTAATCATTATTTCCGCAACGATTAAAATGTAACATTACTAAATTTGAAAACTAAAATTCATAGAATGTAACTGTTTTGGCACACTTTACAGAAATGAAGAATCACGCGATTATAAAATATTATGTAAAACACAAGTCATCATAATAGGTAGTCCTGGTCTGCACTGTAGAATAAACATCCAACAAATACCACACATTGTTTGCAGCGGCTCGATTGTTCCGTACAGTGAAAAAGTAAAAAATTTGGGGATATATATGGATCGGTACCTATCTTGGGGTCCCCAGATTGGGGAAGTTAGCCGATTTGCAGCAGCGGGGTCTCTGCGAAGACTACAAAACTTCCTTTCCACAAACACTAAAATTGCGCTCGCACAATCTCTTCTTCTTCCGATCCTTGACTATGGTGATGTCAGCTATCTGGATCTCACCGAAGACCAACTAAACAAACTTGAGCGCGAGAGAATTTGAAACTAGCAATGCCAAAACATTCCACTCAGTTTACAGATAAATCCTTTACAGTGCAAGCAGTAAGACTCTGGAACGATTTACCTGAAACGATCCGTCACGCTAAAACCTTGCCTGTATTTAAAAAGTTAGTGAAGGATTATTATCTTTGATCATAATACCTTGTTTATAGTATATATATATTAAGTTTCTGTATGTATTTATGTATATGTATGTGTATATGAGTAGTATGAGTAGATGTGTATTTATATATGAATGATGAATATTTTGAATTTGGTGTTTTTTTTTATTGTAAATATTCACATTTGAACAGATCTGAGATTTTTGCACCCTACTACTGGTGCCCTTATTAATGTCACTAAATTATCCGTATAAAGGTTGTCTGTAAGAGATCGCCATGAGCGATAAGACCGCCAATTGTCACATTTGTATGTTGTAATTCTTTTTTTTTATTTTTTTCTATGTGTTAAGTGTGTACAATAAAGATAAATAAATAAAAAAATAAAAATAAATTATTTATAAAAATTGAAACTGAAATAGGCACTATTTCATTCATCTAACTCAGCAGTATAAATTATTACATATATGTTTTTATTTAGAATAGATTATAGTGTACTTCCATTAGTATATGGTAGCATTCCGTCGTTACGGAACGTCAGTTTCACCTGTCATAGACGTCTTGATCCTTTGCTTTGCAGCCGGACAGAGCATTAGGGGCTGTCCATTAATCATGTGAGGCTCGAAAGGGGGGGGAGGAGTTCATAAAAAATTACGAAATATCACAAGGGGGGGGGTTAAGTAATATATCACGTGTACTTATTTTTTTCGGCTATTGTACTTATTTTTACTTAAATAGATCCTTATGCAGGTACGAAAAAATACACGTGACATAGATTGGGTAGTCAAACCTCACCACCTATCACCAAGGGGGAGGGGGGGGTCAAAAAATGCCAAAAAAAACATCACGTGATTAATGGATGGCCCCTTATCCGGTTTGCAGCCTGTCAAGTCCTTAAAACAACTATCGTACACGTGCGTTGTACGTGGCCTTAGATTCAATTTATACTAGAGCAGAGCAGAGTCAAAGCGTATCAAACGCTAAATTCTTCACAAGTAAAGCGAAGTTCCACGAATATTTGAATGTTCGTGCACAGAGACCAGATTCCGATTGACGAGTGACGACGCGATTCGCGTAGTAGGCACTTTGGTTCGCGTGAAAACACGTGCGCTTCAATAAGCGTTGGACGTGCCTCACGCGAACTCGTGCGTCTTTTTAGAAAGAATTGTGTTGTGGAGAAAAAATATGTTGTGCGAATTTGCTATGTTAAGTTTTGGATTGTCGCTTCGAATTGACCTTAATAAGTGACAGTTTTACAAAATTATTAATAAGATTTTGAATAAAACACCAAGTAAAATTTGATCCATATAATACACAATAAAATAATAATTATTGCAATAATATAAAAGAAAACAAGTTAATCGTTGCTTATTAAATACATTCACTTAAATAGTCTCTACTTTGCACGTTGCGTGGCGCACGGACTAGAGGGCGTTAGTATCGATCGCTCATAGTTTTTTATAATCTATAATTTAATATTAATTTAAAACTAAACAGTATGCTTATCAAAAAATATCAAAGGAAATATACAAAACAGTGAACCAATTCCTTTCGTCAAATCCGATTAGTTTATGACCTGTTAAAAAAATTATTGTACTTAATTAAAAAAAAACTGTTATACAAATTATAATAATTTATGAATAGCATATTATATTTTTTTAAACATTTATTAATATAAAATATGGCTGTCGAGTACTATCGCCCAGCGTGCGACACACAGGATTCACTCAGGTTGCTGTAATATTGAAAATGAACATTCTGTACACAACAATACAGAACTTTTTTGTTTGATTTTCTTAAGAGAACTGCGAAAATAAAATTCTAATATTTGAACAATGTTAAATAAAAATATTTCTATACTGATATTCAACAACTTCATTTATGAAATAATTAGTTTATTATACCATCGACTATTAGTCGGTATACGTCCAATGCTTCCTATAGATAGGGTGATTCTTTTTTATCCGAATCATTGTTAACAACACAAAAAATTTAACCATCAATTTAATCTCTTACAATAAACTAAAAAAAATTCAATCCTAGATATTTTGTCTCGAGCTGGATTTAATTAGTATTTTAGGATAAAAATTATTAATGATAAATTTTATTTTTTTATGAGAAAACAATGATGCAGAAAAATTAAAGATCACAAAAAGAATATTCACCCTAAAACCCAGTGATGAATTATATCGACCGATAGAATCGACTAAAAAGTCGACTACGAGACTTATGTCAAATAGTCGAGTTACACAATATCCGTACACTCGAGGTGAAAAGAAAATATATCCGATTTTACTCTATACATTTGGTAAAATACAAAAAAAAAGAAAATGTACAATTATATTCTACTATTAGTATTACATATGTATAAGCTTTAACTTAACTCGCGATGGGTAATTTTACTGGTGAGGAACAGATTTAGAAAAACACAATATTGTTTTAAATCGATAATGATAAATAGTAGAATAAGTGGAAAAGTATTTCATTCAACATTTTAAAATAATTATACCTCGTATTCATAAACGAATTATAAAATATTAATCATTTAACCATAGGCTTGAGGAGGCTGTAGCTGAAATATATTTCTTTATAATTTTAACGGAAACAACTTGGCTGATAGCTTGACTAATTTAATTTTTTTATTTTATATATGTCATTAATTAATTACTTATAACTTTAATAAACAAATCATAATATAAGTAGATTAATTTGTAGATAAAAAACGCATGCCTAATAAGTTACGAAATGGTCATCCAGATTAATAATAATTTAAATATTGTACTATTAAACAAAAACAAATATTTGTTCCTTGCCAGTAAAACCACATGAATATAAACATTTCAAACAATTCGACCTTACAGTACAATATACACGATATTTACAATGGAAGTTATCTATATATATATGTATCTATTGATTGTCAAGTAGGAATACAACCCCGACTCTACGTTGCCATCGTGTTAGATGCTGCTGAGCCTTATATGTGCAATTGTCAACAATAGAAATGTTTTATCTTCAACAATAGTTATAAAATGTCTGGTTTGACCCTTTTAACGGCTTTGCTTTTTATGGTAAAAGTAGGAACACGAAGTAATGGGTACGCCGTAACTCAGTGATAAGCGTGCCTCGCCGTTAGTTTCCGTTCAACGGCTGGTCAACATATACTGGACTGGTAATTAATAAAATATATCAACATTTTAGTTTTGCATTATTTTTTCTCTATATCTCACACTCTTCATGAATTTTTGAAGTGAAACTTCTTTAGGCGCATGAGGGTAAAATTTTTACAAATGTAACGTCACGCAAGTATGTAACGGAAGTGTCGAAAAAGAGAGAGAGAGAGAGAGCGATCGAGACCGATTGAGAGAGAGTAAGACAGGGCGAACGTAGCATGAAGCGAGTAGCGATGGAGTGAGAGTAAGTGAGAAAGATCGAGAGAAAAAGTGAGATAGAGCGATTGTCGTATCACGCACAGTGCCATGGAGCGAGAGGTGGGAGAGAGCTAAGAAGTTTCACTTCTGACATGTGTACTTTGTACGCACGCACTTTTTTTATGTTATATTATACAAAATGTAACCATGTTGTTGTTATTTCTAGTGAACGACAATTGCAACTGTAGCCGGGTATTGTTAAGGAGTTTATATTCCAAAATAATTGTTTTTCTGCAAATCTCTAGACATCACATTTCCACACAGATTAAATATTTAAATCATCGATATTTATCTAAAACGCGCTTTTTAAAAAATATTCATTTAAACGTGTAGTTATGAATATCTGCTAAGTATCTATTATCACGCGATAAGCCTTTTCAAATACCGTCGCTATAATACTGCCCGGCTGTTAACTATTTACACGTAAAGATGTGGTTCCAGTGCACACGACCAGACTTGAACTTGCGATTTTACGAATAAAATTTATGATATTAAAAACCGATTGTATTTAATTCCTAGGAATTAATTCATTTTGCTCTAATGGGTGAACGTGGTCAGTAAGAATATGAAATTTAAATTTTACAGACTAGTGACTTTATACACATATTTATTTGTATGCATATTTTTTTAAAGATCTTGCTACAATATATTGATTGATAGATTTCAGTTCCCATTTCTGCCAGTACATACTGAATATTGAAGAATTAAAAATACTCAGTCAACGACAAAACCATCACAACGCTCGTCTCTTGGGTCGTATGTAGAGGAACCATACCTTAAGCAATAATAAATCACAAAGCGACCGTGCCGCCGTACACTATTGAACAATATTATAAACATTAGAGTAACTTTGAACAACACTGGTTACTGAAAATGTGGCATCAATACCCTTCTTACTAATGTACTAAGTTTTATATTTTGTGCTGTGGGTTTGTTTTACTAATATAATGACGCAACCGAATGAAAATCTTAACTTCAAGAGAGTAAAGTACAATTTTGCTTAACTGATGACTAAAAATGCAACAGCTGAATGTCTGCTGCTAAACTGTTCAAATGACAAGAACCGCGAAGAAAATGACGTTTCAAGTACAGTCAAGTTAAAAAGTCGCGATAGATCGAAAGCCTCGAAAGACTGTGATTGAACTGTTCTATTTAAACGGAAAATTCGCCTTTTTCTGACAATTCCTTTTAGTCCTCGTCACCTGACCATTCTAAAACAGCATTGAAGAATGTAAGTTAAAATGCACCGCCAGATCAGGTATCTCTTATATATATATATATCTTGGCCTTATTAGGTAATGTTGTTTGTTTCAGCTTCGTTTTTACAATGCATATTTGAGAGTCATAAAATATGAAATAAATTTTTTGACATGAATAAAAATAAAGTTAAAATTTTATGTGGATTGATCCAAAGTCACCCACTCTATAACACTTCTGCTACTACAGAAAGGCACGGTTTTTGAACTAGTTAAAATGTACGTCAGTATAACAGAACGTCAGTCGTGCCAACTAGAGGTGGAAGCTTGATGCCACAGCGTGTACGCGAGGTGAGACGGCGCTCGCTCGCACAGTCCGGGGGCTGGCGGGGCGGGGGTCGCTAATCGGCGGGGCGAGAGGGGAGGGCCCGGGGTGGCAGTGGGGACGCTGGCATACTCCAACTCTCGCTATTACCCCATCTACAATTATTAGAAATGAATTCATTACGGCAGGGCATACTCGTTGGAAATAGGAAACTTAGAAACTAGAACTAGTAATTTTTTTAAACAGTTCTCTATAAATGTTTTAGGACCCAAGAAATTTGTGATGGGTTACACTTATACTTAGTGCCAGTTTCACTACTTCCTACGCCTACTAGGAACAACTCCATCCACAAAGCTCGGAAAATCGAGCACACATTATGCTTGACTACCATTGTAGGCAGATTGTCTCTCTTTAAAACTAGAGTTAGACAAAGAAAAGTGTTACTTACCTGTGTTGCAAATGGTGGTTGTGGTGCGAGTCCCGGCGCGCTGCAACGTGATGCCACTTGACGTACCCGCTGAGCCGGCGCTTCACCAGCCCGGCCAGCGAGTGCAGCCAGCCTGCGACACACATGTCCCACGTGCGACAACCCTGGCCTATCCCACCGACACGACCCGTCCGACTAGCCGCTCTGCCCGCTCTGACACATACCGACTCTTCGGTTCGCCGCTGTACATTACATGTATCGACATGTTCCAAACATCTTAACTACTCAAGCGTAACGGTAACTTTATTACCTTAATTTAGCAGTGAAAAGAAAAGTAGCCGTCGAGGCAATAAACGGCCCTATAATATTACGTAAGGCCGTATGCTTATTTGCAACTTCTACAGCCATTTCTATTACATTTATATAAATATACCGTCACTTGTTTTTTTACGCCAATACGTTGTCAAAGAAGCATACGTTTCTGCCGCGTAATATAGCTGCGCTGTTGCAGTTTGAACAACAGTCTTCTTAATAAAATTATTAAGATTTAACACCTACATTAAAAAGGTGATTTACTTTAACTATAGACAAAACGCTTAGTAAAAATTCTCGTTTGCGAGGTACAGCGGTTTATCTATAATTGCTAAGAAGATTCAAATTTAGACTGTATGTATGCAAGTATCAATACGCTTTAAAATTCGACAACCAAAGAGTCAGTATCGTTGCCCTGCTGATGTCACTGAGCGAAGCTACCGATATGATGATGGTGTGATGAATGGTGTAGTGAACACACCTCGCTAGTGTTAATTACACATTGATGAACAGTTCACAGGATAATCATAAGTGATAGAAAGCGTGCTTACTGACATAGAAATACATTGAAAGAGTCAATTAAAAGCTAATGGTTATAATTAAGTATGGATGAATAAATTGTGTAGAAGTATGATGTTAATTCACATTACTCGCAGCATGGAGCGTGTGACCCTTGACAAACTGAAGGGGTCGTGGGAGGCCGTTGCATGAGGGCAGCATATGACCCGTTGTTATGGCGAGTCTTGGGAGAAACCTATGTCCAGAAGTTGAACGTCTTTCGACTAGGATCAAATGCTGCTGAAAGCTGTCAGTGGCCATTGGTCAAAAGTTATAATTTTCTTTGAGTACAAAATAATTGACAGCCTTAAGAATATAATTATTGATATTTCGACAGAAATTTATATTTTTGTTATTTAATAGGTGGCAAACGAGCAGAGGTATCGCGATAATCGACGCCCATGGACACCCGCAACAGCAGAGGTGTCACAAGTACGACCGGCCTTTTAAGAAGGAGTACGATCTTTTTTTGAAGGTTTGAAGGTAGTATTGATCCGCAAATATCGCAGGCGAGTTTATTCTACAGTTTTGTTGTGAGAGACAAAAAGTTTCTAGAAAAGCGCACAGTTGTACACTGTCAACGGTCTAGATGATGGGGATGGAACTGCTGTCGCTTAAGACGATGGCGACGATGGATGGTGAGAGGCGGCAGGAATCAGTTCGAACGATTTCTCGGAGTACTCCCCATAGTCAATGCCCTAGAAGATGTATAGCAATAGCGAGGCCACATCTACACTTTGCGCTAGAGAGTCTAGCCGATTTGAAGTATCTTGGTAGTCAACGACTAGTAATAAAGGCAGTATGTGGTCGATGATAATTTACTAAAACAATACCAACCAAATAGTTAAAGCTTGAAGTGCTTAATAGGAAAAAGTAGTCCTTTAATGGTCACCCGTAGAGGTTTTATTCTTACACAGGAAAATTTTCAAAAATTTCAAGGAAAATTTTCAAATACCATAAATACTCCATTGTAGATTGAACTACCTTCCGAAGTTTGTCTCAAGATTTACAGTATCGGCAAACGAGCAGATTTGTCGCCTGACAGTGTCAAAAAGGCATGCGTACCCTTGGGGGAGAGGTATGGGGTGAGGCAAGCGCTGTTTCACACCGGTTTTCTGTGAGGCCGTGGTATCACTCGGTTCTTTAAGAAAGCTGTGAATATTTTTTAAGTGTGTGAAAAACTCGCTTTCGAGTCCTCTAGAACTACAAGCATAAGCACTTAATGATCCCTACTCATCAGGTAGACCCTATGCTTGCTTGTTACCAACGAGGGGAAAAAAATAAGTTAAACTGGATCGCAAGTTCAGTTCTCAAGTATTACTGACTTAAGCACTGAACCTGCTCTTGAACTTGTATATAAATAGTTTAGTCTTGCTAGACTACACTGTTATGAGGACAGAAATAAAAAAAAAACATAATTATATTATAATAAATTCTTCTTTACAAATAATGTATTTCTAGTCAAGAAAACACTTCAATATAACCTGTAAACCTTCCAATAAATACTTTAACAGAACACAGAGCGCATAGTATTACTAGCAACGCTTCCCAAGCGAGTACGTTCCCGGTGTACACAAATATAGCCCTTTTAAGCTAAGTGTTAATGTCGTGTTTAGTGTAGCGAGGCATGTGACAGAGCTACTAATGGGCAGGCGATGTGTGGGGCGGAAGGACAGCGGCAAAGCACAGATTACATAACGAGGAATGTTTCAAATAGTACAGTTTCAAACTTTAAAAAAACAAAATTAAGATACAACAACAGAACTAAGTCAAAAATCAGATGTCTCGAGCCTGTTTTGTTCAATATATATGTTTGTAAATTTATGATTGATTCGAAAAAGAAAATAAGTCAAATCCATTTCTAATAAACACGTATGTACTATACATGCAATATAGTCTATATAAACGTTATACAGATGTTCAGAAATAAGTGTACATCTAGGTAATTGGTCGTATTTTTTTTTTGATAGCCATACTTCTTTGTAAAACAATTTAGTTTCAAAGAAATGGGATTAAAAAATTAAAAATTAAGCACGACTCGTGGACGCCAAATGTTAATATGAGTTTTAAAAAGTTTTAAACAAACTGTACGTGTTAGAAATATTCCTTGTTATGTCTTTAAAATACAATTACATCAAATATGTTTGTAAAACATTTGTGAAGTACACACAATTTCGAAAGCTGACCATGATATTGTTAGATATTTGTATGCTGACAACACTAAAATGCTACAAAATTAAAAAATACCGAGAATACATATATGACACCTTTTTTATATACATATTTTCGATATAGGGCTCGAAGAAATCAAATCGAGGCTCACATATTTTTTATAACGAAATTTGAATTCAATAAATAGGTATGATCAACAGACTGAACCTCAAATCCGATTTTAAATTTATTATAGTTCTAAATGAACCTTTCTGTATTTTAAAAAAGTGTCCGAAGACTGAACTATTAAGGTCATCTTGTGGCATAATATTTATTAAATTCTCAAAAGATCTTTTTCAAAATGGTGGCCTGAGTAGCTCCAATACGTTGTTTGTGCGGAAGCCTACAACCGCGAAGCACAGAGGAGCGAGTCAAAAGCGTAAGTCCAATAACTTTATGGTTTTACACCTGTATATACAACATGGAAAGGTTGAAATAAATTGAATGAAAATGATAATGGTTTGTGAAATGATTGCATTTTTTTCTTATTTTTTTTTTATTTATTTGTGCTTGAGAAGCTAAAATTATGTTCTTATAATAATTAATGTTCTAGCAAGTATCTATAATTAAACATTTCTTCTAAATAGGAACTTTAAAAATACTTTTGTGTTTTAAACACAAGTTAAAAAAGAGAAATAGGAATAAAAAAATTACATCAAATTATATACAAAGTAGAAGGATTTTATAGACACATTAAAAAACAAACGAATATGTTTTAGAACACAATTTAAATTTAAAAAAGAAAAACGAAAATTCAAATATGGAATGCAATCAGTTCACACGTTCAAACACAGCGCACGCGCAGAGCGGCAAGCTGCGTTGGAGTACACAACTCGCGACCTGTATTTGTTCAACTGATAGTGACGACGGTAGTCAGAGGCTGGCTGCGCTCCTTCGTCATCAGAATAAGGTATTGTCAATCATAAATACATTATTATTGTACACTTATCATATTCGTATTTATATGTCTTGGTTGACACCCATCACCGGCTTTGTAATTTAATTTGTTTTTGTTCAGTGACCTATTTGAACAGCCGTGGGCTATAATATGCTGATAATGATGAAGTGCAATAGTAAATTATAGCGAAATGAGATGGTGGGTGTCAATCTGTACGTTTTAGATTCAGCAACATTTCATTCTACAAGCTGCAATGACACTTATAGAATATTAAGAACGATGATATATCGTTTCAATATAACCATCACAGTAACATTTATCTGGTGAGGAAATAGATACCTTAGTCAGCATGGTTTTTATTAATAAGAAAGAGTTCTTTTTTAATACATTATTTTTATTTTCCAAAGGGCTTTTCTGAATTTTCGTATACTAACCTACGGTAAAATAATATAATACGAAACTTTACAAGTTATTATTTTGGCACCGCTAAAACTAAGTCTAATCCCAGAAATTTGTACAGAATAACAGGATTTTTATTTCAAGATATCTAGTAAAATAGCCCCCTTTGCCGATATTTTTCTTTGCCAAAAGTTGGCTAACAGTTCAAAGTAATTTGGTCTTTACTTATACAATAATTAGGTGTCTTCAAATATATAAAAGACTTTACGATATTATATACGACGATAAGCACGTAGCGAGGTCAGTGTACTCACCCTGGTCATCGTGGTGATGCTTGGGCGGCGGGTTTGGAGGAGTGGCCATCTCACGATAGCCGTTCCGGAGCTCCGCGCGAGTCAAGCTCTGACTGCGACCTTCAGATAGCCTGTAAAACATAAACACGACGTCAGGGTAACCATTATAACTTATAAATCAACTGAAGTTTTTCATATCGAAATCTTACACGCGTAGAAATTTAAACTCGTATACTAAAGTTAGGTTAAAAGTAAGTTAGGTAAAGTTACTCGTATACTAAAGAGTAGGGGATAGATGATAGAGAGTAGGGGATGGATGATAGAGAGTAGGGGATGGATGATAGAGAGTAGGGGATGGATGATAGAGAGTAGGGGATGGATGATAGAGAGTAGGGGATGGAAGATAGAGAGTAGGGGATGGAAGATAGAGAGTAGGGGATGGAAGATAGAGAGTAGGGGATGGAAGATAGAGAGTAGGGGATGGATGATAGAGTGTAGGGGATAGATAACAAAGAGCAGGGAATGGATGATAGAGAGTAGGAGATAGATGACACAGATCAGGGGATGGATGACATGGGTATGGGATTAGGTGATGGAAGATGGATAGCGACCTATCGTTAAGCAGTAGCGGCGAGGGCGGGTGCAGGCGCTCGTGCAGGGCGGGCGGCTCCGCGCCGCTGGGCTCAGGCGGCGCGGGCTGCGCCCTGCTCGTGCGCGGCGGGGGCTCTGGCGACCGCCCCGTGCTGTGCTCTCTACTTAAACTGAAACAACAGAGGACACTCGATAAAACTATCACACACATGTTATCCAGAATTAATACTTGGATTCTTTTATGGGGCTATTTAGACACAAATTAGCTTGTAATATGGGTTCTAAAACACAGGCACATAATAGTTACGATTATCATAAGGCTTTCCATCACTCACACACTCTTAGACAAATCCCTGTCATAATACATTTGCAAGGTCTACCTAGCTACAGACTGCTCTACATTACGCTTGCCTAAACGCGGTTTTCACTCGAAAATTCTTCTTTTTCAGCGGTTTTCAGCTTATGGTGACGGGGAACCTTTAGTACTCGAAAAAAATATCTGTATTGTTTATAAATCTCACATTATTCGGAGATTTAACTCAGTTAATAAGATTTTTAAGTGTAAGGGTAAGCAACGATGGCGCGGTCAGTACCTGGATGGGTGACCGCTGGTGGCATGTTACCATGAGCGTCTCCGTGATTCGGAGGTCACGTTAAGCAGTCGGTCCCGGTTGTTATCATATGATAACAGTCGTGAAGCTTAGTTGGAGGCCTTCGGGCGGCTTAAAAACATCCAACGGCAAGATTTACGTAGCCACAACGTATTCTTGCCAGTCCCCAACCCGCACTTGGCCAGCGTGGGGACGTATGGCCTTAACCCTCTCCTGAGAGGAGACCCGAGCCCAGCAGTGGGAAATTATGGGTTGTTGTAATAAGATTTAGAAAAAGGATTGAAATACAATAAACTACCTTCTATGCCTAGGCGTGGAGTGAAGGTCAACTCTGGATCTTCTCTGTTGGTTTTGATGGTAAAACCTCTGAAGGACTATAGGACTAGTGTTGCCAGAACTCTGTGGACAAATATGTTACAAAAATATAATAATTATATAACCAAAAGTTATTTGAGTCAAAGAGAAATATAAAGAAATTTTTTTTTACAAAAGTATGTTTGAAAAACTGATGATAAACATATTTTTAACAGTCCAAGCTGTTTTCTTTTGTTTTCCAACCAATTATCACTTTTTGTTACAGATGTATATCATACATCTATATATTAAATATTTAAGAGGTTTAAAACCAATATTTGGAAAAGATTGACCGTTATCGACTGGACAAGCATTATTTGCAAAAAAGGTATATATATATCAAAAAGTACTCATTTCTATGCGTATGTATAGGAACTAAATTATACTAACCGCTGGCGAAGCTCTCCATCTATTATCAGCCGAGACCCTGCGAACGGGCTGTGGGGGAGGAGATGCGCACGCGTCTATTGTTCTGTAACGCACAAAAATATACCAAGAATCACAGCTGTTAAGATAGTCGCAATTCTCCTAGAGCTTGCTTGTTAATCCATTTGGACACTATCTGACACTTGGCCGATTATCTTCCTCCGTCCTGGGCATATTACCTTATTATTTGAGCGTAATTTGGGTTCAAGTGAAGTACATCAGAATATATATTTAGATAAAGATACAATGTAATCTAGAAAGTAAACAAATAAAAAGAGTGGTGCAATAGGCGGCCTAATAGCAGACTGCTATCTCTTTCAGGCAACATTTAGCTCGACTATACTAGTAATTTGTAGTTTGTGGTGGACGTATAGAATTTGCGGTATAAAACTAATATTACATAGCGTAATTCCTCGCACATATATTCATGTACTTAAAAACATATATAAATACTATATTTATATTTTATGAAAGTTAATTTGAATTTTAAGGCTAAAATGTTTTAGGTTTAGTTTGCTTGCTATGATCAATTAAGAATGTATACACTGAAATGTAGTAGTGTATCATTAGCAGTGTGTTACCTAGTGTGAGGTCACTTTAGATCAAATCCTAGTGCAGATAACCTGCCAAAGTTACAGAAAGGTCGTAAATAATAATTACCTGCGTCTAGGATAAGGCGAGTGGTTCGAGAAGTCAGTCTCTAAGCTGGCGGGCTGCGAGCTGCTCCCGCCGGCGTTGGCGTTGCTACTCGTCGCCCACCACGCCCTGGACAATTACATCTACATTTACTACTACACTAATTAAAGAAAACTTTGAAATGAACGATGTGTACGTTATGACGCTATAATTACAATCAAGAAGTTGACTAGTATTAACTACCTTTTTTCATATGGCAATGCCTTCGTGATCCTATTAAATGGGATGTGTCTAGGAACAGCTTTTATTTACTAAACTAGAAGAATTATCAAGAATAGAAGAAGAAACAATGTGGTAAAGTAATACAGAACAAATAGTCATGGTCACATAAGCATGGGTATTTTTTATGGAATAGTGAGCAAACGAGCATCTTCATGGGAAGCGTGAGCAGAATCAAGAGTAGTGGTCATCATAGTCATTGCAGGAAATGCAACAATGTAGCATAGTGACTCACACAGCAGCACACAATGGCGATGCTCCTGTATCATTGGGCCTACGACCTCACACTCGCCAAAGAACCACGACTGTCATTTTAGGTTGGTCTTTTGTGAGAGGGTAGTACAGCTCCGGTCGACAGTGCAAGTTCGTAATCAAATCACATAGGGTCTACTACCTACTGTCTTATACATCTACGAGTATTCTGCATTTTTTTAACTACTCAACATTTTACTTGGGTCAATTAATTAAATTCAGAAAACCAAAACTGATTTGCTCGCGTAATTATTTGTTGTTAAACACACTACACACAAACACGCCACGTCAAGTCCAAGTGACGTGCTACAGTAAATATATTTATACCTTATGAAATTGAATTTGAACTTAATGCTACGATATTTTAGGTTTGGATTGCTATGATCAATTAAGAACGTATACGTCAAAATGTAGTGCAGCGTTAGCAGCCTAGTGCGAGTTCACTTTATATCAAATCGCTCTCGACGGCTAACGCGTTCAGCATTGCGTTTAGTGAAGAGTTCCATACGAGCCAATCACAACTCCGAACGAAGGTCACCGTGACGACAGAATACATGTGAAATAAACTCACACTAGACCCTCTGTTGCATGAATTTTAGTATGATACTGAACATTTATAAATGTCGTTTAGTTACGTGAACATGCCAATGAAACTAGTAAATCACTCAAA
The DNA here is from genome assembly GCA_003709505.1 of Hyphantria cunea. Lineage (NCBI taxonomy): Eukaryota > Metazoa > Arthropoda > Insecta > Lepidoptera > Erebidae > Hyphantria > Hyphantria cunea. The sequence goes on from PKRV01000705.1 coordinate 86,723, forward strand.
ATGCGAAGTGAAACGCGTTAGGTACGTACTTAATAGTGACAGCTCCATTCTTAGACGTAATTTTAAACAACCTACAAAGAATTTATTACATGTATCAATTATTTATCTTTCAGATCTTCTGAAGTGACCGAAATGTATAACGGATAACCTGGGAAGTGAAGGCTTCACGTCAAAGCCATTGTTAACAAACTTCATGGGAGATATTGTAGTCTAATATAAGTTTATTTACAACATTACAGGCTATATCTGTGATAAAATAGCGCCATTGACTTATTTTCAACTCTAATTATAAGTTTCCAATAGTAATAAACCGTTTGTTTCTTCTCTCACACAAATGTACTATTCAGGAATAGAAAGGATCTGTGTGAGGGATTGGGTCCTGGTAACTACACTCTCCTATCTAACTCCAGACAAGTGGGTACTGTCTACTGAGATTCTTTAGAGAGAACCCATTGTGACCGAAGTGAAAAAAAAAACCGCGCAACAGTCGGACCTCCTTTTTACACAGCTCACCAATGACCGATGGACACTAAGATATTGATTTAGAGACAAAGCTGCGGAACCTTATTAGTATATCTTTAAACTTCTCGAGCACAGAGTGCTCAGCATTCAAATGAATGAATCATGGAAAAATTGTACAGCACGAATTGACACACCATTATTTCTATGTACCCACAGCAGTAAGATTTTAGAGGTGAATAATTTATTGCCATAGGGCAAAACCGGGCGAAGTGCAAGTCAGTTTAATTTAAGAATGTACAGATTTTTTATTTGTATGTAACTTACCGAGCAGGCGTCGGGGTTACTTGTTCCATCCAGTGCTGTGAACTCGTGACGAAATTCCTTCCCGGTTGAGGAGTGACAGGTGTCTCCACTCCATTGCTGGTCGTGATGACAGCATGCGTGGCGACGGTCGTCACCGAATCAGCCCTTGACATGGTGCTTTGCCCCGAGAAAGGTAATGATGCGTACCATGCACCCACAGATATGGAATTACGCGCTGATTTCACTACGAACGGATGTTCTAACAATTTGGGGTACTTTGGTCGCTGTCTATAATTTTTTGTTAGGCTGAAATAAAGGATTACACAAGAGTGTGAGTCAAAGTATACACATTCAGAAAAAAAAACAACTATCCGACTGGTAATATTGGTCTAGGGAAATTGACAGATGGTTAAAACACAGCCAATTACTTTTAACAAGGTATCAACGAGGTATATTCATTTATCTAATCCATACTAATAATAAAAATACGAAAATAACTCTGTCTGTCAGTTACACGTTCACGGCTAAACTGCTGCACTGATTACAGTAAAATGTGGCATGGAGTTACTTTGATTCTTGAGAAAAGACATGGCTACTCTTTACTGCGATAACCGACATACACGCGGATAGAACCGCAGGCGAAAGTTATAATCATAATGGTGGTTCAAATACGATGGAGACAAATGCTGTAGATGGCGCGCATTTATGTTTTGAAGGTCGTAGTTTGTTATGTGTGAAGGTTGTATTGTGTTTGTGTTCGTCGGATGCGCACGTTTCCGACGAAAACCGACCGATGTCGTTGCGCAATGTATTGTCATTCGTTTTTTTGAGTAGGAAGGCCTTAAAATCGCGATTTTTTTTCTGTGTTTATGGAATAATTTCGATGGTGAGTGCCTGAGTAGTACTGTGTTTAAATGGGACAAAGTATTTAATGAAGGCCGCGAAACCGTCGAGAATGCCGCATGATCGTCGACCGCGAACCAGCGTCATACCAAATATTCGCCGCGTAGAACAACTCATTTTGGAGAGCCGTAAGATGAATATTCGGGACATTTCGACTGCACTCGGCGTCAGTATTTGTATTGTGGAGTCTATCATCCACGAACACTTTCAATATCGCAACTTCGAGCAAAAATTGGGGTGGGAGGTACTGGACTTATCACCCTGCGACTACCACATGTTTGGACCACTGAAAGAAGGCCTCGAAGGTGCGCACATGACAGTCCGAGTTGGCCGAGGCATTCTTCGATACCGGCATCAAAAGGTTCCGGAAAGGTGGAGAAAGTAACTAGAAAAACTGTAATTTTTTCGATATTAAATAAACATATCAGCGCAATTTGTCTCGATCATATTTGAACCGCCCTCGTACTAGTCTAGTATTTCTTCTTCAATGACTAGACGTCATCAGACTTATTATGGTAACATCACAATTTAATAAGCTTAAAAATCAGATTCAAATCGATTTTTCAATTAGATCAAAAACCTCATATCCTTTATGATTTGGTACCTCGATAGAAAAAATTACAAAACTTACCACTGTGACACAAATAATTTAAATTCTGGCGTAAACTCCGTATCGTCCGGCAGTCGCGGTGGATCATCAGCTATTACCTGTAAATGGTATACAGATTTAATAATAACAAGTCGTCGCCCATTGATCGAAATTCGCCCATAATTCATTTAATTTTTTTTAATTTCTATACCACTCTTCTACATAAACTTTAACTTTAATTTTCGTAAAAATGGGCACAAAGCTTTTCTTCTAAGTATCAATATATAGACATAAAAATGTAATTATATATCTCCAAAGAACAAAGATATTTTGAAGAACTGATATTTTAGAAGTTAGTCAACGATACGTTTTTTAAACTATTTCGTCAGTGGGATTGCAAAACTAGTATTTTTTACGAATTCAAGTAAAAGCGAGAAATAGCTTTAATTTTAATACTTATAAATTGAGCAATTGTAGTACAAGACTGAGAGTAGTTACTTTTTGTTTCAAACCATAACATAATAATAATAATTTTTACAATCCTGAGTACTGAATCATATATGATTGGTGTATTTATCGAGGCATTCCGACTCACCCTGGTAAGAACTTCAAAGTCATTTTGGCAGTCTCTATAAGGGAACACTCCGGTGGCAAGCTCGACAAGAGAAATGCCAAGCGACCAGACGTCCGCGCGGATATCGTAGTCTGGTCGTGTTGGATCCGGTGGATCTATTCTCTCTGGCTGTAGAACGTACAAAAAATTAGTAATCTATACTAATATATAAAGCTGAAGAGTTTGTTTGTTCGGCAATCTCATGAAGGTCCAATTTAAAAAAATTCTTTCAGTGTTAAATAGCCCATTTATCGAGGAAGGATAGGCTATATATCAATATGAGTTGCAAAAAAACAGGAGAAAATTATTACGCTACGGGCAATGCCTCGGTGGCGCAGTGGTAGCTTACGCGACTGCTGTCCGTGAGGTCTCGGGTTCGAATCCTGAGTCGGACCAAGTGTTTGTAAGATCTGCAAATATTTGTTTAGGAGTTTGGGTGTTTTCTATGTATAATATGTATGTATTTACAAAAGCGTTTATGCATTCATATCAGTTGTCTAGTACCGATAATATAAGCTCCGCTTAGTTTGGGACTAGATGGCGTTGTGTGTTTGATGTCCGAAATATTTATTTATTTAATAGGAAACGTAAACGAGGTTGCGTGGGTCAGCTAATGAAGTATATACTTATATTGTTTTTTTTTTTAATATCTATGTTATGACGACATATCCACACTATGGCGACCTATTTAGATGTTCCTGCATCATTTGGCCTTCGGTGTCGCACTCACCGCCGAAACACGATAGCACAAATGCTGTTAATTTAGGTTGATCTTCAGTGAGAGGGGAGTACCGCCCCAGTCAGGCCGGCCCGTCGGTGCTAAAATCAGTGTGAGTCTACCACTTTACGCCATTTAAACTTGTCTAAATTCAAACTAAAATATAAATAATATTCTAATGAATGAAAAGATCTATTACAGCACTTTCACATGTCAGTAGTATAATTAATGTAGTGACAAAGACAAGTTTACTTAGCAACTATAACTGGCGTGAGTAGTATGCATATCATTATCATATGAGAGATGATACATAATACCTCTCCACAGCAAGTTAGGCGATTACACTAGATGGACATACTGATGTGCGCGGAACTTTTCATTGCGCGATGTAGAATCAATGATAACAAGTACGACCACTTACCGCCATATAAGCGGCACAGCCGGCGCTCCTCGTCTTAGCCTTGGAGTCGACGAGCCGTCCGCTGATGCCGAAATCACACAGTTTGACGTTACCGCGCTCGTCCAACAAGATATTGCTCGGTTTTACGTCCCGATGTATCACGCCGTGTGTGTCTTTCAGATATGATAGCGCGTTCACTGTCTGTGTAATAAAATATTTTGTTATAAATAAAGGAATCACAACTAAAGCCATTCCATTACTGGTAGGGTATTTATTTACATACCCCTTCGGGGATATGTGCTAAGAATAAGATAAAATTACAGTCATACGTAGATTAGGGTTATCATTTATAATACAACAACAACCCATAATGTCCCACTGCTGGGCTCGGGTCTCCTCTCAGGAGAGGGTTAAGGCCATACGTCCCCACGCTGGCCAAGTGCGGGTTGGGGACTGGCAAGACTACATTGTGGCTACGTAAATCTTGCCGTTGGATGTTTTTAAGCCGCCCGAAGGCCTCCAACTAAGCTTCACGACTGTTATCGTATGATAAGAACCGGGACCGACTGCTTAACGTGACCTCCGAATCACGGAGACGCTCATGGTAACATGCCACCAGCGGTCACCCATCCAGGTACTGACCGCGCCATCGTTGCTTACCCTAGATGATTGTTTTTAATCACCGAGTGCAACTGGGCTATGAGCGCCTCATTTATAATAGCTTAAATACATAATAATTAAATTTTATTAAGTTATTAGTTAAAGTTGACTGATTTTATCTCATCCTTAATAGGTGTGAGTGTGTGTGTGGTTATGTAATATTTAGTATATTAAATTTGATATTGTTAAAATATTTAAGTACATTAATTATTAAAAACATAACAGTACATTCTTATTTTTAAGCCAGAAAAAAAATGTTATCAAAGAAAATATTGAAGATTTTTTCTAAAATATATCATTTTAGATTTGTGTGAGTTATAAAACGCGAACTCCCCAATCCCACATTTCAAATTCAAAATTTGAGTCGGGCATGGTATGGAATTTAGCACAATTCAAGTTTTTTTATTTGTCAAGTGAAGAAGGTAATCTTAGAGGTTTCCAATTGTTCCCATAAATAACAATAATTTCCTTTGTTCTTTTACACTATGAATGAAGTCTAGGCAATAATGTGACAGGTACTCACCGCAACTGTAACCTTGCCAAGTATAGCCTCAGGAATGGGCGCGCCCAGCCTCTTCAGTAACTTATCGAAGCAAGTGGCCATCAGTTCCATGCAGATCCAAACGTCAGCGTCGGTCACGAAGCAACCGAGACACCTAACGATGTAGGGACAATCGTGCGACCGGACGACTACGTCGAGATCCATGAGGATACGTTTGGTTTCTTCCGAGTTACCAGAGCGACGCATTTGCTATTGGAAAAATTGTTTTTTTTTGTGTAAGGCAGAAAACTTGATAATAATATTAACATTGTATTTTATTTGGGAAAAGGCTCAGAAGAAAACTAGAACTGAATCTTAATTATCAATATTTTCTAAAAGCCAAACAAACACAGAGAGAGATCACAATGTCCTTTATTTCTAAGACTTGGCTATTTTAAAATATTTTATAATTAATAGTTTTATAACTAGCCGAGCCTCGCAGTGTAACCCACGGCCACAGGCGCAACAGATTCAGTGAAAACCTGTTAATTTGATATTACAAACAGACAATTTTATTTCTTTGTATAGATATCATATAATATTTTATAAGGTGGAATTTGTATACATACAAATCGAAGAGAATAGTATAAGTACTCACTTTAACAGCAATAACAGTTTGTGAAGGTTTGTGTAGCATTTTGACAACATGTCCGCAGGTCCCACTGCCGAGCTCTCCAAGCTGCTGCAGATCATCCACATGTGAACGGTACTCTACACCATCCACATTAAGTTTCCCACTCACCTACAAACGTAAATTCTTTGAAATACAGTTACTAATTTAATAAATTTAATGTAAGAAATGCATTTATAAAATTACACTAAAAATAAAATCTTTAGTACACATAATAATAATATTGCTCTTCTTTATCGATAGACCAAAAAAAGGTGTATAAAAATTACAAAAGTATTGTAGTTTCAATAGAGAATAAATTGTTAAAAACATATATGCAGGGTAAATTTGATTTCACTGCTTTTTTATTTGCAGTTTAGTTTAAAGGAAGTTCAATACCTTATAGACCTCTCGCATTCTGTTTTCAGTTTCACTAGCCTGTGGTGATCTAGGTGGAAAGGCTGGTATTTCTCTGTTTGTTTGGAATAGGGCTGAAATTGAAAAAAAAAAAACATTATCAAATACTGTATTTAATCATGTATGATAACAATCAACAACAGTTGTAGGACAAATAATAATCAACCAAATCATGAGACGGCACTTTGGCATCTGATATTTATGGGCTACGCTCAACCAGAGAAAAAGTTAGAAATAGCAATAATGCTCTTATGATTCTGCAACTATCCACTTAAGCCAAAGTTTGTTTCAACAATTAGATAATCTATTTTGATATATAATGTTGAGCTTTCCTATTTTAATGTTTTAATGTTACCCAATACTGTAGAACACCCAAATCATTTCTACAGAAAACCACCATGGAATATAGCTCAAACAAAACTGACAGAAAGTGGCTGCACAGCATTATTTTTCACATTATATGGTAATCACTAAATCATGGAGTCTTGGATTTCAAGCTTCGGAAGGGGTTATCATTACATTTATAGTGTCATAATGTGTATAAGTGATGATCTTGATGTGGATTTTCGTTAGATGGGCAACCTAAGTAAATAAATTTTGAAATGTGAAGTATATATAGGTTTATGTAAAAATGTTGACCACCCACAGTTTAATCGATGCCAATTTATGCATGTAATTTGTATACAATGTGCAGAATGGGCGTCAGGGTAGTCAGTATGAACGACATCACATAATAATTCATAACACATTATTTGTTATTGAGGACAGTCTAACCTTTAAAACCACTTATAGCTGATAATATTAATGTATTCCAAGCAAACGTGTGCATGAAATTCACTCAAAATTTGGATTTCAAGTCAACGTAATAGAATAAGCAGTCAGCAATGTGTTCTAAAGTTATAATTATGAAAAAAACGAAGAGATCAAATAAGATGGTTATAATTTGTGTATGACGATTGGCCGTGACTAATTTTCCACGTGGAGATAAGTGGAACAATATCTAATACTTACGAGGCCTTGGTCTTCTACTGCTCCCCGGTCTGGAAGTTCCAATCCCACTTTGGTTGTTGAAACCACCTTCTCCTCTTCGACGCATTTCATTTTCAAACCGTTCTTGTAAACCTTTTAGTTTTCCTTCAATTGAACTATTTGACATTATAGTAACTAAAGTAGTCCACCGATAACATTTAAGTACGTATTAAAAAACAAATATACTAAATTTTATTTACACAAAAATTACAATGAAAATCGCAGCAGTCCAAGGATTTCCTTCAATTTCCTTCACCAACCATTTCCATTCAATCATTTATAATCTTTATCAGGTTTTGTCATACGTTCATACGATCAAAACATTCTTTTAATAACCTGACCAAATTAAAATGTTCTGTATTCTACTCTGTCTTCCTTACAAAAGCCAGCGGAACGACAGATGCAAACTCCCATTTCTATGGTCACATTAATTTTGTCCCTTTTTGTCATATGTTTTCATGTACAATTACAAAGAGGATATGGCTTAAGATTTTAATCCATTATTTGCTTTATTTTTTTAGTTGTATTAAATTTTAGAAAGTCTAAAAGTACAAATAAATAAATGTTTCTTGATTTATTCTGACACAATCATTTGGTTTTCCTAACATTATCTGTTATATGTTCAGGTCATTCATTCAATTCTTTCAATTCATTATTTCGCGTTTCTCGTCTTTTTGCTAAACACACTTTCAGAAAAGAGAAAACGAGAAAATTTTAGGAAGTCGTGAAAGATTGTATTTATCCAAAATTTAATATCAGTGTATATTAAAAACCAAATGGATGGGATTATTTAGTGTTGGACTTAAAACACAAGTGATGTGAGCGAAGTGGAAAAGTGTCAAAAACTTGTTTCCATCATTGAAATGACGTGAAAATATTATTCTCTGAATATTTCAGTCCGAAATGTGTGTTTAATTGCAAACGATCATGATGCAATCAACGTCGGAGGGATGTATGAACATTGCTGAGTTAGCCAACCAGCTGAGACGAGAGAAAATCTTTATCAACTCTGAGAGGCAGCTGTTGCAGAAGCTCAATGAAGAGGTGGAAAAGCGTGCATTGGAGCTATTGCAGGTGGCCTGGGTGTGCTCACAGCAGCGGCAAAACCTTACAAATTTGATTACATCGAGATGTGAGGCAGATTCTATAGCTGCTTGTCAGAGAGCTAGTCTCCTTGAGAGGGCTGTTTTTGTTGATGCTTACAAGGTCTTGAAGTATAAGGTAAGTGCCGTTATCAATATTATTTTAATATATTTGTAAATGAAAAACCAAATCAGTAATAGGTGTTTTTTAATAAAAAATAAATTCTTAACATGTGATTAACAATTGTTTTCAAACAACAATGCAGTATTTATACTTTGTAAAATCTTATATTGTTTCAAAGTTGTGAACAATATCTAATGTACAATGTTATTTTCTGAATAAGATGCAATGTAGTATAACATTCATTAAAACATAATACTACATAATGTATAAAAAATGTGTGACACATACCCATCCACCCACTTTTTAGAATATATTGCATTGCCATATAAATTACTTGATACAAATGTTTATATACTTGTTGATAGCCACACTGTCTTGTATTAGTAAGTTAATTGTTGAATTATGAGAATAACGTTTCAAATTTTTTTATTAGGTATAAAAAGGAATATTTTTTTTCAAACTCGTTACCAAACAATTCTGAATATATTCCATGGGTTCACATTATATTGAACTATTATGCATCACAAAATTGTGACTATGTCGGATATGTTAAAATATTAGATATTATAATCCACATTCAATTAAAGAAAAAAAACAAATCTGTCTCTAAACGACACCAGTCAAACTTAAAGCTGAGTACACAAAACCAGCTTATATATCCAGTACCTGAATAGTAGCTATTGTATAGTTAGTTTAGATGTTCTTGTAGTACATTTGTATTAATTAATCAAAATTCAAGGTCTTTCTTAATTATTTAGATCACTAAGATTTATCAATGTAATTTGTGGATTGCTCACACAGCTACCCTATTCTTGACAAACTCTAGCTGATTGCAGATGATAAATGACAAAGTATTATAAAAAAAAAAACCACACTATTGTTTAAAAAAATTCTGTGTCACCTGTCTTGATCCTGTGGATTTCGTAAGAGTCTACTTAAGGAACAAACTAAGTTTCAATTCGGCTAGACCCATTGGCACTGCGTAGAGATGTGGCTTTACTGTGCATCTTCTACCGCATTTACCATGGGGAGTGCTCCGAGGAATTATTCGGGCTGATTCCTGCCGCCTCTTTCCTACATCGTCCTTCGCTACAGAAATATCATCCCCATTATCTTTATGGTTGGCAGTCCACAACTGTGCGCTTTCAAGGAACTTTCTGCCTTGCACAACAAAACTGTGGAATGAATTGTCGCCTGTGGTATTCCCGGACCAATACGACCTCCAAACCTTCAAGAAAAGAGTGTACTCCTTCATAAAAGGCCGGCAACGCTCTTGTGACGCCTCTGGTGTTGCGGTCGTCCATGGGCGGTGGTAATCGCCTGCCATCAGGCAATACGTCTGCTCCTTTGCCTTCTATACCATAAAAAAAAAAACTTCTGGGTCAATTTTACTGCAATAAGACAGAAAACATTAAAACAAACCCAGTACCTATCAGTTTAGCCAGCATGTAATAATAGGCCAAAGCTTCTGCTTTAAGGAGAGCCTTTTGTCCCGCAGTATACTGTTAAAGGCTGCTGATGTTGAATTTGAAAATTTTTAGCCTATAAAAACCCACTGCAAAAATCTCAGAAATTCTCACTTTGTCCTTACTATATTAAGCATCTATTATACATATCATATACTTTCCTTAAATACTCTATCCTCTATTGAATAGTTTGATAGATCTCAGCATAAGTATAAGCTAAGCAAAAATATTTTAATGTATACTATGAAATGATTTATTAAGTTTATTATTGTAGAGCAAAGTTGAAGAAAATTGTAAGTATAGAATTTAAACATTTTAACTAGCTTTTGCTTGCGGCACCACCTGCGTGTATGACAAATATCACAATAATCTTTTTTGGGTTAGTAAAAATGAAACTAACAAATACTATGGCTTTTTATTGGTAAAATAAATTACAAAAGTAGTTCAGTAGATTCAGAGTTTCCCCAATGGAACCTCACAAACTTTACCTCTTTATATAACATTAGTATTGATATAAAATAGACCTCCGATATTCTCACTCACTCGGTGAAATACAGCGCAGGTACTGTTTCACGCCGGTTTTCTGTGTAGATGGTATCACTCCGGTCGAAACGGCCCATGCATGCCGAAGCATGGCTTTTCAATGATTGAATTTTTTCGTAATAAAATAAAATGTTCATATTTCATTATTAATGTTTTAGATGGGGTTTTTTTATACCCAAGAATGTGTAGGCGTATTTCATGACTGTTGCAAAGTTAAATTGTAATTGAGACAAACCAATAAAATTAAATTGCGAATTTGTTTTCCCCTCAAATGAGTAATTTTATTTAATTTAATTACTAATAATTTACAATACCTAACAAAATAAACCACGGAGCATGTTTAAAACTATGCTAACTCAATTTTTAAATGGATAATTCTAAATGTTCAATTGTAACAGTAGTTCAGTCTCCTCTAGTTATCTCCCATTTCTTCAAGATACTTCTTAGTTGACTACAATTGGTCAACCAAGAGGTAGTATAATTGATAAGAAATGGGTCAATACCTATTTTTAGAAAATATTCCTCACCTCAGCTAAACAACATCATTGAAAACTATCATAATTCCACAGAAAACTGCAGTAAAATTAGAAACAGTACACCATTATCAACTTCCAATAAAAGTCTAAGTGCTTTCCATCTTTCCAGGACTTGAAACTGACCGTTCTATACCATCATGAAGGACTTGAAACTGACCGTTCTATACCATCATGAGTATGGTCAGTTTCCAAGTCAGATTTGAGGACAAAAGGAAATAAATCATGTATGTCAGACTGCAAACATACTCCAAAGAGACAAAAAACATCTAAACTTTTAAAAACTGTGGATGACACAAAGAGTTGTGGGACAGCACTTTGTGTTATCCACAGTTGTAGGCTTGGAGCCCATAACACTTCAGTGCAAAAGATAGCGGCGCTTAAACCCAGTCGGTCAATTGTATTTTGAATATGATCTTACAGGAAACTTAACACGCGGAAAAAGAAACTCTTTGTCACATGTAAGTTGTACAGTATGCACAGAGACAATGGCATATTATATTCTGAACGGCTTTTGTGTCCAAGTTACGATTCAAGGCCTTAACTGGTCGAATACATTATGCACTGATGTTTCTTTGTTGATAAAAGTTCGAATTTGACGCGAAATGTAATTATAACCAACTTCACAATCAAATGTATTTGAATTTAAATTAAATCATTAATAACATATTATTTTCATTATATATAATGAAGTCGCTTCCGCTGTATGTTCTCTTAGATCTTTTAAACTACTCAATGGATTTCAAGAGAGTTAGGGCTCCCACTCATAACTGCGCGTCGCAAATATTTGCAAGCTCGCACGAATGCGCTGCAAGATCTTCCGATTTGATTCGCATCGCGCATTCCTGCAATACTTAATCACACGAGTTGACACCATTTTAGTCCCCTCTGAGAAAGCGTAAAGGAACGACGCCGGCTCCGCCGTCGTAGTGTGGAGAATGGCGAAAAGTGACGTGGATTTTCTCATATCTTTCATTGAAGGCCGCACCGTCCTTTGGGACACGAAACAACATTTTTTAAATCCATGTCCCTATTCCTAAGACACGTCCAAAACAGTTGCACAAATACTTTCCCGCACGAAATCGTATCGCAGCAATTCGCAAGTTCCTGCGATGCGGCATCGTATTGCAGTTGTGTTACAACAACAACCGCGGGTAAAATCGCGGATCGCATCTAGTTTTATAATAACTTCATAAATACGGCCATACTTTTTAATACTTACGTTTAGATCGTATAAATATCTATGACATAATATAGCATTATTCTTTGTAAACAAGGAGGGTTTTTTACAGCGAAGAGAGACTTTAACTCCAATAATGAACAGATAAAGAGCGTAAATGCGATGTAACTGTTCTCCAAATAGACGGCAAGATCGTGATAAAGAACTGTAGACCCATCAGCCTCCTAAACTATAGTTTTTCTCTTGACGTCATGAAACATCTACAAGAGGTCCAGCTAACTGAACAAAGCTAGATCACATCTATATTCTACTTTTTGGTTACTATTAAAGGAGACTGAAGAATACAATCAGCTGTTGACTATAACCTTCTGAGGACCACGAAAAAGCCCTAGACCCGTGGAGTTGGGGGACCTCTAGATCTGTTTCTACGTTGATATCCTGAATTAGGCGCTAAGATGCTTGATGTGAAACTGCCACGAAACTCTTCAGCTCCAACAGACGAAACTATTTTACGGAAGTTGTTGCCTATATACGGGATTATTATTTAAACAAATTTTACCCGCGTTTCCTCCCACATGTTTGTCGGTTACTAAGGAAAAGAGTAACCTATGTAATTCCTAAAGTATTAAAGTATATCCATCCCAATTTCATTGAAATCTGTACAACGGCTTAACTGTGTTAGGGTAACAAACAGACTTACTTTCTTATTTATAATATAAGTATGGATTCTTATGACATGTTTTTATTACGTTATACTAACAACAAATTACGTTGCTTGATTGTTTACAAGTTATAACTGTGTGCAATATTAACTTTGAGACTTTGTGACCTAAGACATTACGGAGCTGTTTTTCTAATTATCAATTTAATAAAGAGAAAAACTCTTCGAAAAATTAATTGACGAAATCTATTACGTATGTATGTGAAACCGACAATAGAGAGCTATGCATCGGCACATATTATGGACTTACTTAAGTAAAACTGCAGCCTAACAAATAACTAATGTTAAGCAATTCTTTTGTCGCTTTTCAACGAGTGGTTGAGGTAACCAAAGCCCATCATCGTCCACAGCGTTTAACAGCCCACTTCTGGCCTTAGGCCTTTCCTGAGAGAGGAGGTTTTGGCCTACGCTGGTCAGACGGTATGGTAACGAATTTGTTACAACCTTCGACCTTCGTAGTTTTCTCCCTTACTACTCACGACACCCATGAAATGTATAGAGGTGGTAACACTTTGCATTCGTAATCCGTTCCTAATTCAGGGGGAAGGGACTCAAATGACGACACCACGCCGGTGGTTTTTGAGCTACAGGTACTCTTAGCGATTATGGGAAATATATAGAGAGGCTTAATGATAATTACAGGCCGGAAAATGACTAGCGCACAGTTAAAGATAACTGCGTGCATCTGAGATGCGTATGTTCATTATAAACAGAAAATGTATGGTGTGACGAGAACTGATAAGATAAGAAATTAATATACGTACATGTATTGTGAGTCTAACAGACTTCACACACTTCAAATTGCATTACCGTTTTTGTTAATGCGGTCATTTCGATGTGACTGCGTTGAGTGTTGTGGGTTCGATCCCCATATGAGTCAACACTTTGTGTGATCCATAAATTATTTATTTATTTATACAGCTTTATTGAACACCACTAAGTGCAGAAAAGAATTAATTAATTAATTAATTATTTGTTACAGAAAAGAGTTTATTAATTAATTATTTTAATTAATTTATTTTTCTTAGTCTGGGTATTCTTCGTTTCATTTATGTATATAAACTCCCTCGAGACACTCGATTAATTCCTAGTGCGCGGGCGTTGTCTGATAAACTAAGAAAAGATTCAAATAACTTTCTAATCTATACTAATAACATAAAATCGAAAGTCTGTCTGTCACGCTTTCAAGGCTAAACTGTTAAACCGATTTCAATAAAATCTTGTATGGAGATACTTTGATTCTTTTGGAAGGACATAGGCAACTTTTTACCACGAAAGTCGAGATACACGCAGGCGTTGCCGCGGACAAAAGCTAGTTATTAAATATTTACATTATACCTACTTATGATTTAGTAGGATACACTTACACGATCTATATCGGTCTAAATAAGCATGCACTACTATCAAAACGCACCGATTCACAGTAATCGTGTGAATCTTGAAAATCGTGATGTTCAGGTGCCCGTTTGTGCTTCTCCGAAGGAATACTAGAAGTCATTCCGTTATGTCACGCTATAAGACGAATGACATTCCATCTTGACTAAGAAGTATCTGCATCTTCTTTATTTCGGGTTACTCGTCTCGTTATACTGGAAAATTACAGTCACAATTTTACTATATTCAACGCGCTTTCGGCATCGTCCCGCCCTGCACGTTGTATACCTAATCTTAATTGGTCCTTCAATATTTTTAATTGTAAAAGAAAGCAATCATCACAAAGTATCCATATAAAGCATTCACTACAAAAAATGCAGTCACACGCTTTTAGTTCTCCCCTTTTTTAAAAGGAAGTAATGGTACAAGAGCTTTAATATCTCATTTCCCATGTTTTGTCAGTTGGCGGTGACATATCCTGTCGGGGTGATGCTGTGACTCAGATTAAATCACATACAACGTCAGATTGTGACGTAATTTACCAAATCTTTTAATTATCGCGTAGTTTTTAATTAGTGATATTCAGACAAATGTTAATCTATCTGTCTAATACATTTAAACGAGCAATTCTTTATAATCTAATCTGAATCTCGGAAACGGCCCCGACGATTTTTATGTAATTTTGCTTGAAAACTGTTTCGGGGACAATAAATCGGTCTAGGACTCAGCTTGGATTCATGTTTATAAAATTTGCCAGAAAAAAAAACAAAGCAAAGCTCAGCTAGAAACAGAGCAAAGCTCGGTAATCCAGCTACTAAAATGTTTAATTGAAATATAGTTATTTAAATGGGTCTAAATTAGAACAGAAACTGGCGTGAATCACAATAAAATTAGCATCATCTTAATTAATTTATTGATAGGGCACTCGAATTTTTTTTTACGCCAAACGTTTCAAATCGTTTTTAATGTAATGTTGTGAGTTTAAAGTTGCTAATGCAGAAATTTTATAATTTTGGCTTGTATTGTATTTGGAATTATTAGTTTTGAGACCTTCTTATAAATCCCACTGAGTTCTTTTTTGTTTTAGGTTCAGGTTTCATGCATTTTATTATGTATGACCAGACCTATCTATTTAACCTACACTATAACAATTATATATTTGTTTTTACAGGAGGTGCAAGCCTTAGGCGATCTCCTCGGATGGCTTCGCGATTCGCCTCATCTGGTGGCATTATGTTTACTGCTAGGCGAAGATCACATTCCTCCCAGTCTCCCGTCAGCTTTAATCTCGGGATTATATGGCAGCTGCCGATCGACTACGGACAGGACGCGGTTCCTGGCGGTCGTGAGGTCGCTAATCAAGCATCAAATGGCCGTTGCCAATGATCCCCGAAAGTAAGTGGTCTATATACCTTTCGGAAAAAATGATTTCTCTTGACTTACAATGACCGCAAAATATGGTCTGAGAAGCTTGCACAAGTGCGTTGGATGAAGTCACTCCAGCAGTGGTGTCCGTTAAACTCCTTTTAACACGAAATGGTGACGAAAGAAGAGTGTGCTATCCTAAGCATACTTAACCTTTTTAAAAAGCCAGCTATATATATGAACTCTTACAAGATACACAAATTCTGCTCAGTATAGGTAACTGTACAAATAGTAATTACAATATTAGTTTACATTATAATGGAAGAATAATAAACCTTAGGTTTGTTGTGTAAATATGATTGACCTTTGGTTAGTATCATTAGTTACTGCATTTTAGACAAAACAAAACATTACTGGAATCTTGTAGAATGCTCTGCGACTAAGTACCTACGCAAAGTGACCGGGAAACTGGATAAAGAGAGCTGATGCTATGGTCTAGCTACTGCTAGACCATAGCATCATCTTCCCCGTGATAGTGATGATAATTAAAGAAAGAACTTAACTTTAATACGATTATTTTTAATCCTGTCCAGGTTATTTCGCATCGGTAAATGTGCACTAGCTTCCCTCTACGCAGTCTACCGTGATGGACATACACCAGCTCGTCAGTTCCTCATCGCTGCGTTGCAGAACCCAGTGATGGCTGTGCTCGCTGAGGACGAGTTCTTCTTGGATATAGATCCTGATAAAGCAATGGAAAGGTTAGTCTGACTCTTATTACTAGCCAAAGCACAAGAATATGAATCTGTGGTGACTACCCCATACAGCTCAAAAAAGACATACGACAACGCTATTTTCCAAAGAACTAATCCTATACCGCGGTATAGAAATTCTCGTACTGCTTAGCGTATATATAACTCCTCCACGTCAACCGTTGGACCGTGACTCGCCAGGCATAATTACCTCGCCTAGTCGTAGGATAATCCATTTGTATTACAGAGATCTAAAACTGTTACAGAAACATGCGCCTATTAGTCTAGTGATGTCTCGCTGCTGTGTGGTAATCGCATATAACACTGCAATCTACACAATCAAACGGTAGACGGCTTGTCTTATGTATGTAAAATTGTAACAAAATTTAGGTAGGAATTTAATATGCATGCGTCCATCCCTCAAAGATAAAAATGTTTAAATAGATTTATTTATCATCAATAGTTTGCCTGCGAATTGTGACTGAGGATATCGGTTAATGATGGCGACGTCTAGTCGAGATATCGCGAGTTTGACCCGCGTTTATAAACAAAGTCTAAATTATGTCAATATTATTAAGTGTAATGGTCGGTTGTTTGAGATTGACACGCTTTGTTACTTTAGGAAAATGCGAGGTCACACTTCTTTAATATTGATTAACATTATTAAGCGTAAGTTTATTTTTTATCTTCGAGATATATGGTTATTAATAAGGAAATAAATGGAATAGTAATATAAGATTCTACTACCATAAAATACAGCTACTTGGCTAGTTTGGTTGACCAGCATAAATTGTATTTACTTCGGCTTACAATTGGCAATAATATCTCGTAACATACACACAAAAAACAGTATAATCAGTTAAATCCTTTGATTAACAAATAAATAATTATTCTCTTTATATCATTTATATAAAATACATACCTATTACATTTTTAAATATATATAAAAGAGAGAAGATTTACAATAATATATGTTTAAAAATATAAAAAATAGTAGATCACTGAACTCGGGTACAGGGACCAGAAACCGTGGTTAGGATTCCAAAGACAGGAACCCCCTCACTATACGTGCCGTGTCTAGGAGGACTGCCTTCTGCATCAGACCTTTGATCCAGCCCTCTAACGTGAACGTCTTAAGATGTTGGTCGAGGGTTTTGGCTATCAATCCGTGAACAGATACAACTAACTAAATTATTATTATCTATTATTCAACAGGTTTACATCTGCAGATCGTCTTAAGAAATTTGGCCAGCCCAATAGTACTGAGTACGCAACTAAAGTGGCTCGCTACCGCAAGTGGACGATACAGTCTTTGTACAACCTGACATGCAAGTTCATCGCTTCCCTTAGGGAACATTGGCCCAACTTTCCCTCAACTATTGCCTGGATTGTACAACAGATGGTACATTTACTCAAGCAACATTCCAGGTACTGTATCGATTAAAGATTTAAATAAAACGTTTCAAATTTAAATATGTCACGCCCCAACTATTTGTAGAGAAATTGTACATAAAATCATAAATAAACAAACACTTCAAAAGGTTTTTTTTTAAATAGGTATATGTAATCAAAAATTATTTTAATTTATTTAAAAAAGTTACATAATAATACTGCATCTTGTATGCCATCCGCATTAAGAAAATAGTGACGTATTGATCAAGTGCGTAATTAAGTTCCAAGTTATATTTAATATAATATTACTTTTTCATTTTGTTGTGAGTTTATAATTTATTAATAGGCCTTTCCACTTTTTAAATATTTATTTGGAAGAGATTAATAGATATTCTCTTTTCCTTAGAGTAGGGAAACAATAATTATATTTTAAATTAAACTCAACAGAACCCCCGAGCGAGAACTCCACGCGATAGTGACGGACCTAGTGTTGAACCACTTCATTTGTCCGGCGATAGTGAATCCCGAAGCTCACGGCATTGTCGAAGTGCCCATCTCATACATCGCACGATTCAACCTCATACAAATCGCACAGATCATACAGATGCTGTGCCTTGCTAAGTATCAAGAGGTAAGAGTAATATTGTCTATGGAATGATTTAAAAGGATATGACGTAATTGATAAATTTCCTAGAGTCGATAGCTATTACATTAAAAGTTGTGGCCTACAGTATATAAAAAATCCATGACTTTTATTGGTTTTCGTTGCTTCCCCACCTTTCAATCCCCCAAAATCACCGAGGAGATTTCCTCACGTTAGAAAAGGTATAACACCTAATATTACGTAATGAATAGTCATATGGTTTAAGGCGTTGAATGTTTGGTTTCAAATCCTACATAGAACAATACTGTGTGTTAACAACACAAATAGTTGTTTTGAGTCTGGGTGTTCTTTTTTGGCCGTTTCATGTATGTATGTAAAGTCCCCCTCGATACAAGAATATAGATTCGAACTCAATGATTAACTTAACAGACCTAAAAAAATATTATATTTATTTATTTCAGCTTATGTCCAATGTAGTATTCATTTATATATATAACACTTACTGACCCGCGCCACTTTTTCTGCGTCAAGAATGAAGAATGATTAAGATTACTTAATATAATAGTTTTTACATCACCTATGTTTTGGATACTTACTCAATCCAGTCAACAAATAACCTTATACCGTCATCTGTCATCGTATGGAACTAACAGATAATTGTGACTGTTGGATAGTAAATTAATGATTCGCATTGATATAATATTACGAATATAAATTGAAATATACACTATCCTATCTTCAAGTTGGATCAAACTGCACACGGTGTGCAAATTTGATTAAAATCGGTTAAGTAGTTAAGTCTACAGCGGACAAACAACTTGACAATTAATTTAGATATATATATTAAAATTTTACTTTTTAAACCAGGTGGAGGCGAAAGTGCGTGACGTGTACATGAAGTTCGAACGCTCGTGCGTGTGGACGCTGATCGAGAGCGTGATGACGGAGGCGTGGGCGCCCGTCCCGCCCGCGCCCGCGCACGCGCACGCAGAGCCGCAGCTGCGCACCGACGCACACATCGACACCACTGTCGCGCTCTTCACACCCGCTGATGCGCACCTGCTGGTGAGTGAGACACCCGATCATCTATCAATCAAGCTGTTGTATATCAAATGTGTTAATAATCATTTACTCACTAGTAATCGTTGACTGCACATTTGACAAGGTGTTTCAAGCGGTCGCCACGCCATTTTATACTGCTCCAAGTGTGGATGTTTCAAATTCCACATAGGACAACGCTCTGTGTGATCCATAAATTGTTGTTCTGAGTCTGGGTGTTTATTGTGTCACTTTCTTGTATGTTTGTAAAGGCCTTGCGTATATTAACAAAAGGGGAAGTCGTCCTTTTAAAAAAATAACTCACTTAATGTGAGTGATCCAACAATATAATATCGTTTTTTTTATTATTTTAGATAATGTTTTTGAAACGAATATCTTCAAAATTGAATAACAACACTCCGAGCGTCACAACCGACGAGCAGTCCTCCAGCAGTTCTGTAGCCGAGGCTGGGGCGTTCAGGTATGTCGGCGACATTCCAATATACTTGAATCAATGAAATCGCTTAGTTAGGGTTCTATGGATTTGAGAAATAAACCTGACGTGTAAAAAGGACTTTATTTAAAACACTTTTAAAATCATTAACAGTCTCCAGGGAAATCACTGATTCACTCTGATATTTGTCGCACTGTATGTAATCTTAGAAAGCGCCTGCGAACGCAATCGAACCAACCACCCGACAAGCAATCTATATTCGACGCTGTGTATGAGGTAAGGTTCAATCACGAGAACTTTCGGGATGTTTAGCCGTGTCGAGTCTTGTTCTGGAATGATCATTCTTCGTAACAGTACTATAATATACTTAATGATGTTGTCAGCGAGTCCAGCAGTGAGGGCTCGAGCTCGGGCGAAGTGGACGCGGGCCGGCTGGCGGCGCTGCTGCAGACCAACGAGCCCAACTACCGCAGCCGCCTGCACGACCTGCTCAAGTACATGCCCGACCTCACTAAATACAGGTGCTCATATAATTGACTACTTTTATCAAGGATTACAGTATTTTTTTTTGTGTGTAGAGATGCCCATGTATTTTTAATGACCTTTATATGTATGAGTCTGCCAAAGTGACTCTACTCTGCCTGATGGAAAGTATAAGCAGAATTCAAAACCCCTAGTCACTCTCATTACGAGTGCAAATAATAAATAGCATAGATAGATAAAAAAGCACGGGGACTCACACTATGGCAGCATATTGAAATGCTTCTGCATCGCGGGGCCTGACGTATGCAAAACTCACAAATGCGTTGCCGTTCTTTGGTTCCTCAAGGAATCATGGAGAAGGAGGTATGACATCTGGTAATGTTACTCAATCGATGCAAAGCAACGTAATAATTGCTAACACCAGTTGTCTGTAAGACCGTGATGTCATTCCGGTTGAGCCACACCCTAACGTGCCAAACAATGAACATGTCTTTTTTTTTCACCCACAGACAATCTTCTCCTCCAGAATCGAAAGAGCCTTCCCCGATCGAAAACGGTCACTCCAGTAAGAAATCCATTCTTGCGAAAGTGCCAAAACCGCGTTTACCCCGTTCAGCCAGCTCCAACTCTTCACTGGCGATTGTGGCCGATGATAGACCGGTGAATGGAAACAGTAAGGATGACAGCAGTCTGGAGCCGTTGGATGTGCTGGTGATAAAGTTGGCGAATGTTGAAGAACATGATTATGTGGGTGAGTATTAGTAGGATGTAAACTGTTTTATGTTTGAGTGTGGTCAAGGTGATTAAGAACATGCAGTGTCAGCACTCGTATTCATCCGCGAACGTCGTAATAGGCGACTAACTACAGAAGGAAGACTTGAAACACCCTATACCAATGCGTCTGACCAGTGTGCCATAGTAGACCTGCACTACGTTTCTGAGGAGACCCAGTCCAGCAATGGTCTACTGAAGATGTTGACGATATTTCGACCATAATCTAACCAAAGTCTTTATGAACATTGAACAATGAAGCAGTGTGAGTGGTTAATTCCCTGAATTGCTATTAGGTCTGGTGCCAGAATCGAAGGTACTAGAATGTTACTATGGTGGCTCCGAAGCCGGTGATGCAGATGAGACTGGCTCTGCCCTCGCTGTGGCAGGTCCCGGCGCTCCAGTGCAGAAGAGGACCAGGTTTGTCACGATTAAATGCATACCAACTATTCATTGCCCTATATAATAATTTATATTCCTAACTTCAGATGTGCTTAGTTCAGACTACATTTTTTACGTAATGAGGTTAGCTCAGAGCGGCCTTCTGCGCTGTGTGATCAGGGAGTACTGCAAACCCCACACGGGGCAACACTTTTGTGATCCACAAATTGTTATTCTGACTCTTGGTGTTCTTTGTGTCCCTTTCATGTATATATGTACGTCATAGCATATATTCCTAATGATAAAAAAAATACTAGATTACGAAATATGAATTTTAATAGATTTATTCCTTTTTACCTTGTGACACTATTTAATAACACACTAAACATTTAGAGTCAGTATCGTAGCATTAATATATAGCAATTTTAATCCAATTATATAATATTATATAACAGATATATTACGAACAAATTTTCAGATGTTGGCATACTGATAATAATAATTTTGCTTTAGGTTCTCAGTGTCTCACGACGAAGTATCTTTGGGTAATACATCGGACAACTTGGAGGCTGTCTCCGAAGCCGCTTCGAACCACAGCGTCACCTCAAGCCTAGAGTTGGAGACGGAAGATCAGAACGACAATCTCTCTGATATGGTGATTTTTACATTTCGATTCAGTTCATCAACGAATAGAGAACAAAAAAGCTTTAAACTTATTTATAAACGAAACTGTTTCTTGCTAGCTATTATTTGTTCTTAAGTCATCGTATAAATTCCACAGAATTAACATGCATGATGTTCATCGGATTTATAGAAGTATTTCCACTGATAAAATTTACGTTTAAATAGTACCATTAAAAATCACAATAATTTCATAATAGCTCGAAATTGAGAGTAGTGTTTATAGTAGTTATGTACATTGGACATTACCCCTAACGAGGGGTGAGACGAGCTCTTCTCAGCAAATTTAAGCCAAATAATACAAAATTTTAACAAAAAAACGACTTTAAGAACTGGACTAAATTGAAATGGGCATGTGATATTGAGTTATTTGTCAATTTTTCGCGCACATACTTAATGACACTGACAGAACTGGACCAAATAGGACCACACGGAAAGCACTAGTTTTCAAATAATTATCAAAAAGTTTCAAGAATCATCAAAATCCATTCACCCAGTCGAAAGTTTTGAAGTAATAAACATACAGTCAAATTGATAATCTCCTTTTTTTTAAAAGCTGTTTAAAAAGGAACGCCCGCTGTTTTGATTTGAATCAATACATTGCTTTAGTTTCATGTGTGGTATTATAATTTCTTATAATGAGTAAACGTTTTGGTAGTACGAGAGGCGTTAAAATAAATAAATGTCAAACGTTCAGGTATCGGCCAACGTGAGCGGTCGAGGCAGCCCCAACATCTCGGGGCGAGAGACGCCCTCCTCGCAAGTGACTGACGGAGATCCAGCTGGAGACGTGCCGAACAGAAGGTTACTTGTACTTGTGTGTTGTGTATTTCTTGTTACCTTGTTTACAGTTTTTCTATTTACTGTAATACATTTCAATCAACAGAAATATATTTTTATTAATTAAAAAAAAAACAATTAGTGATGAGACAAAATTTTGTCGACAGGATTACAAATATCCTATCGATTTTAATGGAAAGCTAGATTTAATTAATTGTGAAGAAGTAAATAGTTAAGTATCTGTAGAAAATATTTTTTTACTGCGGAAAACTTTCAATTCCGAATACTTACCTTATCCTTTTATTTTACCACACTTTTGTGTAAAGTGCTAGTTTTCAAAGCATTGATGTCAAACATTATAACTGTGCACATAAATTGTAGGTCAAAATTAAGTAAAGTGATCATATGCTTTAAATTAATTAACGAAACACTTGATTAAATGGTTATTACTGTTCTTAGTACTTCTATAAACTATAGATAAACACTGTGTTTAGGCTTCCTCAAAACGTGCCTGTGAGTCAAGCGGCTAGTGCTCAAGCCAAAATGATGAAACAGACACGGAGCGACATCGAGGATAAGTTCTGCAGATTTGAGATCAAGGTATTTTAAGCATTAAAATATTATTTTATTAAATTAGGCAGAAGTAACTAATTACTGTAAGAGGTAACTGCCGCTTAAGTCATAGCAAATATTTGAAAGGTTTATTTGCAAAAAATAAGCCTTTCAGAATATAATAATAATAAAATATATTAAAACTATTTTTTTAACAGCAAAAAAAGATATAACGATAAGTGGCTCTTTATGGGCTTCTCTTTCCCTCCAAGGAATAGAATCATAAAAATAACATGAAAATCACACTTATATAATATAAAAAATTCATATATATATAAGTGTGATTTTAAGAAAATTGACAATCTTGTACACTTAATGAACTACTTATAAGTTCATATTGTGTGCCTGAATATTCTAATATCTTGGTGGCGAGCGGGCCTTGAAGACATTTTTATTATTAAGACGGTGTTACTAAACTTAAACATATGTCGATGTGTATGGGTATGTCGATTCCACTTAAGGCTATTTCCTTCGCAGAAACTACTGGAAGGTGACGAGACTATCAGCATAATGTCGGATACTTGGAGCACGGACGTGTTGGCCTCTGACTCCGAAACTATCGGCGACTCCTGCGAACAGACGCAGGTCGTAGCCAGTCAAGGTTGGTAGTTTGTGTTGCTTACTATATCTTAATAATTCATTTCGTTATACTGAGTTTTGACTTATTTCTAATTCTTTATAAAAAAATTCTTGCTTTCATTAAAGATTTTAGTTTTCTATTAAAAACTACCAACGATACTAGTTGACTAATCTACACAATGAAACAGATTAAATTATGTGAACATGTCACAACAGTAAGAACAAAATCATAGGGTACTCTGTCTTTAGAAATGAAAACTACTGTCAACGGATAATAATAATAACGAAAACAGAAAAAAAAACTATGTTCAACCTCAAACTGGGTTAAGTAACAAATTGAACATGAGACAGCCTTCGTTGCAAGGAAGGAAAAAAAGGAATACCTGTATTGATTTATACAAGTCTACTTCGAGACGATATGTAACAAAGCTGTGTAAAACCCAGCAGAACTATCTTAGGTACATTATATGCACTATGTGTAAATACATATATAAAAAGAAAGTCTTGTTAGTTACACTATTTATAACTCAAGAACAACTGAACCGATTTGGCTGAAAATTGGTCGGGAGGTAACTTAGAACCAGGAGACGGGCATAGGATACTTTTGTATACTTTTTTAAAGTTTGAACCACGGCCTTAACTGCGGTTGTTGTTGTACTGTGGGTAATACTGAGGGTTCAGCTAGTATAGAGAAAAATTATCATGATAAATTGTTTATCCAGGCGCTAGTAACAGTAACGCAGTAGCACCAGACGTATCTGAAACAGCCAGCGAGTCTGCGTGGAGCATGGACGTACTCGCTTCAGACAGCGATCGCAACACTGAGGTAATTTGTCCTACTATCTAAACAACAACCCATAATGTCCCACTGCTGGGCTCGGGTCTCCTCTCAGGAGAGGGTTAAGGCCATACGTCCCCACGCTGGCCAAGTGCGGGGACTGGCAAGAATACGTTGTGGCTACGTAAATCTTGCCGTTGGATGTTTTTAAGCCGCCCGAAGGCCTCCAACTAAGCTTCACGACTGTTATCGTATGATAACAACCGGGACCGACTGCTTAACGTGACCTCCGAATCACGGAGACGCTCATGGTAACATGCCACCAGCGGTCACCCATCCAGGTATTGACCGCGCCATCGTTGCTTACCCTCGATGATTGTTTCTAATCACCGAGTGCAACTGGGCTATGAGCGCCTCACCTCCTACTATCTATCTTCTTCTATATATATAAAAGAGGAAGGTGACTGATTGACTAAGATACCCAGAGATCAACGCACAGCTCAAACCTAGAATCCTGTAATTTAGGGTCATGCATGTAGGGTCTTTATATAACGTAAGCAAGTACTAAGAAATCATTTTTGGACATGCCACCCCTAAGGAGGTAAAATAGGGAATGAAAATATCTACATCTGCGCGAAGCCGCGGGCCAAAGCTAGTTATTATATATTGATTTAGAAGTCCATCAAACGTGATTAAGAGAAGGAACAATGCTGGTTGAAGAATAGTTAAAGAAATAATTTATTGTTGATTAGATATGTATGGAAGGGATTAATAAGAAAAAGAACAAGCGAAATATGATGGAAGAAAGTATTATGAATGGAAATAACCGCATTTAGAGAAGAGATGCTAAAGGAATAATGATATTATAAGCTTTATAGTGGAGTTAGCAGTAAAGTGGTGAAAGGAATTAGAAGCGTAGGATCTTAAGCATGCCCAAAATTATTTTAGGCAAAGAGTAGAGAGGTAAAATAAAACTGCAGAGCTTGTTTGTTTGAACGGCCTTTATAGAAAACTACTGATTTAAATAGAAAAGGTATTTTAGTTTTAGATTGTCCTTTTACTCTTTAAAAGGGCAATCTAAAACTAAAAAAAATATTTTATATGACATCACCGTATGCATATGATATAGGAATTGTGTTGCAAACACGGGAAAATATACATTCGCTAACGAAGTTGTGCTGAGACAACTGTTACTTAAGAAAAATAATAAATTATAACAGAACTAGTGACCCGAACCAGCTTCGCACGGAAATCGTTGAAATTGTCGTATTTGTGTGTGTATTTATTATTTATTTATTTAATATTTAATATAGTAAAATATTATGGATGTATTATACATATAAACATTCCTCTCGAATTATGTTATCTATTAATGCTGACTGCATTAAATTCTGTACTTTAAAAGATCTAAGCGAACAGACAGTGGAACAGAAGCGACTTAATTTTTAACCGACTTCAAAAAGGAGGATGTTCTTAATTAGACTGTATTTTTTTATGTTTGTTATCTCTGAAAGCTCGACTCAACGACGAATAATCAAAATCAATTCACCCAAT
>PKRV01000705.1:113336-184529 GCA_003709505.1 Hyphantria cunea
AATGCAGCATGGTGACCCACACAATGGCGGCCTGGGGGGAAAGGGGATGGTGAGGGGGATAGGGGGCGTTGGATTGGGGTATGGGCCTCCGGTATCCTCACTCACTCGATGAAACACAGCGTAAGCGCTGTTTCACACCGGTTTTCTGTGAGGCCGTGGTATCACTCCGGTCGAGCCGGCCCATTCATGCCGAAGCGTGGCTCTCCCACGGTATAAATAAATTGATTTTGATTATTCTTTTTTTTATTTGAAAACTGGTGCTTCCCGTGTCGTCCTATTTCAGTTTGGTCCAGTTTTTGTTGTCGGTTTTGTTTTGTATTTATTTTTTATATCATCATCATCATCATCATCATCAGCCTATCGCAGTCCACTGCTGGACATAGGCCTCTCCAATTTCACGCCACTTAGTTCGATCTATGGCTTCTCGCATCCAGCTCCTGCCAGCCGTCTTGCGCAAATCATCGCTCCACCTGGCTATAAAGGAACTATGTAAAGATATCGTTGTGTTGGTGTGCAGGTGGACACGGACGACTGCGTGTCGGTGGCGGCGCGCTCCGACACGTCGTGGCCGCGCCGGCCCTCGCAGCAGGACGACGCGCCGCCCTTCAGGACCAGCCACCAGGTACACAAGCGAATAGATACCTTTAACCCTTATAACATAAGGTGCAATTTAACTTTGCCGAATCTTATTATCTACACTGTGAGTCCCCTTTTTTAAAGTCCATATATGTTATTTATACTCTTGATTGTCGGCACTAGATGGAATTTGTTGCAATACATTTTAGAATCAAATTCACTTGTACATATTCCACTATTTTAATTGAGTTTACACCTGACCGGTTTCGCCTTATCATCCTTCGTATTATGTTGTCAGTTAAAATGCCGTAAATTTAATTAAAATATTGGACAAAGTACGATTGAGTTTGGTTCTAGAATGTGTTCCATCTATGTTTTTTTTCTTCAGCGTTAACTTCTACATCCATAAATAGTAGTATCGTTAGAATCATGATCCACTGACTAATATTGGTTGAAAATTGAAATCTTAAATCATCCTAAGTAACACAGACTACTTGAATAGTCCACTGTTGGACACATGCCTCTTCTAAGCAAAGGAGCTTTGGCCTAGTACACTACACTGGTCATATTGGTTGGTTTTCCTCCTTCTTGCAGTGATATTGTCTTACATATTCTTTAGTCGGCTCTTACGATGCCCATGGGATGAGTACGGCTGGTGACACTCCATGTTCTCCTTCACCAAACGGAAAACATCATAACTAAACGGTGAATGTTATTTCAGAACGGCAACGCGAAACGTTCAGAGCTGAACAGCCCCCGGCACACCTCGCGACCGAACCTGCCCAACAGGTCGGGGGGTGGGTACCTCAGCGCGACGGCCACCCTCTCTCGTGGGGGGGAACTCGACCTGTCTCACCCACCGACTCACACTCACTATAATATTGAGAACAGGAAGAGCATATTAGTTAACGGATATCCGGTAAGTCTAAAAGGTACTCGTTATATATAGTGTTTCATGGAACTCACTAATAGCGCTCATGTTTCTCTGTGTGTGACAAAGCATCTCACTAGGCTGCTAATTGTGTGAGCCACCATACTCCATTGGCATTGAGGATGGTGAACACCATTTTTAAGTTTTGCTCATGCATTCCATCAGGCAGAGTAGAATCATTTCGGCAGCTAAACATGAAAAAAATACCCCACGTATGTTACACTCGGATGTCTGGTCCTACACTAGACAGAGCCTGTACTGCGAGAATCGGACTACTAATAACAATACATATGTTTTATTTCTAAATGACATATATTGCTTTTTATCATCATTATCAACAACCCATAACGTCCCACTGCTGGGCTCGGGTCTCCTCTCAGGAGAGGGTTAAGGCCATACGTCCCCACGCTGGCCAAGTGCGGGTTGGGGACTGGCAAGACAACGTTGTGGCTACGTAATCTTACCGTCGGATGTTTTCAAGCCGCCCAAAGGCCTCCAACTAAGCTTCACAACTGTTATCCCATGATAACAATCGGGACCGACTGCTTAACGTGACCTCCGAATCACGGAGACGCTCATGATAACATGCCACTAGCGGTCAACCATCCACGTACTGACCGCGCCGTCGTTGCTTACCCTCGGTGATTGTTTCTAAACACCGAGTGCAACTGGGCTATAAGCGCCTTTTATTATATATATATATATATATATTGCTTATTTCAGAAGAATTCGTTATTCTTTAAAGTAGTAAGTGGTACTTCTTTAATAGAGATCAGTGGGTAGAACGTAACAGATCTCTCTTTGATTTGAATTGACTGTAGAGTTAGAAATCATCCAATGCTAGTGACCTTGACATAACTCCATTTCAGGGATACGTGGTTTGTAGTTCACAAGACGTAGTGCAAGCTTTTGACGTATACTAGCCTATCATGAAATAGATTTTCTAAAATGTCTTATACTCCAAAGATATTTTTGTACATTATTCCTTATTATCGAATATAAAATATTGTTCCTGTTTTTAGGTAATGACGTGCTACGCAACATCCGCTCCGGAGAGCCCCAGTACGTGTCCTCCAGTGCCACTGTCTAACGATGTGTTCGATTATATACCACAAGAAGGGTTAGTAAAACATAAATATTCTAACTTAAGAGCCAACTGTCTCTTTATGAACTGTATTATTTGCATTGCTCTCTGCTGTTCTAAGTGCTGTAAGTGCAAATCCCACTTGGGAAAACACTTTGTGTAGTGTTTAAACCACAAATTGTGGTTCTGAGTCTGGCTATACTTTGTGTTTGATGCATGTATGTTTGTAAAATCACAACCACACTGCATTTATATCTTTTTGGCATTTGAGAAAAAAATTGGTGATTAACTTTTCAGTCGGGAATACCGTGTTTCCATTAAATACTTCCGTTTGTATTCCAGCAACAGTGCGCAAACCGAGTCTACATTAGACGCAAACAGCCAATCGGACGCCACAAGCCAATGGGTAGACGACAGCTTCCCTGCACAGCATCACTCCCCCGACCGGCCCTACCCGTCGACATCAAAATACGACCTCCCATCCACATCCAAACCTTACGACGACAACGATCTTATGGATCGATCACTCAACTCGAGCGAGAGTTCTTTCAACGCTATGTGTGGACGATTCGATTCAGGTATCGATGCAGACAGGCCCGAGGCAGAATCGAGATCGACCATCACAGATTTGATGACCCGAATGAGTTCAGCGACCATTTCCACTTCAGCTAATCTGGTAAATAATATCACTTCTCGAATAGTCAAGTCCGAAATTCGTACTAGTATAGTGAGTATTAGTTCGTCGAAAATCGAGAAGAAAAGGGATGGGACGTCGAATATATCTCTGAGTACGTTATCGGTGAATAGTGCGGAGACCTCTGTGTCCGATAAGAGTTCGAGTCAAGATGTAAACTCGGAAATTGTCACGGAGAGGAGAGTGAGTCCGCCTCCGGTCAAGAATGTGTCTACTGGAGCTATCCCGAAGAGTATAAGTTTTGATTCCACCGCTGAAAAATCACAGAGGTATGTGTATCCATTAAAAATATATCAAGTGTGTACATAAGTTTTGATCTAGCTATCAGACATACTTTTTTTTTTTTTTTTTTTTTTATATTTAAACTGCCAAAATGACTCTGCCTTGCCTGATGGAAAGCATGAGCAGAATCCAAGAGTGGTGGTCACCATCCTCGATGCGAAAAAGAACAATGCAGCATGGTGACCCACACTATGGCGGCCTGGGGGGAAAGGGGATGGTGAGGGGGATAGGGGGCGTTGGATTAGGGTATGGGCCACCGGTATCCTCACTCACTCGATGAAACACAGCGTAAGCGCTGTTTCACACCGGTTTTCGGTGAGGCCGTGGTATCACTCCGGTCGAGCCGGCCCATTCATGCCGAAGCGTGGCTCTCCCACGGTACCGTGGCTCTCCCACGGTACATACACATATTAACTAAAATTTTACTTAACTGTTTATCAGGAGACGTATCGGAGAAGATGGTCTTGTGGGCAATTTAGATGAACTGAAGAATAACGTAAAGCGTTCAGGTGGGAACTTGCTACACAAAATCAAAATGTTCCGACAGAAAGGGCGTTCACAGCACCACCAAAACGGTAAAAGCCTTTACATTTGAATATGTAACTCTCACTCGAACAACCACCGATATTTCGTTGATACACAGAGATACATTGTCGCCGGATTAACTCCAATACAAAATCAAAATATTCAAAATCTTTCCTTTTTTAAATTTCAAGTAGGCCTTTTCAGGCAGTTTCGAAGCGTTTCGTTACTTACGGACTAGTTGCGCTGTTCCAAAATGTGATTCCTAAGGAGAAGAACCGGCAAGAAACTGTATTAGTTAGTCTTTTAAAAATAGAGCTTTACAATACAATCAATAATTGACAAAAAAGGATTTACTAGAAGCATCAAAATAAACTCTGTTCACTAAAATAGACTTGAAGAAACAAAAGAACTAGTGACTAACTTTCGACTAATTTTCCATTTGTGAATTCACTCAATTGTGTCATGTCTCCCCAACACAAAGAGAGAATCCTCCGACCACGTGATCATAAGAGTCTGGCCACGGCCCAACGGTTGGTGTTAGAAATTTTTATACATATTAATCCTCGCGAGAATTCCTATATCGCGATACAGGATTACTAGATTCGTCGCAACACAGTTCCGTAGTTCAAAGTGTCTTCGGTAGAAAGCGCGGCAGTATATCCCTGCTTGTACTGTATGTGTTCTATATTTCATATTTTGCTAACCAGACGTCAAGCTCCCAGAAGAAGAATCTCGCAGCGACGACGGGTCACGTGACGTGGCCAGCGCCGAGAGCTCAGAAGAGATCCTCGCCAAGTACAGGCGGAAGAGCTCCGTTGAATCCACCAACAGCAAACACAAGCGTGTCCAGCGACGCGTGTCTGATGTACAGGATATGACGGATATAGACAGGTAATCATTCATATCGTGTATGTAGGTTATCGCGGCAACGTGGAGCCTGTATCTCCACAACACTATCTCATTACTATAATATCATCTCAAAAAGTTTAGCTGTTATCGATTCCCCATACAGCCCACCCCGCTTTTCACTTTCGTATTGGATGATTTCTGAAATAATAACTACCCTATATCATTTCCTGAGATTTGAACAGTTTCTATACCAAATTGTGAAGAGTTTGTAACAGACAGACAGAAACACTTTCACATTTATAATATTAATACGGATTAATGTTACCCGATGATTTATCACTTGCGAATAGATTTTAATACATATTTTTACCCGTTTTCGGCAAAGCCAAATATAACTGTAATATTTTTGAATGTCTTAAGTTTGTATCTACCACTGTAGCGCCTAAACTACTGAAGGAATCTATACAAATAAATAACATTGTAGTGTCTGTTTGTAATATTAAAATAACTACTTTTTACGAAATGTATTTGTATGTATACAAATAGTATAACGTTTAAATCCAAATTAACGTTTTTTACAATTTTTGTCTGTCGGTCTGTTTGTTCTGGGTAAACTTTTGAACGTCTGGACCAATTTCGAAGAGACTTATTGGCAAACATATTGATGTTGTGATAAGGAGTAACTTAAGCTACTTTTTTTAGATTAGTTTCGCCCCGCGGTGTTACCCGCGTTTACTATTGTACTTTTACACCTGCGGTAACGCCGCGGGGCAAAGCTGATCTCAGAAAAGTCTCAGCTAGTTGTATTATAAGCTTGTTGTTTTATTTCAGGTGTGAAGGTGTAGTTGATTTGAACGACCCAGAAGTGTTCAATAGTATGAAACGCAAATTACGCGTGGTCCTGTCAAACCCGGATTTGCAATGTTCTGATTATGTACCTAACGTAAGTGATTTGCGTTAATATTGATATTTTTAACCGACTTCCAAAAAAGGAGGTTCTCAATTCGGTTCTATTTTTTTTTCAATATTTGTTGGTGTTTACTATGTGGTCCCATATTAATTTGGTTCAGTTGTTATAGCTGTTTTTAGGGTTCCGTACCCAAAGGGTAAAACGGAACCCTATTACTAAGATTTCGCTGTCCCGTTGTCACCCGGCTGTACCTCATGTACTGTGATAGTAAAAATTTTCAGAGATGGTGTATTTCTGTTGCCGCTGTACCAACTAATACTAAAAATCGAATAAAATAAATATTTAAGGAGAGGATCATACACTTTATAACAATAGTCGTAAAGTTTATTTTCGAGTGTTTACGCATGCCATAAGGGAAAACGATCCTACTTTTCAGTTAACATGTAGTCCATGTGTAGCATAGTGGATGGTTATACATGTGAGTCAGTGGAGGGAATTGGACTGCGTAGACCATCGCTATTTGGTTCTGATAGGTTTTTTGAAACATTTCTATGTCGGTCGGCTCGAGTTAAATTAGCTCGCTTCGATAGTATCTTGTACTAAAAATATGGGTATTTGCGTTGCGCTATACCGGCACGTCGTTAGTGGATTCGTCAGACTTTTATAGTAGTAGTGTTAGTTTGATGGTCTCTGTGGAGGTGTGTACGAGTGCGTGTGTGCCCGCAGCGTTGTACGAGCACGTCGCTGGTGGAGTGGATCCGCTGGGCGGGCGCCGTGGGGGGAGGCGGCGCGGCGCACGCTGAGGAGCTGGCGCGCGCGCTCGGCTCGCGCGGCGCCCCGCTGCAGCGTCTGGCCGCCGCCCTGCGAGCGGACCTCGCCGCGCGCCGCCCCTACGCAGCCTACCTCGCGTCGTGCCGGGCCGCCGCCGCACATCAAGACCTGGCGCTCGACAAGTACGTACACGTACACATATTTAAGGAACTTACACTACGTGATCCATTTTCACACTTTTCTACTCCCCTCCCTTCTCGGTGACCACCCGTAATCGAGACCTCCTTATCACTTTTTAATGTTTGTACGAAAATTTTCCCGGATATTACTTACAGTCATGTCGTAGTCGAATCCATTTAACTAGTTGCTGAAGAATCTGGTGTATTCCAAAATGAAATACTTGGAACTAGGTCCCACCCCGGGCCATCTACATGTTCGTGTAACTCTCGCGTCGCCACCTCGGCCTACTTCTGATAGTGACATATGGCTTCGTCTGTCACCTCTATTTGCGCTTATAAAAAACGGATATCGTTCTATAAATTGTGGCGTTTGAGTACCGAACTGTGATACCGAACACGTTTCCAAACCTGGCGGCCCGGAAAATTCCAAAACTTCCCGGTCCGGCTCCACTATCTCCTTTGCAAACATAAGTCGCTCGTAGCAGAATATTGCTGACATCTCTCCACTTTCCTAGTTTCTAGATAGTGATTCATATATTTTTAGTGCTAATTTCTTTGGCAACCAGGATATTATAAACTAGTCTAAAATATGAGACGTTTAAGGAATACAGGACGTCTAGTAATACTAAACAGACCTAGAAAACCTAAACAATTTATTAATATATCAGGTACCACCTTGTATTGTTCCACGTCTATCTTTCCATTTCGCGGTTGCCTGTAACAGATTTCCTTCGAGTAACTCGTATCTCCTAGTATCAAGTTATCGCTGTGATTAATCTGGTGTACAATAAAGCCACACATTAATATACAAAGCAGGTTAGCTAAAATCGCTACATCGGTTCCGTAGGCAAATAAAGTTGGTGCGAGCGGAGCGCGCGTGGTGCTGCCGCGCGGCGGCGGGTGCGCGCGCGCTGGAGCAGCTGGAGCGAGGCAGCGCGCTGCGACGCCTGGAGCGCCACCACCACGCGCACAGCGACCTCGCCATGCTCAACGGTACCTCTCCAGCTTTACTCCGGCTCTGCTCACATTATACACGCGACACGTTTCATTCTTCCATTCTTTGCTCCGAAACTACCGATTTAAAAAATTCTTTCACCATTAGAAAACGTAAATCGTCCCCGAGTATCAATCAATCAATCAACAACCCATAACGTCCCACTGCTGGGCTCGGGTCTCCTCTCAGGAGAGGGTTAAGGCCATACGTCCCAACGCTGGCCAAGTGCGGGTTGGGGACTGGCAAGACAACGTTGTGGCTACGTAATCTTACCGTGGGATGTTTTTAAGCCGCCCGAAGGCCTCCAACTAAGCTTCACGACTGTTATCATATGATAACAACCGGGACCGACTGCTTAACGTGACCTCCGAATCACGGAGACGCTCATGATAACATGCCACTAGCGGTCACCCATCTAGGTACTGACCGCGCCGTCGTTGCTTACCCTCGGTGATTGTTTCTAAACACCGAGTGAAACTGGGCTATGAGCGCCGCCAATACGTAATATAGCCTATGACGATACTCGGGGCTCATAGCCCAGTTTCACTCAGTATTAAGCAGTCGGTCCCGGTTGTTATCATATGATTACAGTCGTGAAGCTTAGTTGGAGGCCTTCGGGCGGCTTAAAAACATCCAACGGTAAGATTTACGTAGCCACAACGTATTCTTGCCAGTCCCCAACCCGCACTTGGCCAGCGTGGGGACGTATGGCCTTAACCCTCTCCTGAGAGGAGAC
Source organism: Hyphantria cunea (assembly GCA_003709505.1). NCBI lineage: Eukaryota > Metazoa > Arthropoda > Insecta > Lepidoptera > Erebidae > Hyphantria > Hyphantria cunea. The sequence goes on from PKRV01000705.1 coordinate 121,868, forward strand.
CCGAGCCCAGCAGTGGGACATTATGGGTTGTTGTTTTTTTTTTTTTTTATATTACGTTTGCAAAAAAGTTGAGATCCGTATGAAAACTTCGAGACTCGGTCGAATGTTCTAAATTTGGCAAGATTGCTGAGAGCATGTTACAATTTATAATATTAAAATTTTTGAGTAAATACTAATGTCTGCCCGTACGAAACCGGCTCGGGTTGCAGGCAACCAATAATTCGGACATTTAACACGACGCCATCTAGTCCCGAGCTAAGCAGAGCTTGTTTTGTGTGTGTATATCGAGACATAGAGCGCGTTAATATAAAAAATATTTTGTTTCAGGAGGAGAATTAATGGACGAAAAAGCAACGAGACTGACTGCCGGCGTTAAAGCTATAACAGCTGAAATAAAAGCAGACCCCTCGTGGGAAGGTAAGCCACATAAGATAATTGGCTACATTTTACTTAAAATATTTATTTGTTTATATAAAACTTATAAAACCAAAAAAAAAAAATCTGTTCCAATTTTTAGTGGACCCATGAGACCCTTCTTACATCGTGAAGAATTGTATTATAGTGTGTTCTTCGTGTTTTTTTACCCTTAAGAATAGTATTTTTATATAAATAAATTAAATAAAATAAAAATTGGCTGTTTATGCTATCGGTTTACGAACGATAATTTCATGTGATAAAGTCGTGAGAAAACATCGATGAAAAATTTGCGTCACAAACCGAACGCTTGCATCACGTGCCTCTATCGCTTGTTCCGCGCTCTCGCTCGCACGCTCGTTTCGGGCGGAACGTGACAATGAGTCAAAGCATGACTCATTGTCACGTTATCACGTCAAAAAAATCCAAACTTATTAATAGATAACGAACCCGTGTTATAACTGACATGCTACCTATATAATTCTTTAACTACTAACACAGAAAGAACTATCACTAACACTTGTGTGCTTCACTTTGACTCACGGTTGACTTATGGTTTAAGTGGTCGCCACGTCGCTTTCTACTGCGTCGAGTGTTATCGGTTCAAATCCGACATGGCACAAAACTTTGTGTGATTCACAAATTGTTCTGAGTTTGGCGGCTGTTTTTTTGTGACCCAAAATGTATATTCCTAATGCGGGAGCTGTTTATTTTAACAAAAAGAAGGGTGTTGTGTATCTGTAATTGGCATCGTAGCTCTCTAATGGATTTACCGATTTCGATATTTTTTCATTTGAAACCCAGTTTTCCTGCGGTGGTTCTTAGCTATGTTTGGTTGACATCGGTTCAGCAGTGTAAGAGTATCAATTCATTTTTAAAATGATGTGAAGCAGTTTTGGCGTATGATTATTCGAATGAATGTTTGCGTTTTTCATTTTTAGCGTAGAATTTTTAAAAAAATTTAGCTTTTTAAGTGAAATGAAAATGTACACTAATAAGTCTGGTCAATTTGATTACTTAAAAAAAAGGTATTGTTATGTTGTACAGGTGCCACACCTACGATACTAGAGAGCTTGGAGATGACAGTGGAGCGCGCGGCGTTCGCTCGACTCTATCTTCACGTGCTGTTCCCCAACGGCGAGGGAGACATCGCGCGAGATCAGTGCGTACTATTTTATGTGATACTTTTTCTTCTCTGGGTTTTTTATAATTGTATTGGGGAAGGCTATAAGTCAATTACATACTGCTGAAGTTCGGTTTTTGACGTTAAGGATTGTCATCCAATTTATTATTGTTAGTATTAGTTGATATTGAAATTCTGTAGAGACACTTTTTGAACGTTTGGGGTTTTCAATGCAATGTGTTTGTTATTTAGTCACGAACTTCCCCTTATAATACAAAATTATTGCTCTGTGTTACGTTACGGTCGTATAGAAAGACGTTATTTCGTTTCTTTTTGTGGAATAGGAAAGGCTATGAGAGCATTTTAGACGGGGGAGACGATGGTAACCTATTTGCGATCCGTCTGTAACGTGATCATCCGTGTCAGTCAAGTTGCAAACGTGTACCTGTCTGCTAATGTAGCATATAAAACACGAGTGTATAGCGCATGCGCCCGTATATCGCGCGGCAGTGAGCGGTTCGTGTGCGCAGGGTGCTGAGCGAGCACATTCGGCGCGTGGCGGCGAGCGCGAGCGCGCGTGCGCTGGGCGTGGCGCCGGCGCAGCGCTGGGCCGCGCCCTTCCCGCGCGCGCAGCGCCTGCTGCGCCACCTCGCCGTCTACCGCACGCCCAGGGACAAGGTGCAGCCTTTGCGCTCTTCTCTACTCCTCCTCTATACTGTTTAACTGTGTCACGTTTTGTTCTGCCCCATTCGCATTCGCAAAAGAAGTACAATGTTTATTTTTCACGTATTAATGTATAAAATAGTGAAAAAAAAAACTAACGGATGTTCACAAATCCGCACTTAACCGATTAAAAATATAGCATGGATGTCGTTAAAACCGACCGAAAGAGGATGGAAATCTTGCAAAAACTTTACGCCGATCCATCTGGCTGACATATTATAGTAGGCTAAACTATTAAAATTGTTAACGATGATAGCAAATATTTCGTTAAAAAAACATGTAACCTTTTGATCTCAATTTAACAGTATATCTACTCAACTAGAAATAAATCAATGATTGTAATGGTTCTAATCTACATTTTATCTCACAATATGCGCCGGGTTTATCTATACCCGTATACATTATTTATACCCAAAAAGAAATAAAACATAATACGTTGATATAATATACTAATAGTTATTATAATTTGTAGTTACAATGTATAATGCGGTGCGTGACGTCGATAATGGCCGTGCTCGGGCTGTCGGAGGGCTCCACGCCGTCTGCGGACGACCTCACGCCCGTACTCGTCTACGTCATACTAAAGGTGAACTCACATTTTACACAATTAATAAGATGGTATATAACAATAAAAGAGGAAAGAAGGATAAAATGTTTAGTAGTTTTTTTAAATATCAACACACAACGCCCTCTAGTCCCAAACTAAGCAGAGCTTGTATGATGTACAAATAATATACATAAAATAGAAGACACCCAAACAAAGAAATAAATATTTGCAGATCACACAAACATATGGTTTAAACCGGGAATCGAACACGATACACAGCAGTTGCATACACTACCACTGCGATGCCGAGGCAGTGTAAATTTAAGTGTCTTGTCTTCTTTCTATTTCTTAACAAAGCTTTTGATTTTAATCCAGCTTCCAAACATATATCGAACAAGTATACTGCCCCGTTGTCAGACATACAGTAACTTATGTTACTGGGCCTTGTCCACTTACTGTATTTATAATAACGTGGATTTGCATGTTGTATTTTAAATTGTTTATCAATATTATTTAAATAAAAATGAATCGCCGAAATGTAAGTACGCGCATAGCATCCGATCGACTACACCAAATTGTATAATTCTCTTTTTATATGCTTTTTATTATTTGGACAAGGTTTGTGTCGAAAAAAATTAAAATATAACTGGCACAAGTTTTTTTTTTGTCCACGATTTTACAACACTTGTGGGAAGCTGTGCCGGACTTGATTAATGAAGGAAGTTATGCAGTTTAGTGAATATTAACGAAACCAAAATATGGCGGTACGAAGTTCGCCGGGTCAGCTAGTATTACAACGGTGTGTGTAGGTGAACCCCCCGTCGCTGCTGTCGACGATCGAGCTGGTGAACGCGCTGGGCGGGGCGCACCTGCAGGGCGAGGCGCTGTACTGGTGGACGCAGTTCTGCGCCGCCGTCGCCTACATCAAGACCATGGACTACCCGCGCTCCGACCACCACGACACCTAGCGACCACACACGCGCCTGGTAACGCTTTACATACCCACCACTACCGTTCACTGTACAGTGAGATCCCACTCACCCCAGTAGGAACCATTTCATTTTTTGGTTCGAAGTATCCAATCCTTTCTGAGTTTCTACTCGGAAAGGATTGGATACTCACTAAGCTGAAATGAGATCTATGCATTTTAAACTCTGTGTTACGTTAGAAAACAGTAATAATCATATTTAGAATACTGTTACAGATAATTCTCTGCGTAAATAAATGGTAGATAACAAGATCGTTACCATGGAAATGCATATTTACACAAATGTCCACCTAATTGTATTTGAATGTCTGTGAAAAAGTAAATTTAATATATATATATATACATATATAATTAAAATTTGTTGAAAAATGAATGAAAATCTGTATTTTAATCTGGATAGTACTATTTCTGCTCAATATGTTTGATAAATATAATCAATAAAAATAATAATATAGGAAGAGTGGTTGAGAAATATATTAAAATTAGTAATAAATTAAGTAGCCGACAACCGAATGTCTTTAAGAGGTCGGTCTCTGTCGATGTACATTATTTCTTGCCCTACTGTAAGATGGTGTGTGTGTGATTGTGATGCGAGCTAGATTTAACTCTAATACCTTGTTCTGAAAGTTGTAACTTGAGTACATATTACCTGTCATCACCTAAATGTGTAACAAGCAACCAATCTAATCTCTGTCTTGTTTCAGAATGGCGCGCGTTACCACTACACAAACTACGCGATGTGTTATCGCGAAAGATGCCACACGATTTAAAAAAAAAACGAAACACCACTCAATGCTAAACTTATCGATATATTAAAATCATTATATCAAATTATTTGGCAATTATAAAAATATTAGCCTATAAATGTATACTAAAATCGTAAAATCAAAAAAATGAACGCGACCTTTTATAATATGGGACTTTAAACAACGATTATGCAAAATCATGTGGAGGAATGTACTGTAACGTCACAATTCTGTATCTACTGTAAAGAGTGTGACTTAGAAATACTTAAAAAAGTATGCATCAATTCGGACATTATGGATAGTTTTTAAAAATCCAGGGAGGAACTTTAATCATCTGTTAACTAAGTTAGGTAAATTAGTGTAGGTTTATTATTTGTATGCATATTCCCCTTGCTAATGCGGCCCTGTGCCGGGCATCAAGGACTCTAACTAGGGATAGACACACTGGATTTCAATATTAAGTCACAGGTATTATTATTGGGTAAAAATAATGCAATTCTGAAACAGAAGACAAAATGTGAACATGTTTACTGAAAATAGTTCATTTAGTGTGTGTGTGTGTGTGTGTAATCAACTGTAAAAAATCTATAATTAACTAAATTTGATAAATAGTTCAATGCTTCTGAATGGGTACTTCGGCAGTATCTATTTGGAGCTTAAAATTCCACGCCAGAGATTATGATGATGATTATTTTGTAATTGCCGTGGCGTCAATCCCAAGACTCGACTTTATTGTTTTAAAATTGAGTAATTTATGTAAATATAACAATTCATTTAATAAAGAGTAAATGATTGTTGTAGGCCTAAATAATTCGTACTAAGTTGTTAAGTCAACGATGATAGCGATTAGAAATTATCAGAAATAAATTGATACTCATAAATGATTTTAAATACATATTTATCTAATATTATTATCAATCTAATATTGGGATCCGTTGCCAATCATGTTTTTTAGACGTGTGTTTGCTATCGATACAAACCGTCCAGGCTCATATTGACACTTATTACAAATCAATTGTGAACGACTGCAACGGATACGAAACATCTACGTAAGAAGCATATAAAATCACAGTCAACTGTAATGGAATAATCATATGATTTTATTCCATGCCAGCTGTACAGGGACGGTTTAAAACCGAATTTTGTTATAATTTAAATCGTCTTATCAATTCTCCTTGTTTAAAACAACACTATCGTACAACTGAACCACCGAAATCGTAAACCATGTGATCGAAGTGTCTCCGTAAAACTATATCAAGCAAAATTTAAAGAAATTAATGCTATCCTTATGGTTATACGGGTTAATATATATCCTATCGACAATCAAGTCCCTCGCCTACAGCTATATATGTATTTACAGAAGACCTGCGACAATCAAAAGTTTTTCATTGAAAATCTATTATATCCCAGGATTTATCTGATAGTTGTATATATTTATGGCTACCTATAGCCGTCCGATCGGCTTGTAAGTGAGGGAACAGATAGCGCTCCTGCGTTCGCGCATATACTAGTGGTATTTGGCTGGTCTCAGCTGAGACTGGCGTAGTCGAAATCGGGAATACATCATATTTTTATAGGTATAGAGGATTCAACATTTCAAAAAAGGAGTTGCGTAAAAACATTTTGTAGAAACAAAATGGTAGCATGACACCCTCAGGCACGCGTATTGGACATCCCTCTTTGGTTACTTCGTGCTTACTGGTTACTTTGAGTGTACACGCGCGAAAGTTCGTAGTTCGTAGTTCACACTCGCCAAGATACGTCCCCCATATAGTATATACTTTGTGTTGAAGTACCTGTAAAATAATCGTTCAATAACGCCTGTAGCAGTGTCGCCTAATCTCTGATATATCCATTAGACTGTGATGTAGCATCGGCATAGCGATGCAAATGTGTATTTTTTATATGAGTGCAGGTATCTATAGCGGTGTGATAATTATATATTATATAAAGAATACTATCTAAAGGTCGATGAGAATAATTTATTGCAAGTGTAAATTTTATTAGATTTAGTCGTGTAATATAGAATAAACGCTAATGATCTTTCGGAGCGGTAGAAAATGCTTCTCTATGTTAACTAACATAAGATTTGTTTTTGATATCCAATTCAATGTTAAGGAATTAATATTTATAATTGGGTGTTCTAAACAGGCTGTTGAAGGGACAACCCCATCGGCATTATGTATCGTATGTTAATAGTTCGTAAGTTAAGCTCTAATACGTTATTATGGCACCGGTTTATTTCGCACCACTATTCAAAAGACACTATTTTTGAACTAACATAGCATGTAATATATATATAACAGTTATACCTAGTTGCTTGTAATCAGTGAACAATAATAGGCCGTCGATATAAATACGATTACTGGTGTAATATCCGCTCTATATATTTATTTTAATTCTACTTAAGTTTTTATCCGTTCTATTTGTTCTTAATACTTGTCTATTGCCGTTATAGGGACTTCGTCAGCAGCAGTCTATGGTCGATTTTTTTTAACTAGTTCTACTTTCAATGCTATGTTTTTAATTAAACTTATTTGAAGTTTTGCAGTACTGATATCAAAATCTTTTTTTTTACGAGACTCGCTATTATGTAGCTAATGTTATAAAAGTAACAACAGCTACTTTTAATATAAGACTTAAATAAAAGTACCATGAAAGGCCCTCTATCAGAGTCCAAGTTATTGTATTTCATCTGTATTGTTTAACTTTTAACATAAATGAGTGTTAAATATATAGAGCGGAGACATTATCGTAAAATTATATTAGGTAATAGCAAATTTCGATGACAATTTACCGCCGTATTTATTGTACTAGAGCTGTTTCTTAGATAATTTTAAGCTAATTACATTATTGCATTGCGAATAAAATATTCGAGCCATTAGTAAAACCATCCAATTGTCATCGAACTATGTAACTAATTTAAAATACTGAAATTATATTATATTTTACCTATGTAGACGGGAGTTCTAATATGTTCGTACGGCTAATAGGCGCTGTAACCTAGTTTATATACCAAACAAAACTGTATACTTTACTTATATATAATATGTTTTACCTTCGAGATGTAATTAGGATCATTATTATTTAAATTATTGAAATTTTTAAGAAATAACTTTTTGAATCACAAATTAGTTAATCGTCGAACAGATGCCACGTTGTAACCAATCACTCGACAAAAAAAAACGTCAAAAGCAAAATGAAATAGAAAAGGTTGCAAATGTTCCATGTTTAAATAGTGTCAATAATTTAACGAAAACCTGGAAAATAAAAAAAAACCTTTTTTTGTTGTAGCCATCAATTCATTTATAATTTTAATACTCTGCTGAATCATCAAAGCGTGAAAATAAAAAACTTTATTAAAGATATAGAGAAGACTAACTATGTACCACCTATATCACCGAACTACCTACTAACAATAATTAAAAATATGTTTTTAAAGAAATAAAAATTATTATTATTTAATTACATGTCGAAAGGAGCACATTATATTTGGGTTAATCTCACTACCTACAATATGTATCTAATGTAATCAGAGCAATGAAATTATATTTAGCAGTACACTTGTCTTATTTCTTATCCCTAAACGATAATAAAAGCATATCATAGTAAATAAAACGCAACGATACGGTTCTCATCAATAAAGAATTAAGAGAAAGGTGCGGCCGAAAGGCGTGCTACGTGTCTGTGCCACACTATCTTTGAACCCGGGATGGGTTGTAATATATATATTATAAACGTTATTTAATTTTAAGAAACGGTTATTTTCAATTTTAGACTTGCAGCTTTAATGTTTTTTAATGGTTTAAACAAGTTTCAATGTGACTTTTAGTGTTGAAAATCTTATAGTCGGTATTTGGTTAAAGTATTTTGTTGATTCGCGGTTAAAACTTAATGTAACCAGGTAATTTATTTTTTAGAGATATAAATCTTTGTATTCGATACAGTAAATGTGAGTAATGCTTTGGTTGGTAATTCATTTCAGAGCAGAAAGAGCGGCCGCATTATGTAAAACCAACAAAGCATTTCTTTCACATCACAAGTGCTTGAGGGGACAGCACTTAAACTGTTTGGCACGGTATATTAATCGATAGGGGCCCAAGCGGTAGCTTTTTAAAGTTCCGTAGTTCACTTCCGTCCGTACGTCCTCGGCTTAAATTCCAAGCGGTTAGTGCTAGTAAAATGAAATTATGCACGGTTTAAGAACACTGTGCGCGATATTAAACTTTAACGTGCATTTTTTTTATTAAATCTAAAAGTTTAACGGCAAGCTTGAAAAATACTAAAAAAATATGATCCATAATATTAATGAATTAGTAGGAAAACGAGATAACTTTATTATTTGTCCGGGAATTATAGAGGCCTAACTTGTTTGTTAAAAGTGCTAAAATCAGTAGATTTTTCGATTTTATAGAGACCTAATACGATCTTTAGCGCTGAGCAGTTAACCTAAGGTGGAATAGCACCGTGCATCGAAGCGCTGGGCTTGCGGGTGGCCCTGGACAAGACGGAGGCCCTGCTGTTCCATGGGCCCCGTCGTGGGTCGCTCCCCGGTGCCTTCATAGTGGTCAACTCGGTCCTCGTACCGATTCGGGCCCAGATGAAGTATCTGGGCCTGATCCTCGACGATAGGTGGCTCTTCGACGAGCACTTCAGACAGCTTGCTCCTAAGCTAGTCGAAACTGCCTCCGCCCTAGGGCGACTTTTGCCCAATCTGGGTGGAGCCAGTGTCGCAACGAGAAACCTTCTCACGGGGGTCGTCCGGTCGATGGCGCTGTACGGCGCACCGGTGTGGGTGCCGGCTCTGACCGCCCAGAATAAGGCGCGCCCCTGGCGGCCTCAGAGGGTATTGGCGGTCAGAGCCATACGCGGTTATCGCACGGTGTCGACCGAGGCAGCGTGCGCCTTGGCCGGTACACCCCCGTGGGATTTGGCGGAAGTGCTCGCCGAAGTTTATCGACGGGTGGCTGAATTCCGGGCGGAGACTGGCTTGCGCCATCCGCCCGATGAGGTACGCGAGTGGCGTGAAGCCGCCCGTCGAGCCACGATGGCTCGTTGGTCTTCGCGGCTAGAGGCTCCACGGGCTGGCTTCGCCACCGTGAAGGCGCTCCAGCCGGTCATCCTCGAGTGGCAGGGCGGCAGCACGGGACCCTTTCCTTCCGACTGACGCAGGTGCTTTCCAGGCACGGTTGCTTCGGGAAGTACCTGCACTCGGTCGCGCGGAGGGTATTGAGTCCCGCCTGCCACCACTGCGACTGCAGTGAGGACTCGGCCCAGCACACGCTGGCGGTGTGCCCCGCTTGGGCGCCGCAGCGTCGGGCCCTCACTGCAGTCATCGGAGGAGATCTCTTGTTGCCGGCTGTCGTTCGTTCCATGGCCGGTGGCGAGAGCAGTTTTACAGGGGTCGCGACCCTTGCGAAGAAGTCATCTCGCAGAAGGAGGCGGCGGAGATGGCCCGGGAGGACGACCTCCACTCGGACCCGATCCGTCGCTGGCGAACCGGGCGGCGAAGGCGCGCCTATCAGCGCCTCATGCCGCCCTGAGTGTGGCCGCGGATGGTCGGGACGGGTTTTCCCGTCCATCCGCTTCACAGGTCAGCCGCGAGGGGGGGACATTACGCGTATGCCGTACGTCGCCTAAATTGAGAGTTTTACCATCAGACGACGGTGCCCGCTTCGGTGCGGGCAGGCGTTGGCAGGGGTCCGGATGGCGTAAGAAAGCGGTTCCCGGATCTCTTCCGTCTCAGGCGCAGAGTGGCATACCGTGTGGTTTTAGTCGGTTCGATTCCGACACATCGACCCACCGCAAACCCCGGAGGGGGTTTCCATACGAAAAAAAAAATAGAAACGGAATAGCACCGTGTATATATATAAAAAAAAAGGGAATAGCACCGTGTATATAAAAAAAAGGGAATAGCACCATGTATATTATTGATCAATAAGGTTGATCTTTTTCAGGCACTCGGTAGCCTCCGTTTACTAAAGCAAGGAACAGCGGAATTCGCGGCTGAATTGGCGAGGTAACACACACACGGCGCATCTGAATCGAGAGCCAATTATTTTTAATTTTCAAGAGCAAAGATCTGTTTTAAACCCCTACGTAAAAAGAGGGGCGTTACAAGTTTAACGTCGCTGTCCGTTTCCCACTGTGGCACTGTAACTCTCAAACGGTTGGACCGATTTCGATGCGGTTTTTTCATTTGAAAGCCAGTTTCCTTGCGGTGGTTTTTAGCTTAGTTTGGTTAAAATCGGTCCTGCAGTGTAAGAGTATCAGTTATTTCCAAAATGATGTAAGGCTTTTTGGCGTAAGATTACTCGATTAAATGCTTGCGTTAGGTTTTTAAATTTTTAGTTTCATCTTGGATTCCAAATAAAAACTATAGGCATCGGGGCAACTATAAACCGTTGACTTTGACCGACTTACGACTTATAAAATCCATGATGGCAAAAATCCGCCAACACGCCGTTTATGGTGCAAACATGTATATGCTATCTACATAAGTGACTCAGATGTGTTACATCTTAGCATCTCTCTCAATCTGCCCGTAATGTTCGTTATTGCTAGACTTTAAAGTTCATAGTAACTGTGGGTGTGATTTCTATAGCACAGTTGAGATCAAGGCTTCGTCTCCACACCAGTTAAAACCACATACATGGCTTTATTCACTGTTCTATCGTTTATAAATGTAGGTTAATAAAAGACAATAAAAATACGTTATTTCGTACAAGTTTTTATTTGTACTGGGTTTTTTACATTATTTTATAATGTACACTTATAAATACATAATTGCAGCAAGTGGTCACTGAAACAAAAAAATTAAGATTATTTACATGTATTTTCCACTGCAATGGATTCATTTTAAGTTAGTTTTATCAGTTGTTAAATTACGTCATGGCATTCAGCAGTAGCAAATTTATTTTAACATCATTTAAACAGACTAATTAATGCTGAATACTATTAAATTATAGAAACAAATGGGGAAATTAATAAATTTATAAGTACCTTATCACAATGTATTGTGTCTATGATCGTGGCCTTTCCTTCTTTTCTTTGTATAAAGCTAGAAGGGATACGTTTGCCACCTTGACGACCTGTGAAATAATGAGAACATTTGTTAGTCAATCACTTGAATAACATTATACAGGCTTAACAAAAAACTCACTGTTGGTTACAGTGACGATTTAAAAAATTCTGTTCTGTTAAAACAATTATGTTTTAGTTTTTAGGAGTTCTAATGACTATTTTATAAAAAATCTGCCGTTTTTGTCTTCCATTAATTAATTAAAGGGTACATTAATACATTAAATAAAATGAATCTCACCTTGAATCTTACTCCAGGAATATCACCAACGGCGTGACCCTTACGACCGAAACCTGCTACTAGCACTTCATCGTTCTCTTCAATATGGTTTAGACAACCATCCCGGGGCACGAAGGCTGTGACTTTCTTACCGTTCTTGATCAACTGCACACGCACGCACTTGCGGATAGCAGAGTTGGGCTGTTTGGCTTCAACACCACTGTTGAAACAAAATTGTTATTGAATTAGTGTTAAAATATGTGTTTGTAGTATATTCCAACTCTTCTGAAAGAAGAATGATCTATCAATGACACAAAAGCATCTCAATAGGATGCCATATGTGGGTTGACAATGAGCATGGTCACTGCCACTCTTTGATTCAGCTCATGTTTTACATGAGACAGAGTACACTATGGCTGACCCCTACATATACACAAGCCCAAACTACAGGCTCCATCATTAGCAGTAAAAATATGGAGGTATTACATTTTATATTTCTCTCAACAAGTAGCTAATAAAACTGAATATTTTTTGCATTTTAAATTGAGAACCTTGAAAGAAAGCTAATTAGCTTAAGCATGTGTGTATAACGTTTTACCCATACTCATACATTGACTGGTCAGTTATTTAGAAAATTCTATCAAATTCAATATCAATTAAGACACTAAGTGACATTAATGAACGTTAAATTGAAGCTACCGATAAAAATCATAAATTGACACAACAGACTCCAAAGTCACTACCTGCCTGTGTTGATCCATAACTTCCAGTTTCCAAAATGTGTAGGGCCTTATAAGAATTGACAGTTATTATACAATACAGAGCACAGAAACATGTATGTTTGTATTATTATTATTCTGTACCTAGTAAGAAACTTTTTTCTCAAGAGCTTCTAAAATATATAAATCACACAAGGATACTTTAATTTTATTACCTATTAAACAATTTTATTAATAGTTTAGTCATCACATCTAAAAGCACACAGCAAGGACCATGTATTAGTCCAACATAAAATTATGAATTTCACTACCTGTTACAAGTCTAAAAGTAAAATAAACATACCACATGGTGATCTTGAACTAAATGACCTAACTTACATTTTATCAGGGGCCACATTTAAACAGATAAGGCCACTATGTTAGTGAGTTACTTTTAAGGAATTGCTTCCTGTGACTCACAAGGACATTTTGCAAGTCAAGATAAGGTTACAGAAAAGTTTTCAATTGAAGTCAAGACACTTCATAAACATGTTACAACTTTCTTTGACCTTAACTTACACTTGCGGAGTAAATAACAGTATTATCTAGTGAATATAACTGTATGGAGCGTAAACACCATACCTAATGCAGTATATAACCTCATTCGCAGTTCATTGACCCATGTGGTATTTACATATCACATTAAAGAGTGATAAAACAAGTTTTACATGTAAGTTGAAATCTTCAGTCGTAACATTAAATATTTGTTAAGTAATATATAAAGAACTTCGGCAGATAGCATGCTATTAGTAAGTTATGATAATATCTTCTTCAATTTCTTGTAAATCGCAAAGCAGCCACTCGCAGTATTATCCTGTGATTGTAATATAAAAACACATTCACAGGAAATAATAATGCGGGCGGACGCTACGCTAACTCCCAGTTCTTCGTTCTTCTGAAGTCTTCAAACGTTCTGGTCGTTTGTTAGGAGATTAGTAAAATACTTCACTTCTCACTGAATATCTATTTACTAATTAAGACCATTCTAGTAATGAAAGGGTAACGTACTTACACTTTCTCCAGGACGATGCCCTTAGCGTGAGATGCACCACCGAAGGGATTGGCCTTCCACCTCGTCCCCATGTGAGCTTTCTTGTATTCTTTGTCGGCCCATCGTTGCTCACGACGATGGTTCACGTGCTTACGCGCAGTACGAATTCCTCGGGGTTTACCTGAAATAGCGACGCTGCCGGTTATCACTTATGTTTACGACGCACAACACAGAAATCGATACACCATAATTTTAACTATTTATCGTGAATGAAAAAACTTAGGCTGCACCCCATAATTAACGCGGAGGCACAGAGATGGAAACAGATTACTTTTACACCACGAGAAAAACATGTCTGCGCCATGGCCGACACCTATGCATGCACAAATAAATTACAACTTTTCTGGATTAATACATCAAGAATATTCACTCCTACATCGCATGCAGTAGTACTACACTGATACACGCATTTTTAAAACAAAAGTAATAAATAAACCATTACAAATACTGCACAATACTATTCCTTACCCATTTGGATAGCTCGACACCAATCGGCTACGGATGGGAAAAGAAATTATCAAGCGATTGAGCCAACCATGGGCTTCAAACCATCAGTGCTACCAACATTCCAAAGCTATTTGGTGTTGCCATTTTACAAAAGTTTATTGTAACTAAAAAACCGTAGCTCTGTTCGGTTTTTAATTTCATGTATTGTATTCCAAAATCGGTAACACCCAGTACATGCTGTTAACAGCTATTTAAATATTTATGCTACAGCAATTTCAACTTGTCCATATGGTGATAGTTTAATGATGTGAAGTATCACCGACCCACTATTTATAAAACTTACAACAACCCTTTATCACCTCGTCTTCAAGAATAATTTGGTATTTTTTTATTGTTGTTGTTTCATAAATTATTAGCTTCAATTGCATATAATCTAGATAAGAACAAGACATTTATTTCGTATTTTTGCACCTATGCATATAAAATATTTCCTCGTTATAGTTATCCTTTCAAGTTCATCACATGGACTAACATCATACATTTTCTTAGATTCTTCGAATCAGCCTTTTAGCAAGGCGTAGATATTATAGGGAAGGAACACCCTCTTTTTTAGAAAAAAAATGCGTATGCGCAAATGGATATCTCAATTTTTACTGTCGGAGCGCAACGCTTCGGCATAAGTGGGCCGACTCGACCATAATGATACCACGGCCTTACAAAAAACTGGTGTAAAACAGTACTTGCTCTGTGTTATATCCAGTGAGTGAGGATATATCGGAAGCCTATTCCCCAATCTTTTCCCCCATCCACCTCCCCATCACTAAAGGCCGGCAACGTACTTGTGACGCCTCTAGTATTGCGGGCGTCGATCAGTTTCGGCGTCGAACGTATCACACGTTTGCTTATTTGCCCTAAATTACTTTAAAAAAATTTATAAAACCTCTGTTTTAAAAGACCTATCTAATGACAGTTCACACTATAGGGGAAAACGCGAGAAAAAAAATCATCACTTTTTTACGTATAGGCAAGGTATCTAAAAATTTTTTTTGTGATTTTATTCGTTTGGAAGGTAAGCTAAGGAGGGACATATCGCAGCTATTATTATTACTAAGGGTTCCGAGACATGAACTACGGCATCCTTAAAATAAATAATCGGCCAAAACCTCTGTTTTTCCCCAAGACGTATGTTTATTAGCGGACTGTGGAAAAACTACTTCACACTGCACAAAATAAATATTATTTTGCGAAAATAAAACACAAACATTTTTTTCATTAGTAAATTACATACATAATATTGCAAATAAAAGATATAGTTAAATATCTCAGGCCCAAAAATCAATTGTTTTAGACGAGTGTTACATGTTTGTATTTAAAATGCAAATTAATTAATTATAATTCCAGATTGTAGTATACCACAATCTGCCACAATTTTCTGCTATAGACACATTTTTATTTCCTCATTTCAATACCATCAACCATAGACTTGTAAGTTGTTAATCTGACATTTATGTTGTCCATATTTGAAGTGTGATTGTTGTGTTGTGACGATTTTTCTAGAAACCGGGCTCTAAAAAGCAACTGAAGAAGTTTGAAAGATGACTTTAAATTTAGCAAGAAAGGATGGTGGACCGGGGTATGTTGGTATACAGTTCTGTCAGGAGTGCAACAACATGTTATATCCGCGGGAAGATAAAAACAACAAAGTGTTACTATACGCTTGTAGAAACTGCGATTACAAGCAATTAGCCGATTCAAATTGCGTATATGTCAACAAAATTATGCACGAAGTCGATGAGTTAACTCATATAAATCCTGATGTGGTTAGTGACCCGACGCTACCACGCACGAAGGACCACATGTGCCCCAACTGCAACAACAGAGAAGCAGTATTCTTCCAGGGACAGACTAGACGCGCTGAAGAAGAGATGAGACTTTATTATGTATGCACAAGTTGTAAACACAGATGGACTGAGTGAATATTTTTAAGTGTAGTATTGTAATTTTAATAATAAATAATTTGATATTATGCAGTTATTTTACTGTCATAGTATTATCAACCCATCACCTTATTAGTTGATTCTCAATTCTTTTTTACATATTACTATGTATACTAATCTTAAAGATATCTCTAATGTGTAACAATTGTGAACTGGGCACAGCAACATGAGTTCATAGTAAATGCTCACTGCTCAATTTTTTTACTTCCTAGCCTACTTCAAAGAAATTTTAAGTTAAAGGATTTCATTTAGATTTTTTTCGTGTAAGTTTACCGCTTCCTACTGCGCCAAGTGTTGTGGGTTCAAATCCTGCATGGGACAACACTTTTGTGGTCCACAAATTGTTGTTCTAAGTCTGGGTATACGTTGTGTCCGTTTCATGTATGTTTGTAAAAAGGAATTTCTATTACTAATGCGGGAGATGTCTTTTAAAAAAAAAAAAATTACTTCATATGTGAAATAAGACAATATTAAAATTTAATACTTTATTAACTAAAATATTGCCAAGCATATCTGTTCTAAATAACAGTTAACAATTCACAGCCATTGATTAATTAATAATAAACATGTAGTACTCTACCCATTCTAACACATCCATACCACTTCACAAATGTAAACAATCTATTTTAACAATAACATAACAATTTTTCTATATAATTATTTTAGTGTAACATTAATTTCATAATAATGTTATAGCATTTTTAAATTATTGCTTTTCAATAATTGTAACAAGATGTACTTAGAATAGAAAGCATATTGACATCATATTACAAAAACTGGAACCAAGATATTCGTGTTGTAAGCTCTAAGGGTCGTCATCGATAGGATATGACATCACAGATTTAAAGTACACAATAATGCATATAAAAGGTAATTTTTTTATACATCAAAAGTATGAAATGGTCATACGACTTACAATATTGACTAGTATGTAAGCTTTATACCTTTGTATTTTTTTTATATACGCATCTAGTTATGTCTTGATGTTATATCCTACCATGGAAGCTGAATAATTATGTTCTAATTTGGCACATTGTGAAGTACTAATACACTATGTAATAATTGTATCTACTGTTTTTAAATTCCTACCACATCTACCTTGAGTAAAGTCAAGGGCTGCAAGCTTAAAAATAGTACAAAATAAAACTATATAGGCCTAGTGTTAAGATGTGTGCCTTAAAAGCATGTGCAGTAGAGATTAAAGATATTAAACAATTTTTATTGCTTTACTAATAGTTAACAAACAGTATACAATATAACTAACAATGAATATTCATTTTTCCTTTATGCATCTCTTGCAACAACTCTTATGTCTAAATATGACAACACAGATTTTTGGGCGCATCGGTATCATGATAGTTGAATGATTTTAATAATCTGTTATACATTTGTCTTACTTTCAAAGTTTTAAGTATTTGAAAAAGTACAAGTAAAATCCTTATTTTTAAAAATCTGAATTCTATTCACAGTGATATAATCAATGCTAGACAAGCAGTCATATTAAACTATATTTAGAATTTGTGTCGAGCCATAACGTCATTGTTGCACTGGTAATTCTTCGCTCTTTACTTCTTTTACGAAAAGGGTCCACTACGGGACTTAGGCCTCCTCCAAGGGCAAGGCTCTACACAACAAAAGTAATATAATTAAAATAGTAATATAAAAAAAATTGTCTGGATATATTTTAATAAGTGATAGTATGTAATATGCTTGATTTAAATACTATTACATTTCTGCAGGAGGAAAATGACGTAATAAAATAAAGAATGAATAAAAAGGAATATTCGTCAGCACTGTATTTGAATATTTTATTCAGATACAGAACATGGACGCATGAAAAACTCGAGCGTGACTCTCGCTAAGGCTGGCTACTCACACGCCTGCCGCAGGGGCAATCTAGAATGCAGGGTGGTCTGTGCAATTATGGAATTATTTTATTAATTATTATTTTTTCTACATACTTGATATTTGCTGGCTTGCCTACCGTTCAGTGTGAGCGCGTGTACGTTGCAATAAACACGTGTTGAAAATGGGACCAGTATTATTTACACATCAAAAGATCAGTGTAGCCCTTGCCCTTTTTACGATGCTACCGCAAAAACAAGGAGACACGGTGAAAATATAGAAATAATAAAGAAAAATATTTTCAACATCTAACACAACGCCATCTTGTCCCAAACTAAGCAGAGTTTATATATGGGTAATAGACAACCGATATGAATACATATATACTTGTAAATACATACATATTATGTATAGAAAATACCAAAATTCCAAAACAAATATTTGCAGATCACAAATACATTTGGTCCTACCCGGGAACCGAACTCAGAACTCATGTATGCCACTGCAGCTACCAACAAACTGGTTAAGAAATTGCCCTAATCGCGCTACATACGCGGCGGTGTAGCAGAGTGGCAGGGACAATCTTTGGAAGTCTTGCGCTCCTTCCACGTTTCCGCAGGGCAATCTAGAAAATTTCCCTAGCTTGCCCATATGCATTACCATTAAGGAGGCAATTAAGAGTCATCCACATCCACACCTTAGATTGCCCCTGCGACAGGCGTGTGAGTAGCTCGCCTAACGGAAGCACTGTGCTGGTGGCAGCTCTTTATGTGTGAGTGAATTTAGAGTGACCAAGTACCTAATATTTAGATATCACTTATAACACAGTATCTTTCTTTAGATCATTACGATTTTTGACCAATTTACGAGGCTGTCACTACAGTGCGCGTAATAGCCGATTGCTCTGCTAATAGCGCGTAATAGCGAGACAGTGTGCGTGCCTGTCTGTACGTCAGGCTAGCTGGAAGTAGAAATATAAATAAATTTTACATTGTACACTGAATGTATTCGAGACAATAATTTTAAAGTTATTTTATCATACATTATTATGTCTTTTAGACTTTATCTTTAAATTTAATTTCTCTCGTGGATATCTAAATTTAATTTTATCATATTTTATAAAGTATAACGGCCTGTCTGCCTTTACAAAAGCAATTTTCCTAGAGGTCTTCAGATCATGGGGCTGGGAACATCGGGGGTTCCCGAAACCGTATGTGGCCGGAGGTACGTCGGGGTTCTAGGGTTGTCCTCCCTAGGGTGCACCTGGTTCCTCGGCTCCTAGTACCTGCGACGGCGTGTGGTTTCAGTCGGTTCGAGTCCGACATGCCACCAGGTGGTACCCAAGGGGTTTGTCGCAAAAAAAAATAGTATCATGGGGCCTCGGTTTAACTTATCAATTGCTTGTAACACAACCTAAAACTTTCGAAAGATCACTTTCACTTAATAATATGGAACATTTCTACCAGGCTATCACTGATTTTTAGTAACTAACTTAAAAGTATTTATTAACAAGGGCGTAACAAATAGCGCAGCACGTAAAAATATCTAAATTGTTATAGTTCAGCCTGAGACGATCTGGCTAAAATTATTGTGCGATTTGAAATTTGCTTGGCAAATAAGATACCGCTCTATTCGCAGCATATCCATTGATTTTTTAATTAATTAGTCTAAAATTTGTCTTAAAATTTTTTTATGTGTTGGCCTGCCAAAGTGTTTCTACTCTGCCTGATACGAATCATAAGCAGAATCCAAGAGTGGCAGTCACCATACTCATTGCGAATGTAACAATGCAGCATAGTGACCCACACTATAGTGGCCTAGTGATGGTTCTATATAATTGAGCCTGCGGTCTCGCACTCACTAACGAAACACGACTTGTTCTTTTTACCTTAATCTTCTGTGCGAGGATAGTACCACCCCGAACGTACCCAAATCAGCGTAGCTCTACTACCTCTAAAAAATCTATTATCTCTGCAATATACTTATGTACTCAAAAGGTTTTTCTTTCATTCGGTGATTAATGTTCTGGCCGATTACGGTCACGTCGGTCAATCTCAGCGGAGACCAGCTAATTACGCAAGCGATATTGTAGTGCACAAGTGTGTACGTAAACATTGGTGCACTCTCTGTTCTCTCTCTCTCTCATAATTCGATGGGATGGATAACTGACTTAAGAGAATAGGCGCAGGACCGACAGCTTTGTGTGCTCTCCGAGGCACGGGGGTTCAGACCCCAACTTCAAAATTCCGAGCTGTTATTAAGTCGGTATTTATATAATCAGCAAAACTCTTGGCCAAACATTTTTGGCTTGACCTTAGATTTGAACCCGAGGCCTATTGATCGGCAGCCGCATACTGCATCCTCTAGACCAACGAGGCCGTTAGTAATTATTTATAAAAGGTGAAAATTAAAAAACTTGCATATTATTCCCAATTGTCTCCATTCTATAGGCTTTTTTGAAAGCGAACTAGTATCTCTCGGTAACTCAGCCCCGTACTGCTCCACCATGACTTAGCCCTTATTAATTAACTTGAATGGATATCAATAGACCAATCTACATATAAGTACCTATCTTACAATTACAATACGTATAAAGCATCGTATCTTTAACAGGAAAAACTTAACAAGTGTACATTATGATTAATTATCATCAACCATTTAGGAAGACGGGTTTTCTGAAATGATAAAAGGGCAAAAATACTAAACTAATTTTTGCGTGTTTACCTACTTCTATTCTTCCATAAGAACTACTTATCTCCTACGAAATATAGTATAATTAGTTTATAGAATATTAACACAGACGTTAAAAAAAAATGTATTTTTATTTAACGTGTAAATAAAAGTATGGTAAACAGAGGACTTGAGTGGAACTCTTCTTGAATTTATATTTTAGACTACCTATATAACGGGTTTCTTCTATAACGAAAATTTGTGTATAAGTGGGAAGATAACAAGTGTCATGAACATTAATCACTACAAACCATATTTAACTAATCTAAACTATAGAAATACGACGTTAGATTTTAAAGTCGTGTAACCAGTACACCGCGCGTATTACTGTCTGCTATTGCGCTCTTTATTACAGTAATAATTGTAACTCATGTACCCATCAAGGCATAATTTCCATGATCGGTACATTTCACGCAAAGCACATATCACTTTTGAGTAATAACGATGAATGCTACCTCTGTTTAAGTGTATTAAACTGTGTGTATTAAATCGGACCAATACGACTTTCAAATCTACAAGAAAAGAGCATACTCCTTAAAAGGCCGGCAATGCTCTTGTGACGCCTCTGGTTTTGCTTTGTTCCGGGTGTCCATGGGCGGTGATAATCGCTTACCATCAGGTGATACGTCTGCTCGTTTGCCCCCTTTACCATAAATAAAAGAAACAGCTAGACCCACCATACAATTTCTCAGCAGGTACAATACCGAATGGGACGCAAGTATAATTATTATCGTAAAACGTTACGTTTGTTGTTTTTTTTATTAAGGTTTTTTATTTTATAAAAAAAATATGTAACATTAATTTGAGGAAGCACCAAAAATTATATGACTAAAATTATGACATCTATATGTGCGTACTTTATGGTAAATATTTGTTTGTTTTAATTTTACCTCTATTAACTCAAATGAAATGATTAAAATAAATTCATAAGTAAAAAAATCTCAATAAAAATTGACTATTTTTCACCAGATATCAGTTTATAGAGTATCTGATTTGCTCAAGAATCACTCAATAACTGATGAATGTTTCATTCTACTGCCTCATGCTCTAATCTACAACGTAATCACTGACTGGAGCTATTATGTATTAACTTAAAATTTAAATTAGCTATTCATAACTAGGTATACTATCTACACATTTTACTCACCACAGAGGGTGTAATGTGAGTTTATTTCATATCAACTTTTATTTCAAATTAGCGCGCTTGACATTGTGATTGGTTTAGATTTTTGGATGGGCCAATCGGAACGACCGAACACGGT
Organism: Hyphantria cunea; assembly: GCA_003709505.1. NCBI lineage: Eukaryota > Metazoa > Arthropoda > Insecta > Lepidoptera > Erebidae > Hyphantria > Hyphantria cunea. Next base: position 143,799 of record PKRV01000705.1, read on the forward strand.
CACCATAACGATGGAATTAGTGAAAATCAAAACCTTACTTGACCCTTTGATTTGCGCAGGATGCGCAAACCAAATTATTTTTTTGTTGTGAATTCAGTCCATGTGACACGTATAGTAGTAAAAATAAACATTTATGGAAGTCGCAATATTATAATTTAATCCTTTTTTTTGTTATTATTGAACAAGATATTTTAAAAGATTGTGGCTGACGCTAACTTTAATGTATTTAAAATACATAAATATAAAAAGTATACTTTTCATAAGATGCACCATAAAAGGTGTGTGTTGTTCTAATGTTTTCTAGGTTATCTTTATTTTAATCAAGCTCGGGCAAAACAACCGTTTCAGTAATATTTGGTAGAACACCTCACCTTATTGTAAAATACATTGCAAGGTATTTTTATAAGCGACTTACGACGTTTCCTACCTATACCTTTGCTGTATTAGAGTCGCAGTCTTTGTAATGCCTGCTCTACTCGTAGACAGATGCGTCCGCAGATGATATCGGTGGACGCATCTGTCTACGTGTAGAAGGGGTGATTTGCTGTTCTGTTCTTGGTAATTACTTATTATTATTACGTCTAATGATTCATAAATTTTAAAAATATTCGCATACAATATGAAAATTGTTTACTGAATAAGTAAATGAAATGAAATATCTATTTTAAGTGCAAAGGTGTTGCGTCTATCGAGAACCAACGCAAACTGATCGAACTACAGACGTGTGGACGGCTCGTAATGATCAATCTGCGGATTCATCTGCCGAAGTCTGTGGACGCATCTGTCTTCGGGTAAAGCAGCCATAAGACAATCATTCTTCGTATAAATAACTTAAAACAATGCTCGAATAAAAATGTGTCATTTTAGCGATCGCCTCTGATTAATACTACTTTAGCCTATTAAAACTAGGACGTAATGAGATGAAGCTGAAAGTATTGATGATGCACTCTCAGACGATTTCGGCCACGTCAGCCAGTCTCAACAGAGACTTGTCAACTACGCAAGAAATATTATGGTGCACTATTGTGTGAGAAGAGACAGGAGCACTCTCTGTTCCCTCACTCACATAATTTGATGGGACGGCTTTCCGACACAACCGGTGAGAGATTAGACGCTGGACCGACGCTTTTAAGTTACCTTTTCTACATTACATCTAAGCCAAAAGGGAATAAGTTTTTACTACTCTACCATTTTATCATGAGAAAAACTTAGTCTTGCCATGAATATTGTTACAATAAAAAATAAACAAAATATTACTTTTGAATTTGGAAACTGTAATACGATGAAACGCTGTAATTGCATTACACAAAGTAGGCATGACGTCAAATACAATTTTTAAAATCCTCCTAATGCTTGATATTACTCAAATGTTTGTGTACCGGGCTATTGATAGGTACAATCAAACCTCCTCAGTTGTTGACAGAAAAAGATCTGACCATGCACGTAGTGTTCGTATGAAAAAAGGCGATCAAAGCAGTAAGGGAAAGTATTCGAAAAAATCCTGTTCGACAGTGAAAGATTTTATCTCGGGAGATGAAAATAAATAGTACCTAGAATTATGTTACGTATTTTAAAAGATGACCGTTTGTGTTTTTTTTGTATACAAATACTATACTTCCTACCTGACCGTTCGTGGCAATGTAATTAATCTCAGAAATGATTGGACATTAGGAGAAAGACAAAACTGACGCATTTTTAGTCTAGTAATTGACTGATTTTTATGATTTACTAGAACGGGTGTTTATATTTTAATGCAATTTATGTATTTAATTTAATTTGCTACTATGGGGTTAGTTGTAACATCTAATAGGGGCAAGTAGTAACATTAATATATATATATATTTGCTACGTTGATTTTATCTTTAACATAAATACTTTCATACTAATCTCTTTTTAATGCGATTTTTGTTATTAATTTTTCTGCCAGGAAAATAACATTGTGTATTACTAAAAAACGTGTTTACAAGATTTTTGGCTTTCATGATTTTGAAATAAGGGCACAATAAAACTTATACTAAAACATATTTGGCTATTCTACAAGCACCAATACTGTTGTTTATAAGCTTATTAAAGTAGGATACTATAATTCATTTTCTGTTAAAGGTTACCCTTTTGTCCAAAATCGTGATAAACTATCTTTATAGAGTGGCTAAATGGCCCAATAAAACAGAAGTTAAAACTTGGGGTTAAAACAATAACATATTTTGATCAACTAAGTGGACGGTTTTATATCTTAAGACGGAATAATTGGTGCACTTCTAATGTTGCGTCGATGTATTTCAATAATCATTGTGGTTTTAACTACACTTACATTTACAACCAAACTGACATTAAAGCTCTGGCGCCAAAACATTGAAATGTAAATAATAAATTGTACGAGATCTATATGCTATAGGGGCCATGTTAATTTTAGATCTACAGAATATCTTTGTATTCGAATCACTCGGTAAACCAGTCACTTTAAATTAATCATTGACGCAACATAAAAAAAATAACGTAAAGTTTAGTTTAATAAGATTTTGGATAAACAATCCGAACGATTCGAATATCTTCGAAAAGTTTTAATTGAGAAACTTTTTTTTGTTTGTTATCGTTTACGTATCAATTTAGAAAATTGGGGTTCTTAGAGTTTATTGAAAAGTTATTTTTACTGTCGTAAAACTGTTGTTTTTTGAAGATATTCGTATCGTTCGGATTGTTTATCCATTTTAAAAGAAAACTCCAACAAGAAATCAATGTAGGTACGTGGCATCGATTTTGAGCCGCCTGCCACGTATGGAAAACCGCCGTCAGTGTTCCGGAGGCGGCGGTAGGTCTGGAAAATTCTCCGGCAGAGGAGGCAGGACATTGGCCTCAAATTGTGCGGAGATGTTACCTGGAGGGGAGTAGTTCGCGACGACGATGACTTTTCCGTCCCTGGAGCGGGCCTTGCCCACCCCGAAAAAAGATGTGGCAACCCAAACCATTTGAGTAAAATGTCCTGAAAAATACAGATACAGTTAATTTTGAAAATAGAATTATGGTTTATCCTTTTGAGTATAAACTCATTTAATATTAGGTAAAACAAACTTTAAGACCACTCATTGCTGTATGTTTATATTCATTAAAACAGTTTGAAATTTGGAACTTAATAGTTTTTTGTTTACCTGCGTTGACGTTAGCATGAAGAACATCAGACTCTCTAAAGTAATTGTATTGACGCACAGCTGCATACCAGTAGGAAGACACTTCTTGACCTGTAATGTTAAAGCAGTTAAGAAATCAAGTCATTTTTGATAAATAGGACTTGAAGCTATTTATCCGACTGCGAAAGAAGGAGGGTTATGTTTTTCGAGTGTATGCCCTAGATCCTAAACAGCTTGTTGTATTTTTATGTGAGTGGTGTCAATAGATTCTTAGACGTGAGAGTGGCACTGAGTACATCAAAATAAAAAAAAATTAAAAAAAAACATTCTTCATATATAATAAAGATGGCAGATATTAACGCAGTCGGGGTTTTTTATTTTGAATAATTCGTTACTTGTTAGAAAAAGTTTTGGTTTTTAGTTCAAAACAGGCTTTCATATATTTTTAAAGAACTGTTCTTTTAAATACTGTTTGTACTGTTCTACTGTTAGTAAATACGTCGTTTGTTACGTTTTATTTTCCACAAATATACAACAACAATAATCTAAAATTGAAATTATGTACGTATTGTAACTTTATGTAGCAATCTTGCTGATATTGAAATTTGGGTTGGAGACATGTGTCAGTTTAGTTTCCATAGCACAGAAGGTATGTGGCGACTTTCACATACACCGTAACAGAAGCATACGAGAGCGCCATCTACCAAAGACACACCGAACTATGGAGTAACGAACTATGGAGCTACTAATAATCCAGAATCGCCTTATAGAAGTTCTCGCGCCGAGTAATATTAAAACAACATCTAAACATTAACCATTGGGCATGGCCCACCAGGCACGAGCACATCGCCTAATCAGAGAGAGGGTTCCCTTTTTGTTGGAGGGGCATGACCCCGTTCCTCGTACAGTAGAAGACGCCACAAGGCTTTTTGAAGTTTTGTCGAATTTCATCTAAAAAAAGTAGGAGGCTATGATTATTATAATACTCTAAACTGTACTATGCCATAAAAAAACCAATTATATAATTATTAGGATATTTTATTTTAATGTCTCTACTAATGAAAAATATTTCCCTAAACATAGTGGTAAAAATAAACTTACCAGTGATATCAGGCTGAATGGCGCTGACTGGCCGCTGGTACAGGTTCTGCCCGACATCGCGATCATTCCTGTAGCTGAACTTATTTGTGTGCGCTAAATGGTTCGCCCATGCTTGTGCGTAATCGCATAACTGTGGAGACAAATTGACAATATTTATTCGCCAATACTAGCACAAATATATGTTACACGATTTTTTACCTAAATTTATAGTAGACCTAAATTTGTTGTAGAAAAAATTTACAACTCATCCAAGAGTTATAATTCATTCCCGAATTAAAAAATAACTATCTTCTAAATGATGGCGCCCAACGTGGGACTACAAAATTATAATGATAAAAGTTCAGGTTTTGCAGAAACACAAAGATAAGCCGCTGTAGTGTGGGTCACCACGCTGGACGGTGACCACTATTATTGGATTCTGCTCGTGCTTTTCATTAGGCAGAGAAGAGTAACTTTGGAAGGTCCATGTTTATAAAAACAGATGATGCACTCAGTCCAAAAATGACTACGAATAATATGATACTGTACGATAAACGATATTTTTTTTCTTCTAATCAATATCGTTGTGGGTTTTAAAACAGTTTAATTTTTCCTGTGATTTCCTGAGCGTCGCACCTCGGTATGATCGTGGGTCACTGCTATTGATCCTGTTGAACAGGAGTAACAGTGGTGGGTGTGTGGGTAGGTAGTCCCAATATTATGTTATGGCTACATGGTGTTATAAGTTATAGATTCAGTATGACTCAATAGTAATTCACCACATCATTACTAATCACGAATGTATTGTTCTGTGATTTGAAGGGATCGTACGAATACCTCTGGCGCCATATAAAGTTGCGGAGCACCGTGCCTCTGCCGGTACACGTTGTGCCAGCACAAACATTCTGTAATGAAGTCACTGTCCTGCCAGGCGGTGCGCACTTCACTCCACTGCACCACCATGCTCACTGGCTTCAACAGCAGCATCTAGTAAAAAAGGGGTATTTTATAGGCATGATGTGATTGATAATTTTAGCACGAAAGAAACGGGCACAAAGAAAACCTAGACAAGACTTTTTAGCGTCACCTTTTAACAAATACAGATTTTTTTTAATCAATGCTATTTGTTGTAGAGGTCGACACTGTCATACATGATGGTTTTCTTATTGCCTGAACATGTTACCGCCCGTAATTTTTTTGCAACAAACGATATTATTGATCATCTCCAAAGAAAGAAACATTTCCATAAGTTTAGTTTACAAAATATTTTAGAGCGTCTTAGTGTTTTTGCATAATAATAAAATAATTATTAACCCATTTATTCTACACAAAACTTTCTTATGCTAATTTACAAAACGCTACTATAATTAGGCGCTTCGTGCGTAACTGGTCACTTAAACAAGAAGGCTTAAAAAAACCTGTAATTACAAGTTACCAGGGCCCTCCCGTAGCTACGAATCTATACAAAGTTACTTGTGTATAATTTAGGCGTTTAGATGACGAAAAGTTGAGACAAAATAATATATTAAATAGGGGTGTGTGGGGGCGAAGGGGTGTGTGGGGGCGAACCACAAACTTTCGCCCCCAGCCAACCTCACCTGCACGCGGNCAAAGAACCAGGGTCATCGACGTAGCCCACAGGATTAGCAAGCTGAAGTGGCAGTGGGCTGGCCACATTTGCCGAAGAACCGATAACCGTTGGGGTAAACGAGTTCTTGAGTGGAGACCGCGTCTCGGCAAACGTAGTGTAGGACGTCCACAAGCCAGGTGGAGCGATGATTTGCGCAAGACGGCTGGCAGGAGCTGGATGCGAGAAGCCATAGATCGAACTAAGTGGCGTGAAATTGGAGAGGCCTATGTCCAGCAGTGGACTGCGATAGGCTGATGATGATGATGATGATGATGAATATATTTAAAAGAAAAAAAAGGTTAATAATGTAGTTGGTGAACAGACCCTTTTGTATACTACCTACTATTGTTGTACCTAGTGAATGTTTGGGTACGTATATTTATTGTTTGAGTGACTTCTAAGTCAATTATTTGAATATCGTTTGTATACATAATGGAGGATAAATATTTGAAAATAAAGCATACCATAAATCTAATACGCTCCATTGGTGGTGAGTTATAAGATAAGCCGTAGACACTATACATTGAAACTTTTGTAATATACTCTTACAATACATATTTACGGGACATTATAGTGTCTGTTTAGTGTTAGGAACTAAATAAATGCATACGTTGCTTAGGGCCCTTTCTTTCTCTTATTTTTTTTTTAAGGAATAGCGGGCCATCGAGTAAATGTATCACTTGATGGTAAACGGCTACCACCGCCCATGGGTGTCCATGGCAACACCAGAGGTGTCATAAGTGGGTTGCTAGTCTTTAGGGGAGGAGGATCAGGATGGGGAGGGCCCCGGTATCCTCACTCACTCGGCGAAACACAGTGCAAGCGGTGTTTCACACCGGTTTTCTGTGTAGCCGTGGTATCATTGGACGCGTAGACTCCCACAGTAATTTAATTGTTGCTATAGAAACTGTATTATATTACATTTCATCGAAACTTCCATTTTCATTCGACAATGGTGATAAATAATTGGCCTCTATAGTTGTTTAGCGTCGTCCAACATATCAAACAAACTCCTCGCTCTGGTTGAACTAGTCGATTATGAAAGGGCTATATGAGCGATGAAATAAAGCATAGCGTAGTAAGTAGTGTAGTGTAGAAGTGTAGTGTAGTATTAATGTAGTAGAGCTGTCTATAAAGGCAAGAATTTTGGAGACGCAGACGCTTCCTGTGACAAGGATGGGAAATGTCGACAGTTAGGTCAAATTGTCACTAATTTCAGATTTTAGGATTCTGCTTAGAAGAAATCTTGAGTTGATGAATATAAAATATGACGAAGACTGGAAGAAAAGTCCAAAGAAGAAATACATCCAACATAAACGTATCCGTGTGCTTGTTATCGGCGAATCGCTAGCTAAGTATCTACGGTGTTTCTACCGCCTCTGTCTAACCAGGATGGTTGGCATTAACTATGTACCTAGGTTTATATACAATTAATAATTAACTTAATAAACTTGAAAAACCACACCTACAAATTGAACTCCATTTAAGACTTGAAATTAATTTAAAGAAAATAATTTACTTAGATTTTAATGTGACTCATCATACGCTCTATGCCCTAGCCAAACATATTAAGCTCGAGTGCAAAAAGATTTACGGTATACATATTTCCTTCTCCTATACGTAGCTGAATCGATATTGCGTAACATATTGTGCAATATCGATTCAGTGACGCTTGAATTTTGGCTCTGCATTACATGGCCGAGCTAGTTGAACATATTTTACATGTGAGTACATTTTTTACGAATCTGCTTTAATTATGTGCTTAAATAACATTTACGTTTAAAGTACATACAAAGTATCCATACATTTATTTTCTGGTTTTTTTTTTCTGGTATTATTTATTTAATAATTTTAAACTTTGGCACTTATTGTAAAAAGATGGACTTAATGCCATGAGACATTCACTCCCAATCAATCTTCAGGTGATGTAACTATAAGATGCTGCAGGTATTAAGATGAAGTTTTCCATGGTAAATAATGATTTTGTAAATATAAAAATTAATATAAATTTTCTATTACGTAAATTAATAATATAAAATGCATATAAACGTACACATACATAAATTTAATATGATACAAAACACACAGTAGGATTTTAACAGCCGTTTTGTCAACATAACTGCCCCAAAGCATTTGGAATTTAATTTAACACGCCATTTTAGATTTTTTAAATATTTCGAGATATGACGATTAAAAGTAGCCTATGTCCATTTCCAATGTCAAATCTATCTCAATACAGCAATTCATCAAAATCACTTCAGCTGTTTAAGTGTGAAAGCACAATAAGAATTTATAATATTAAAATGGATATAGAAATTGAAACGAAATTATTGCGAGAAAAAAGCAACGTTATGGTTCATCACGTTGTAAAAAACCTAAAAGCGACTAAAGCGCTGAAAACTTACTTTCACATCAATCAATCGAAAAGCTTCATAATATTTTTCATTTTTTTCGTGAATGATTGATTGCTTTGCAGGTGCGAACAAAATTTATAAGCTCGCTACTTTATTTTATCTTTCAGACCGTTTTTTTTTTTTGAATTAGCAAACGCGAGTTTTGAATATAAGTACATACGTATTCTTGTGTCCGTTACCGCAACGAAATGTTTATATAAGTTGTGCTTTAGAGAGGTGAGAGCAAAATTATTCTTCACGCAATTATTACTTATTATTACATTAGTTGTTATTGTATACAACTAAATGACTGTTACCAAATTGATGCTAGATGGTTTTCTTTTAGTCAGAGATAATGCAAAATGTCACATGTCTACGAATGTGACTTTATGAATACTGGACTGGAATACCGGATGAATAAACTTACTGGGCTGGAATAACGATATTCAAATAATTGCGATTGATTGACAGTTTTAAACATTTTTCAGTTTTATCTAGATTTTCATAAAATTATAATAGCATAGTAGGATAAGTTTTCCTTCGTTCAGTAGCACACCGTCTGGTTTTATTCGGTTCGATTTCGACACCCACCTAAACCCCGGTGGGGTGAAGGCAAGAGGGGGTTTCCACAAGTTCCACAATTTTTCCTTAGAGCTACTTGCTCATTTTAAGTATATCATCCATACATAGCCCTGTTAGTTTTCTTACAATGTGTTTGAAGTTGCAATAACTTAACATTTTTAAATAAGTTTTACTTAAAAAATATAGCATGCAGGTACTTCAAATTGCAATAAAATAAGCATATACTCAATAATCTCGGAATAGATTGTAAATAAAATATATGAGAGTAATTACTCTTTGAAACAAAGCTTTTGTCATGAAAATCAAAGCAAATAAATGGAATGCTAATTAATCACCTTTATTTATCATCCAAAACTTCTATCGATTACAGCTCGAAATTGACTGGATTTTGTTTATAAATTATATTGAAATAAAGACGAATATACATGCCCGTGTTTCCAATTAGTACTAATTAGTACGACGGCTTTAAAATATTTACGCTAAATGCACGACAGTTATGATACCTCTACTTATATAGAGCCAACAAATTGTAAAACGAACGACTGCTTCAACTCCCTTATTAGCATTTATTTATGAGCAAGGGTCTTAAAATACCTAAATATAGGTACCATGGCCTTGCCGCACAGTGTTTCGGTAAATAAATGCAAATTATATGCAATTCCGCATACGTACTCTGAAGTGTTCTCCACACGCAATCAAACCGAGCAATGGCGGCATTTTAATTATGTACCACAACTTAAAGACGCATTAATCGTCATTATTTATATCATTTTTTTGATTACTTGTTGGAAATTCACTTCGGATTTCCGGCTCCACGGGGACCGGGGAGCTGGGTATGTGTTGATTCCATCAGTTTTCGACTGTCGGCGGCTGGTGTCGCCGCGGACGTCCTCTACGCTCGGAATTTTTCCTCTCTCGATCCCGTGCAGTGGTCTTTTTCTTAGCATTTCAGCCTCACAGAAAGAGACCACTGCAGCCAAGCATAATTGGTTCTTAGGACAAACACAGGATAAAAAAAACTACAGATCTCTTGCAATTTTTAAGAATCATTCCTGATTAAGGAGGTTCCTGCCTACTAGACGGTTCGGCATAGAATTTGTCTCAATTCTTTCTTCTTGAAGTGATTTTGAACTGCGTAGTTTGTTCCTTTAGTCATCTCCTAAGGTACTCACGGGATGAATCACTAACTCACAGGGTGGTGACCGGATTGAATTTCTCTTTTTAGGGTTCCGTAGTAGCCCGTATCTGTCTATCCACCCTCGCCTTACCTTTCAAACGGTTAGTACTAGAAGGTTAGTACCCTGTACCTGAATATCTCACTTTTAAAAAGAGTAGCCATGAGTTTCATTGTCGGTATTCTTCTCATAAGGCTTCTACGTATTTTGCAAACTGTAAGTTAAAGATCAACAAAAACAGGCAGTAGATTTTGGTGTGTTTATCTAGTTTGCCTTGACAATCGAGCACAAACTGTGGGGTCTGTTTGTGTCGATCTATGATTTTTGACAGTAGCTTCTTCTTTTGATGAAATGGCAACCAGCTAATTAGCAATTTCTGTCAATGTCAAATGTTTAAAGTCTTCAAGTCTTAAGTCTTTGAGTCTTTAAGTCTTAGTCGTGATGAATATAATGAAAAAAACTTAAACAAATGTGGATGAGATGAAATAGAGACCGTCTTTTGAAAAAACAAAAAACGATCGCCCGACAGTAGCTTCAATTTAACGTTCATAAATGTCATTTGGTATCGTAATTTGAATTTGAAAAAAAAAGATGAAACTGCATGAATATGAGTTTTTTGTTAAAGTAGGATGTCCATCCACTGTAAAAGCCAATCAGCTGGCTCGAAAAATCTAAATAAATTTATGATGGTAGTGCATGAGATGTAATTTGAAGGAAAACCATAACGGACTAGATAGCTTTGTTAGTTCAGGAGTTATAGAGGCCTAACATGTAGAATGCCCTTAATCGGAAAACTTCCTACAAAAATAACGAAATAATAAGTAAAAATTATTCATAGTGATAAAAACCACCCTCACTTAAATCCACATGCCATTCTGGGTAACTACTAAACCGTTATTTTATGCGTACACGGCGCGCACTTGGCCGGTTTTTTTATACAGCTGGTATACTCACTATAACTTAACCCATAAGACTATACTTTTATTGGTATTATCGTGATTGATTACTATCAATTACTATCTTTATAAAGTATAAAGATTACTATCTTTATAAAGTATAAAATGAAGTTGCTTCCGCTGACTGTTCACTTGGTTCTTTTAAATTGCTCAACGCATTTCAATACAAGTTTTTAGCGACATATAGCGTTAGAGTGATTTAAGAGGAAGGTTCATACGTATATTACCTTTACAGCACCAATCGCGGGGCGCAGCTTGTTGACTATATTCTTTATTTTTTACGCTTTAAGAACGGAGTTGGATAATTCTTGGAACTTTTTACTTTTAGGTTATTATTCCTATTAAAATAGACTGAATATACTGATTTAAATTCTTGTCAGTATCAGAAGCTTATGTGCTTGATTAAAATAATTAAGTATTTTACGCTGAAATGTTTTTCAGCAAGGAGTAAATGACACAGAAAACTGAAAAAAAATCTAATTCTATGAATTCGAACCTCCATTTATTTAAATTGTTAGTATTTCTAACATAATAAAATAATAAACCTTAACATATTTTTATATGTACCTACAATTTTATAACTCCTACTTTGCAAAACTGGACAGTACTATTCTTTTTTTCGTTACGCCAATATGCCAACCATGTCTATGAATTCGAACCTCCACTTATTTAAATTGTTAGTATTTCTAACATAATAAAATAATAAACCTTAACATATTTTTATATGTACCTGCAATTTTGTAACTCCTACTATGCAAAAACTGGGCAGTACTATTCTTTTTTTCGTTACGCCAATATGCCAACCATGTCTATAAATAAACACAAATATTTATACATAACTAAGTAAATCACTCTCAAAGCTAACCACGAAATATTCGAGACACAGGATTACGTTTATAATACAATTCTAACTAGAGGATTAACCTCCAGTCCTTTGGGTCTGGAACACTATTCAAAGTTCAAAGGTATTTCTAATTTCGTTAACTTAAATTACGTAAACGAAATAGTAACTCTCTGTAGGGAACCTGTTTATAAACAAAGCCCTTTGAGTCAGATAAACATTTATTTTAATTAATGGTAACCTAAAATCAACCGCAATTTAATTTATTCCAAGTTATGTATAATTAATATTAATGTCTGAACGGCTTGTTACAAATGTAGTAAGGTTAGATTTTTTAAAGATTAAATTAGATTAGAAAATGAAGTTTAACCACGAAAGTTGAAAATTTTAAAAGGTGTTTATTTGTAGCTAGTTGTGCTTCGCGGTGATACCCATGGTTGTTTTACCATTACAACAACAACCGCGGGAAATAAATAAGGAAATAAGTTACTCTTTATAACATCAGGATACTGCCAGTGAAAACCCCGCCAAAATAGGTTCAGATCGTTCCAGAGATTAGCCAGAAACCACACAAACTAAATAGCAGCCAAATAGACAGACAAAAATATTAAACTAATATTTGATGTAAGTACTGTATATATTGTCAAATGCAGTTAGTAAAAAGCTCTTAATTTGAAATTACGAACAGACACTCCAATTTTATTTATTTCTATAGATGTTGGTGGAACTCATTGTATGGACTGAGCTATTGCGTGAACTTACCTATTTAAAAAAAAAATAATTATTATATTTAATTTAATTTCTTTTATCGTCAAATACAACGTCTGTTGTGTTATTTTTAATCTGGCAACATGATATTCCGTTATAGCTTTGATAGTTGAGTTTGAATTCCATCTTTGAAACTATTGCAGTGTCGCGAATAATTTTTTTGCTCATCCTCACAACGGAGAATAAATTACTGGAGGTGTGCGGTTCAACCTTTAGCTTGAACCCATTCGCCCTCGTATTCTTTGTTCTCTCCTTGAATAATAACTTGATAAAAATTCCTATCTCGATCAAATGACGAAACCAAAAGGTATCTAAAAGTTTCTTCATTAATGGAATTCTTTTTCAGTTAATTGTATTACCAAGCGAGTATTTTAGTTATTTATTTTAGTTTTTTAGTTTTGAAATAATAGTTCTACCGTTTTTATGACATTATGTGTATGTTTATATATATATATATNTCATGTTTGTACGTATGTATTCATATCATGCGTGTTTACTGTAGACACATGTATTAAGTTTATATATTGATTACTACCTAAATTATTTCTTACTCAGGTACACCTTAGACTACCCAAAATCGAATACCCAATATCCGTACAAAGGTTGCCTGGAAGAGATCGCCGTGAGCGATAAGACCGCCTATTGTTATACCAATTGTAGTTTTTAAACTAGTCATGTCTATTATTTTTTCTATACTACGTGTTGTTCAATAAAGCTGTATAAATAATAAATAAATAAATATTAATACCTATATCTGTCAGTCTATTTATAAATAAAAACGAATCGCCGAAATGTAAGTACGCGTATAACTTTCGATCGACTTCACCAAATTAGTTGATTCTAATTTATGTCTTTGTTATTGTCAGGACAAGGTTTGTACAGAGTAACATCATAAGGAAATCGGAAGTGTTATATTTTCTTAGTTTGCGACTATATACTACTCGTAGGAAGCTGAGACGAGCATAAATACTAAAATAAGTTTTTCAGAAATTAAAAAAGAAACAGAAAAAAATGGTTAGTATTCAAGTTTCAGAACCCTTATAGTTTCGTCATTGTCGTCCGTCTGTTCGTCTTCGGCGCACTTTCCAAACGGTTAGTGCTAGAAAGATGAAACTTTGTATGGATATGTATATACGTGTAAATGTATGTTACGACGTCGATATCTACAATATTTTTTTTTACCTCTCTTCTGTACGGAAAGTGAGATTTTTTTCGCGTCTACACCATAGTCTGGATTATCATTAGGTAAGTTTGCTAGATATTCATCTTTGAAGCGCGATAATGTCAAAACAGAGTACCCCCTCTGAAAATCTAAAAAATGGTAGCCAATAAAATCGAAAAAAATTTTTGATTGTTGTCCATGTGATGAAATTCAAAGGAAACCTATAACGGTTTAGATAACTTTGTTACTTCAGGAGTTATAGTATACTTATATGAACTCGTATTCAAAATTTACTGTGATTTTAGAAGTATCCATCTTTTTCTCTTTCTTTTTATGGAATAGGGTGCAAACGATCAGCCGTATCGCCTTTTTTTTNGGTGGAATGCCTTTACGCACTTCGCTCCCCCCCTGCGGGTACAGGGGGTTCACTTCGTGTGGGACTCCTGACTGACACCAGCCAGACTACCCACTAAACCACCACGGTGTGCCACTCTGCGCCTGAGAAGGGAGGGATCCAGGAACCGCTTTCTTACGCCATCCGGACCCCTCCCAGATCAGCCGTATCGCCTGACCTAACTGTATGGCCATGGAACAGCCTACTGTAAGACCGACCAATTAGGGACAGTTGACAATTTGACGCGCGGCAGATTGCGATTTAACGGTTTTACTTCTACATTATAATCTACCAAAAAAAGTACGTTCAATTGTAAGCAGTATGGCACAGTTGACAATCATTTGACAGTTTACAATTTCGCTTGGTAGATTTTAATCTAACGGTATTAATAATCTTACGGTGATATATATACCTACCTACCTATACCTATATAGACATAGATAACATAAAATATAATATATAATAAGGGTTGTCTGTCTATATACATATAAAATATTTTGTGTAACATTACGTTGCTATATTGAAAATTATTAACCTATCTTTTTGCCGAACGCCTTTGACGATTGGCACTGCGCCATCTTTTTGGGTTGACCTTTCTTTTATGTAACCGAGGACGCAATTGTTTTCGCAAACAATAACAAATTCATCAAATATTTATGAGACACTCAAAATAATTAAAATTTATAATACAGAATCTACGTTTTTAGATGTCTTCCTTGAGGTCCCTACGGCGACTTTTGTAGTGAAGTTATCGCACGTTTCGTAAACGCGCAACATCACCGCTCTGCTTGGTTTTGTCGCATTTGCAACATGCTACAGAAGCAACGCCAATGCGCTACAGCATCGCGACTATATGGCGGTCATGCAAAGGCGCGACCGTGTCGGACGACATCCGGGGAAGAGTGGAGGCTGCTCTTACTGCCAGCGCCTGGCTGCTTACGTAAAAGCAGCACCAAGGATGACATGAGAAATGTTGCGTCAACGGAGTCTATCTTGCATTCGTGCCGATATTGAATCGCGTTTGCAACGCAACAGAAGTGCAAAAATATCGCGTTTGCATCGCGACTGAATCGTGATTATGTGAGTGAGGGCAGATAGCTAGCGATCTCATTACGGCTGTTTCGATGCGAATGCGCGACCGCATCGCTGCAAAAAGACGCCATGGGCGCGGGGCCTTAATAATTTAAAATATAATAAAAACGTATTTTAACGCCATCTAATGAGAAAACTAGTGAGTAACTAGTGATTCTAGATTGCGCAAACAGAGATTTATCCTTTGTGTTGAAGGAAAATCATACACTAATAAGAAAAAGTAGGGGTTACAGAAAATAATCACCAGGAGAAGTGATATTTCACTGTAATCCTACATATTTTTTTTTGCGTGATAGATTATGTGTGCCGGCAAAATTGTTATTATACTCTGAAATTATTAAAAAAAAACCTCCTTTATGCTAGTGATTTCAGAAACGATTGTTTTTTTAGATAAAACCTTGATGCTATTAACCGATGTCATAATGGTGTTATTATATTTAATAAAATATGTAGTTGCTTTCTTATCAATTCTAGTGATAATGTTTATACAAATAAAAAGCCGTCTCAAATACATACAAAAGCCTTTCAACCTTGGCTTCTGTAGCCTAAATTCTGATCAATAAATCTTATTTATAAACGTCTTACAGAATTCCATATTGAGTGTAAAATTATGATTAAAGAAAATACACGAAACAAGATTAACAACAACATTTTTTTTTAAGTTTGACGAATCTGTTGACACTGCTCACATAAAAAACGACAAGCCGTTTAGGCTCTAGGGCGTCGCAAAGAAATGTACATATATACACTCGAAAAATATTATCCTCTTTCTTTCGCACTCGGGTAAAAGGAATTTTTCTTGTACATTAATAGCCTTTAATAGACCAGTGCTGGCCATAGCATTATCTTTAGAAAGGAGAATTTTCTGGGCTGTTCTGGCCATCCGGGTGGATATAGGGTCTGTTTCAGGTTTTGCAACTTTTTGCAGTAATGTTGTCCTGAATAGTTTACTTCCTAAGTTCTAACAGCATTCATGGGTTGAACACAGACGGTGACACTCTGTACCTATTTTTAAAACGTCACCACGCGGATCTATACCTACTATTAAAGCGGCAAAAATATGAATTAAATTATTTAAAATTTCTCTAAGTTCGATCTCTTTCACGCAAAAACTACTGAACGGATTTGGATGAAACTTTACAGTTATATAGCTGCTACAACAGATTAACACATAGGCTACTATTTGCCCCTATAACCGATATATTGAGCGATCGACGCCGCGGGCGGAGCCGCGGCCCGCCCGCGGCTCCGCCCGGTAAACGCTCAATTGAAACCGTGAGCCGTGTCAAATTTCTATCAGCTCAGTCAAACCAATTTACATACGACTTATACGAGAACGTACCTATCTACTAAGGTTATGCTAATCCCTACCATTTTATTTCAGAGTTTGATCAATACCTTAGAGTCTGATCAATACCATAGAAAACAAGGCGAATGGCGAGATTTACCTTATTATTTAGTTATCCTCGTTATTGTCATTTTGCTTTAGAATAAAACCGTTAAAATTAATCCGCCATTTTGAACCGCTATTCAAGTCTTATCAGTTGGGGACTTATACCTCCCATAGCACTGCTCCATGAGAACACACTTGGGAAATCGCAGGCAAAAGACACTGACTTAAATAAAACCCACAAAAATAACATTCAGAAGAAGATTTGAGGAAAGTATTGGGTTATTGCAAAAATATATCCTCAACATTTCAGCGATGACTTTCTAGCATTTACAATGCTACTGAATAAATATTGAATTATATTCTCATAAAAATTAATAGTGGAATAAAATCAAACTCAATAATTCGCTAGACGACGCTATCTAGCTAACAACGCATTAGATGAGTTCTGTGTTTCCAAAAAGTTTTAAAATAACAATATTATCAATATATACTTCTTTTATAAAAAAAAACTGTGTACAGTGGACCAATAAATCAGTGTGAACGTTTTCATAGAGGTTAATACAGTAGTGATAAAAATATTTTTGTAAACACAGAAATAAATCAAAACCAAGAAATAAAACAAAATAGTGTCATTAAACAGTAATATTATATATATAAAATTAACATAGATTAAAACAGTAAAACTATCCAGTAAAAAGTGTAAAACGTTTATTTTAACAAAAATGTGTTTAAGAAATTTAAAAGTACGGTCATGAAGTGAAAATAATTCTAAAGCACTTAATTAGACCACCTTCTTTTAATTCAATTTGTCAACTTTCGTTTAGTGAATTGAAGCTTCATTCACAAAGTCCGTGGTTCTAATCTTTTACATGATCTTTTTTGACTTTTTGTTGAATTTTAAATATAAATTCTAAGTGTCAACAATTTGAAAATTTGTCATAGAACCGCTAATAAGAGGGCATTGCAGTTACTTGAATAAAATGGTAAACAAAAGCCAACTACAATTTACAAACATGGATAGGGACAATAACAATATCACCTACCGAAATTTATACAAAACTAGATCTTTAACTAACTTGACTCTGATGTCAAACGATGATGAAAGCACGATGTTTGAATCCACTATGCTTAGTGTACCGGACAGTCTCCATGACAAGAGTGATAATGACATTGTTCACGAATTAAGCGAACAAAAAAAAATCACTAAAACTTCAACCGATTAATGCTCATCAGGAAATAGAAGATCTTAATAGTGAGAACGTCAAACTGAAAACCGATCTACAGAAATGTAAAAAGACCACCGAAACTTTTATAAAGATTTGCGGAACATTACGCTCTAATAAATCTAAGCAACATAAAATTCCTACAATCACTTCAAGTATAAACTACACAGTACTAGATAACTGCCATGAAAACACTAAAGTCGACATGCTCAACAAAGAGACTCAAACTTACAATTTGACTGATATCATATTGACTCAAATAAGCACATAGCGAGATACAACTTTATATTATATTATACAAAAAAATAACAGACGCTACAACAACACAAAAACAAAGAAATAGAATGTGCATCTTGAGTAGTGGCTGTACTAAGGGAATTATCTATTAATAATTTATATAAATATTGAATTACATTTTGAATATCGCCATTATTTGCTACAAACACTAGATGTACTACAAACGCTAGGTGTGTAAAGACTATAATAGAATATATGAACGCCATTGAACATAAATTAAAATATTTTACAAGTAATGACTATTGCTTGACTTTCATCCGAGTAAATGATCTAAAAAATTGTTACTATAAAAATATGCTGGAAAATATAAAGAATGAGTTTAAAAATATATCTCACACAAATATTATTATATGTACTCCAAAGTACATAAATGGTTCACTAATTTGTAATTCTAAAGTCGAGTTATTTAATAATCGCTTATACTTAGACTTAAAAACTAATAATTACGTTTATTTCTTTCAAAGCAATCTCACCCTAAAATATGAAATGTTTTCACAAAAAACAGGAAAAATAAACAAATGGAAAAATATTTACAAACAAATCATGTCAAACATTATGCTGGACTATGACTTATTCAGTTCTCAAAATGATTTAAATAAGTAGAACTGAAAACAGTGAGTTTTTTCTGTAAGTCATTCGAATACAAAACCATCAATATTATGCATCAAAATATTGCTGGTTTGTTAAATAACGGAGATTTATTAGCACTGTATAACTATAAGCTAATGATGAATGATAAAGAATTGGATATTATCTGCGTTACGGAACATTTTATTAAGTCTGGTCACGAACAATTATTGAGCATAAATAACTATAAACAGCTGCAAACTATTCCAGACCATACCAAAAATGAGGTGGTGCTTGTATCCTCGTAAAAACTCGTTACCAATAAAGTGAACTACCTGAAATTTCTAAATGTTCGATAGCAGCTGTTTTGGAATGTTGTGCTGTTGAAATGATAGAATTTTACATTATTATATTGTGTGTCTACAGACCGCCTAGAATGTGTAATATAGATGTTTTTTATGAAAAGTTAAATTATATTTTAATACAACTATGTAAAAGATATCATAATAAAATTGACTTCAAGATAGATATCTTAAAACGAAACAAATATATTTTGAATGCTTCCTTTTGGGCTTTAAATTTAAAATTAGCAATCTCACAACCCACTAGACCAGCTAGTAAAAGTTATTTAGATAATTTTGCTCATAACTTTCGCGACAGATCACTCAGTACAAATTATCCAAATTCCTATTAATAAAACACGACAGTTAACTTCTTGACGCATAAAAAAACGTGATTTCTCTAATGAAAATTTCATAAAATTTCATAAATGCATTCAGTCTCTATAGTTTTCAGATACTTACTGTTCTGAGAAAACTAATGAAGCGTGTGATAGCTTTCTGGAATTTTTTTGTTTATTTTACAATTTGTGCTTCCCATTAAAATCGTTAACAATAAAATCTATCAAAAAAGATAAATAGATTTCAAAAGGTATAAGACTCTGCAGCAGGAGACAAAAGCAGTTGCTATGGAAATACAGGCTTACACCGACTGTAAAAAATCTGGTAAAATTTAAAACATACTCACAAAGATTAAAGAAAATTATAAAGTTTACTCAACGATCATAAAATGATAATGCTATTAATAAATCTAAAAATAAAAGAAAAACCGCTGGGCAATTAATAAAAAACCAAAATACTATAAAAAACCTATTTTGCAAATTGACAAATAAGGTACATTAATTAAGGACCCTAAAGATATAGCTGACTGAAACAAAACCCGTAGTTAATCTGCATTCCATGTTTATGCTATCAGTATTGCCACAAGACATAATAAAGGTAATAAACAAATAAACAATTGAAAAAAAAAATGTAGGTTACGATGAAATATGTACACAAGTGGTTAAA
This sequence comes from Hyphantria cunea, assembly GCA_003709505.1. Taxonomy (NCBI): domain Eukaryota; kingdom Metazoa; phylum Arthropoda; class Insecta; order Lepidoptera; family Erebidae; genus Hyphantria; species Hyphantria cunea. Next base: position 163,823 of record PKRV01000705.1, read on the forward strand.
TTTGTAGCTAATGACATTGCTGCACACCTTAGTCATATTTTAAATTTAGTGTAAGTTCGGGCGTTTTTCCTAGTAGTCTAAAAACTGTGATAGTGAAACCGCTGCATAAAAGAATAGCAATGAAAACATGGGAAATAACAGACCTATCGCTCTAATTTTAATATTCTCTAAAATTATGGAAAAGATAATTTACCAGAGACTTTATTGTTTCTTGACTAAATACAGTATACTATGTGACGAACAAAAGGGATTTAGAAAATATAAAAATATTAATATCGCTATATTTGATTTGTTAATTATTGTAATGAAAAATGTTGATAAAAAATTAACCATATGTGCACTTTTTGCAGACATGTCAAGGGCTTTTGATTTTGTGAAATATGACATCTTTTTAAGAAAAACTTTATGGCTACGGCGTTAGAGGTAACATTTTAACTTTAATAAAATCTTACTTGACTGATTGTCGGCAATACACCGCGGTATCCAGAATAAATAGAAAGAATAGGAAAATAGAACACTTTGAAGTGTTCTTGTTCATCAACCTGCAGAGTAATAAAATATGGTGTGTCCCAGGGAAGCGTTCTTGGACCACTCCTATTCTTTGTGTCTATTAATTATCTCCCTCGACACACAAAACAGCCGATGATATTGTTTGCAGATGACAATACTGCCATAATTTAGGTCTCATATAGACCTAACTTCGCTCAAACTATTCATCGCTGTCCTGGAGTCAAAAACAAAAATGCTAAATTGGACAGGTTGAGGCCTGAACATCGATGGAAAACACCCAATTCATCTTCGTTTCGCCGATGACTTGGTACTCTTATCTAAACAATGCTAATAATAAACAGCACGTTAAATACTATGACTCTTCTGTGCGCATCGGCCTACGGATGAACTTGGACAAGACCAAGCTCATGTTCAATGAACATATACTACCGGAACCGGTTGCGGTACACGGTGCCGTTCTCGAAGTTGTTCAAAAATATGTATACCTCGGGCAGACTTTGCAGTTAGGTAGAAACAACTTTGAGGACGAGGTGAACAGTTCTGGTCCATAAGTTCAAAGTCGCTCAGCGTGCTATGGAGAGGGCTATGCTCGGCGTTTCTCTAAGGGATCGCATCCGAAATGAGGTGATCCGACAAAGAACCAGGGTCATCGACGTAGCCCACAGGATTAACAAGCTGAAGTGGCAGTGGGCTGGTCACATTTACCGAAGAACCGATAACCGTTGGGGTAAACGAGCTCTTAAGTGGATATCGCGTCTCGGCAAACGTAGTATAAGACGTCCACAGGTCAGGTGGAGCGATGATTTGCGCGGGACGGCTGGCAAGAGCTGGATGCGAGAAGCCATAGATCAAACTAAGTGGTGTGAAATTGGAGAGGCCTATGTCCAGCAGTGGACTGCAATAGGCTGATGATGATGATGATGATGATAAATACTATAACAATTGAAAGTAATAAATTAAACTACACGGAAAAATACGTACATCTAGAGAAACAAATTAGCTTAGGCAGAAAAAGTGAATTGGAATGAACTGGAAGTAGAATGTCGAACACAATTGACCTGGAATAAATATTGGAGCCTCAGAGCCACATGCGAATAAAAATTAAAAGTAGAGTCATTCGTTCCAGTCTGCGGCCGTGTCTAACATATGCGTGTCAAACATGGATATACACTTACAAAATCAAAAATGAAATTATCACTTGTCAACGCGGACTAAAGCGCAGCATGCTAAAAAAAGTAAGAAAAATCCGTAACATACGATACACCAAAATCAGAAGCACATCTTAAGTCACGGATGCTCTAATATATGCTAAAAAGCTCCAATGGAAATGTGCGGGATACGTAGTGAGACTAAAAGAAGACAGATGGACCAAAAGAGTCACATCAGTAGGAAAACACCAAAAAGGTAAACCGCACACTAGATGGGAAGAGAAATAAAAGAAACGGCCGGCCCACAATGGATGAAGAAGGCACAAGACAGTGGCATATGGAAATCCTTGTTAAAACTAATGTATAGGCAAGAAATATAAGGGTTTTTTATTTATTTTATTACTGTAAAGTTACTTCTAAATCAGTTTAGTACTTTTTGCGAGAAAGAGTTAAAATATTCATACGTCCTCACAAACTTTCGCATTTATAATATTAATAGAATAGACCGCACAACTAAAATATATTGAAATTAAATTATTAATGTAACAAATTAAATCAAATTAATATTATATGAACCCAAAATCTATTCTACTTTTACTTAATTTCAAAAACCACAAATTATAAGTTAATTTACCCAAGGTCTCAACCTGATCTCTGTATATTTAGGCCAAGGTATTCGACGGATCATTTATCACGAGTAGAAGGAATGTTTCATTCCCCTAATTGTGTCTGGGATAATGGAATTACCTGAATTATTATTGGTTTTTTAATCGGGTTTGTTTAAATTATTACTTTTATTACAGGTTGTTATAAATTAGCGGTAACTCACACCCGTGGCTCGGAAATCACGTTCAGCCGTTGGCATGAACATCTATGGCAATCGTTGTTGGGAAGTCAGTGCCCTAAAATATACTGACAACTAGTTAAACCTTCGAATTCAGGTCGCCCACGGCATTGCGAAGGTACGATCCCAGTCGCTACGTAGAAAAACTGATATTTAGGTAAAACCGGTTGAACTATTAGCTGACCTTAAATTATCTTTGAAATAATAAGACAAGGAAGATAATGATATATTGTTATAAATAATTATTATGACTATATTATTTTAATTTTATAAATTTAATAACGCAACAAAAAGGATAGTAACGTTTAAGGAGTTTAAACGAATGGATTAATTTTGATGGGGTTTTTGTTTACTAGTGAGTGAGATAAGTAAGTATCCAGCATTTGGATTCAAGATTAGTCGCGTCGATACATAGCTTAGTTAAGTAAACGAATACTCAAAATTAAAAATATAACTTCAGTAAATACGCTTCTCGTTTTAATTTTATAGAAGTTTGGTTTGGTGGTCTTTTAATTTTTAATATAATTTTCATGGAAGATAGTTCATTTTTATATTATGATCACTACAATAATTAAAATTTTAACAAAAACAAATTTCAAGTACTAGGTCAAATTAGACCACTGTTAAAAAATGAATCATCAAAATCGGTTCACGCAGTCGAAAGTTCTGAGGTAACAAACATAAAAAATACAATTGAATTGAGAATCTTTTTTTTAAGTTGGCTATAAAACTCTCTTCTCCGTGGTTATTTTATTTGAAGTTTTGTATCTCCATAAAAAGCCTAAAGTCTAAAAATTTGCGGACAAATTACAAGATATATTGCACATCAATTTATTATTATTTTACAAAATTAAGTAAGCAATAAAATTTAAGAACTGAACGTAGAACTGATAAAGAATAAAGAAATTCTTTAGATTTTTTTATTAGATTTGGTTAGACTTAGGATATGGTGTTTCGAAGTAAAATCAGTGAGAAACGATTTGATGCCTTTAACGGTAACAAGTCGACTTAATGGGTTACTAGTTAAGTCGACATGTTCTCGTTAAGGGCAACCCTTGTATAATGATAACCCTTTCTCGACTATATGTAAACTTTTAAGCTTATGTCACCCGGCTAATTATCACGAATCTGCTATTCGTAAAAACAGTTAGTCCCCACGGTGGAACATACATAAACTACAAAAATTATTACCATTCCTTTTGGATTTGCAGCAAAGGAATGAAAACAAAAATAAGAGAAAATTAATGATATTCTAATTTCATTTTACTGTGGTCACATCTCAAAATGAATTAAGAATAATAATAATAAAAATCTTCTTGGATAAGTACTGCACAGATTGCTTATGTTCCGCTCAAATAATTGGCCGAAGAATAGCATTAATAATAATGAGATAGTAAATTCATGAGGCAGAAAGTTTAACATAATAGGTATTGATTGCGAAACTTTTCCAAGAAGTAGTTGAAACAAAAAGAAAAATATTAACGCTGCTTAATTTAACGCTTCATTTGAACCTATTTATTGAGATGCTTCAGAATCAGCTCCGAAAAGAAAATGAGCCTCTATTTTAATACGCTGTAAGTACCTACCAATAGTTTTGATGACAGTTAAGTTTATTTTTACAATCGGTATTAAGTATATATAGTTAAAATACACAGTGTTTTGTATCGGAAAAGATGCTATGGCTCTATGCTATGAGTTATATAGACTTGAATGCATCCTGAAGTTATCTTTGAGCTCATTCTAAGACTTAATGTTTTAGGTGTAATATCTGCCGAAATTGGACGTAAGTGTGTAACGCTATAGGACCCACGAGAAGCGCGTTATTTATTTTAGTCAAAACAAGCGCAGTGCGCTAGATTCCACTGTGGTTAAGGAGAGATGTAAGATGTCATAACTGCAAGATATGCAATTACTGTAATCCTTACATGTTTTTTTAAACACAACCGTATGATTTCAACTACCTCTATATACATCTGCCTATTTCTGGGATAAATGGCCTTAAGCAATCAAAAGTTTCATTTTAATCGAAACTCTTTCAAATAGTTCTTTTTCAAGTTGATGACGTGTAACTAAAAGACATTTTCTTGTTATTTTTAGGTACATTTTCCCTTGAACCATTCAAGAGTAAAATTACCTTTTAAAATAGTCTGTACACGTACAGGCCTACACACAAGTAAGATTCTTGAGTGAGCACATCTGCCATATTCTTTCTCCTTCACTGGCTTTTAGCTGAAGCTTTGTCAGAATCGTGTGTAACGTTCTTGAAGCTTATAGTTATAACTGATGTAATATTACATACAAATGTTATAATAGCCATATTATACGTAGACATGTAAGAATAAAAATATCTTTATATATATAAATCTTCTCTGCGTGTGCATGTGACTAAACTTCTGTTTAAGGGCTGAACCGATTTTTATGACATTTTTGTGTCCATTCCTGAGGATTCGGGAATGGTTAAAAAAAGAAATTGAATCGACCCGCGGCGATACCTGCCGGTTAAGTTATTCCCCGAGTAACACTGCGGGGCTCATCTAGTATGTATATACATATATAAATAACATGATCATAATTTAGATGCATCGATGTTTACCGTGGGAGAGCCATGCTTCGGCTCGACCGGAGTGATACCACGGCCTCACAGAAAACCAATGTGTTTCACGGAGAGACTGAGGATACCGCAGGCCCATAACCCAGCCCCTCCCGCATCCTCCTCCCTATAGCCCACAGGCCGGCAATGCACTTGTGATTCCTCTGGTATTGCGGGTATTCATGGGTGACGATGATCGTTTACCATCAGATGATACGTCTGCTCGTTTGCTATCATTCCATAAAAAATATATGTCTGTGTTACGTTTATAAATCTAAAATAAGACTAAATTATTTGTCCTTATGTCTTAAATATGTGTTTATACTGTTCTTATCAGCATGTATGTATAGTTACAATTTCTTATATTTTATAAAAAGCATTTATGTAAATAAAAATAATCCATATTAATATAATATCTGGAAAGTGTATATATATGTACAAAACCTAGTTGTAAAATACCTAAAATATATTATTCAAACACAAAAAAATTAAACCTTTACCCTCAAATACAAAATAACGCTGGCAAATAATTAAATTTCTAACGGAAAGGTTTTTTGCTTTTGAAACGTTTAGAGGCCGTTTCATGGCTGACAGCTGGTAAGGTCGACGGAGCCTAAAGGTTGCAAAAATGTTCACGTGGTATGTCAAGGACGCGTTCCATTTTCTCGAAAACATAAAATAATATTATGCAAAAAACATAAGGCATACAATTATACATGTTTCTTGTTCTTACATACGTCTTAGGATAAGCTCCAAATAGGTAATTATTTAAGTATTATTTTTAATGTGGGACAGCCACACCTCAGCATAAATGGGTCGGCTCGACCGGGGTGATATCACGGCCTCACAGACAACCGGTGTGAAACAGTGCTTGCGCTGTATTTGACCGAGTGAATGCGGATACTGGTCATACCCCAACCCCTCCTCATATCTCCTCCCCCCATCCTCCGAAGGCCGGCAACGCACTTGTGAAATCGGTTCGCAAATATCGAAGATCTTATTTAATTTACTAGACATAAAAAACCATTCATAGTATATATTTTATGTATATGGGACTAATCCCGCCCACACGCCCACCACTGCAACTCCTGTACATCAGGATCAATAGCAGTGACCCACGAACACACCGAGTTACGTTATACACTCAGGAAGTCCCAGGAAAAATAAAATTGTCTTGTAACCAGCAATGAAATTAATCAGAAGAAATCTGGATGAGTTGGAGATATAAGTCCACTTCCCTCTACTCTATACATAGTAGGCAGAAGTCAATCAAGTCAGAAGTCAGTCATGATCCATAAATTGTTGTTCTAAGTCTGGGTGTACTTTGTGTCCGTTTCATGTATGTTTGTAAAGATCCCCGTGACACAGGAATGTATATTCCTAATGCGGGAGTTGTATTTAAAAAAAAAAAAAAATACCGTGGCCTGTAAGGAATTGAGGGATACAGCAATTCAACTCTAACCTTGTCATCGTCAATCGTTCGCGTACAGATGGAAATAACTGAAAGACACGGCAACCCTTAGATGATTCGCCCCACCATTGTTGCCATTCATCCATTAGGTCGTTATTGACATTGGACTGCTATTAATATATATATAAATAATCTTATAATTTTATCGCGGTCCTGTACGCCCAAAAAAATCGCATTCTATGTTTTCTAATGTGGAATAGTACATGGCTGTATGTCTTTGTATCTCGAGATTCAACAGAAGAACAACTGCCAATACTGGTAAACCCTTAGTGCTAACCGTCCTATACAGCTTGCACAAGTTGTTGGCCTTGTAACAGTTTGAGATGGATAGCACCTTTGGTCGCCCTATAGGCCCATACAGGAGCACCATAGCAACTAGATCCCAAATAAGAAGCTCCATATATGATGTTTAGTATATCAAATGACAGACCTCAAGTCGGCATTGATATCCTCATCAACGCAAAGAAATTATTTTTAGACTTATGTATCTGATAATATGTCTGCGCTTTTCTCAGCCGATAAACCACTACAACTTAAGTCTTTGGCATGTACTGCAAAGAGTGAACCAAATAAAGCCTCAATTTGTCCCTTTAGTTTAATCTAATTCTAAAATTATAAGAAGTTCTTTGCGGATATTGTAAAGGGGGAAATTTGAGTTCTTGAGTTATCCCAACGGGTTATTTTATTACCCCACCTAAAGTCATATGGGTCATTCCATTATGTCATATAAAATATGTTTTTGAAAAATAATTTTTTTATGAATAGTGGGCAAACGAGCAGTCGTATCGCCTGATGGTAAGCGATTACCGCCGCCCATGGACACCCGTAACACCAGAGGCGTCAAAAGTGCGTTGCCGGCCTTGGGGGATGGGGAGGGGGATGAGGGTAAGGATTGGATTATGGGCCTCCAGTATCCTCACTCACTCGGTGAAACACAGCAATATCAGTTAAATGAAATATTTAATATTATTATTTATTTTATACAGAATCCCTAATTTTTATAATTTAGGGATTCTGTATACTGTTGACGTTGGTCTCGTCTTATCTTGGTGTTGTTTATTAAAATTATTACGTTCTTAAATTATACTCGTAAACATATCGAATTATGAAGGTGATCAAACAAAATGGTTTTAGTAGGCAACTTAACCACCAGCCTCAATTTAGCATTTTAAATGTAAATCCATAAATTTCATACAAATCAAAGTTTGTTTTATTATCAGTATTTGAAGCCAATATATAACTTTTTACGTTTAGAATAAGGACTTTATTTATATACGGCTAAAGTATAATATCTAGTTCTTAATGACTTTGTTTATTAGATCAAAATCTTACCTTTTGTAAAAGTTTTGGTCTGTTGTCGAGTTGTTCCTCATTGTTGTTCTTGTTTTCGCTGTCACTCTTATACGAGTTTCTGAGAAAAACAAATGAACTTATTAGATTAAGTTAGAAACCTCCCTAGTCTATTTGTAGATTAGCGAATTTATATCGTTGTTCATAACAGCAGAGCGATAAGCGGAGCGATTTTCAAGATAACAGTCAACTTATCTCAAATTGTATAATACAGACGAAATCGATTGAATTTTATTGAAGATTCATGTTACTTCAGAAGTGGGTTCTTGAAGCATGTTCTGAGGGAAGTGGTTCCCTTTGTTAAGTGTATAAATTGCTACAGTTAAGAGTATTCACTAAACGTTTTGTGCTGGAATCGCTCGTGTTTATGACATAAAAGTCAAGTGTCAACCCAAATCATTGTAATCAAATACCTAGCAGGTCATATACAGAAAAAGTGTTTTTATGTGTGTAAAAGATTTTCTGTATATAAAAGTCTCATAAAAAATACGTTGCTACAGCTATTTTGTACCTATAAATTGTATTTGAAGAAAACGAGAACTAATTGTCTTCAAAATTAAAATATGTTAATGTTTGTGTTTTTGTAGATTTGACGTCTAGAAAATTATATCTTCACACGGCCGTCTGATCTCAAACTAGGCCGAGCCTGTACTATGGTATCCAGGCACCTGATAAACATACTTCATTATCATCCTCTTAGCCCTCTCAAGGTTCGGCCCAACAACTGATTCTTGCTGCCAGCATCCAATGGCTTCCCGCGACCTTCACCAGGTTGAAGGACCACATTGAGACATACTATACTAATACATATGTAAATACTTAAATACGTATCTATACATATAAATAATATTGGAGTATCTGTTTGTAATATTAAAACAACCGCTTTTTACTAAATACATATGTATTTATACACAGTACATAAACCAAAGTAACAGTTTTACTATTTCTGTTTATGCCGGCAAATTTAAGGAACGCCTGGACCAATTTTGACGGTATTTTCACTGGTAGATAGCTGGTGCAATAAGGAGTATCTGAGGCTAATTTTTTTTGACTAGCTTTAACCCGCGGCGTTACCCTCGGCTGTTAAGATACAACGATAACCAGGGGTTACCCTTACGCGTGACTCAGCTATTTATAAATAAAATCACGGTATGGGAAAATTTATTCATTTTGAGACACGTACATGAATTTATTCTGGTCGTCTAATATAATGTATCAAGTACTAGGTATTGTCTTTACACTTACATTCACACACGCTCTTATACACAAACACAAACGCATACACACACGTACGCTTACTATTTAGCACTGCAATCACTGCATGCTTTGTTTTCTTGGCATTAAGTTTCTTGAGTTTTCTTTTCACCATAATGTGAGCGCTAATGTCTGCATCACAGTTTTAATTATTGCAGCCATTATATGTATTATTTTCTCGTTGCATCAAATATGGATTATCAATAAACACTTATTATTATTATAAATTAAACTCGCACTAGAGTTTGATAAATCAATGAACTTCATAAAGTTTATCAATAACGATGTGTCAGGTTAGTATGAGGGATGTTCAAGATACCAGCTGTCCGCCTTTCCTATAATGAATAAGCTAAGTGATTGATCGATGCTTCACGTGACTAGAAACTTAACTCGACCCAATATATAGCTAATCTATGAATCAGTTGTTTTCGTTAGAGGTAAAGATTTCTTTTAATAAGTTTCTGCAAGGAAAATAATTTTAAAGATAAGTTTTTGTATCATCACATATTACATCAACAGTCATCATCTTATCTTCCTAGCGTTTATTATTCCCTAGATTAATTGGGGTCGGCTACTAGTTCAACCTGTTTTACCTGAATATCAGTTTTCTCACGGAGCGACTGGCATGCACAGACACACGCACACGCACACGCACACGCATACACACACACACACACGCGCCCACGCACACACACACCACACATAAGAAGTTTAATGCTACGAGTATTATGTTATAAAATTAACTAAGTTCAGCGGTGTTACCTTCGGTACAACAACAACCCAAAAAGAGTATATTATTATATCATCAGCTACCTGCCAGTGAAAGTTCCGTCAAAATCGGTCCAGCCGTTCCAGATATTAGCCGGAACAAACAGACAGACGGACGGACAGATAGACAGACAAAAATTGTAAAAATATTATTTTGGTATGTGTACTGTCTATAAATACATCTGCATTAAGTAAAAAGAGGTTATTTTAATGTTAAAAACAGACACTCCAATTTTATTTATATTGATGTGTCTGTTGATTTTAAAGTTGGGAATCCAAATTTCTAAGTTAAAGTTCCCCACGGTCAGGACCTTGTTTAGTCTGCGTATAATCGTGCCTGTATCTGTTCTCTCTTAGCCCATGATGGCCACGGCGGCCGGTCTCAAAGCAGAAATACGCAGGAGATATTATAGTGCACAAGTGCGTACGCAATCACAGCTACACTCTGTTCCCTCACTCTCATTAATCCGATGGGACGGTTAACCGACACGACCGGGGAGAGATCAGGCGCAGGACCGATAGCTTTACGTGCTCTCCGAGGCACGTGGGTTCAGACCCCAGCTTAACAACAAACTCCGAGCCGTTCTTAAGTAATTCTATAATTCTTTGAAAAACTCAGTAACACTTTAAGCCCGATCCTGAATTCGGACCCGAGATTTCTTGATCGGTAGTCGTATACGTCAACCGCTAGACCAACCAGGCAGTTTAACCTATGATAGCAATATAGGCAGCCAACATATCTACAATATGCATGGATATAGAACGATATAAACATATTTATGAGCATTAACTACTCCGTCTAGCCATGATATATAGTAGGCCGAAACCTCCTTTCTAAGGTGAGGCGGCAGTGGACTTTTCAAGACTAATGGAGTTAGGAGAAGATTTAGACTGTGGTGACTCACACGGTGAAAAGCAACCTTAAGATGACGAAGATATAATCTCATGTCATGTCAAAAAGCCTTGCTTCTGTTCTAAGTGAGTATTTCATTATATAAAATTTACTTTACTTAATTTTTACGAAATGTTTTTTACCATCCACAAGTATTCTTATTCTAACCGTATTTACTTCCTTGTTAGCTGAATTTCTGTATTTATTACGAAAGTTAAAAGTAGTTTAGAAAGCGGACCTCATTACCGTGTGAATACTGCCGTAGCCAGGCGTTCACGTCGAGAGCCACAGCGATACTTGAGTCTCACTTTACTAACAAGCTGCGTGTGTGTGAACAGGTGCAGCCCCACAAAGTTAACTAGTGCAAATGTAAGCCGCATGCCACATCTTTTTTTTTAAATACAGCTCCCGCATTATAAATATACACCATGTGGTGTACAAACGGTCACAAAGAACACTCACACTCAGATCATACTTTTTGGACCACATACCCCTCTTTGGATTTGGGTAAACAAAGATGTATTAAACAGTCATATTTTGCTGACTATAACTTTATACCGAAGTGTAGGAGGATATTTTTTAGTTCGCTCAGGTTAGGTAAGACCCGTATCTGTTTTCCGACCATTATAACTACTTTCCGAAAGATGTTCATATAATAGAATCACTAGCATTGTCCAATCACAGGTATAATTTGATTTTATTGGATTTTAGTTATATTGAGGGTTTTAGTTTATGGTTTGTTCAGAATACTGATTCGCTTAACAAAATAGTGTACAAAATTTTAAGCGACAAATTTTCAGACTTTACCGTGGAATGTAAAAGAGGAGGATTAAACTTTTTTGTACTATCTTCATTATCTATTCATCATCTAGGCGACCAAAGGAGAAAATATGTAGGAAACATTACAGGAAAGAAGAGGAAAAGTTGAAACGTCTGGTCAGCTTGGCACAGTAGTCCAAAACCTGTTTTCTAAGCAAGGAAAAAAATCCATGGAATGAACTGTCACTTTGCTTACTACTTTGCAGGTGACCATGGGCGGCGGTAATCGCTTACCATCAGCCGATACATCTCGTTTGCCACTTATATCTTTAAAAAAAAAGGGCTTTGTCGAGCTGTGGACTGTTGATAGACTGACCGGTTGAAAGACTTTTGATCATGTGATTGAAATTTGACTTTCGACTAACGCCTATTCTGTTGTTAAGAAAAATTTTTGTAAGTGAGGCCAGTGCTTATTAACATACTAAGTTAGTTAACTAGAATATACAGATTTAAATAAATGGGCAGAGTTAATTAACCGTCTGTAAGTTGTTCATAACTAGCAGACCCGGCGAGAAAACACCTCTGATTTTCTTTTAATTTTCTTCTTCACAAACCTTGTCCTGTCAATAACAAACACATAAGAAAATAACTATCAAAATTGGTGTAGTGGATTGAAAGTTATGCGCGTACATACATTTTTGTAATTCATTTTTATTTATGTAGATAATAATATAGAAATATTCATTATCTCCGTTATTTTCATTTTGCGAAGTCCACAATACCCTTATATGTAATCTAATATTTTATTATTAAAGTGTATTCCTAGGGTTGCCCACGCTTTGCCGACACAAAGGTATAAAAATAGATCCACAATAAAAATGACAATAGGATTTTATACGAGAGAAAAAAGCAAGTAAGTTTGTTTTGCTGTTTGCAAACTATAAGAAAAATATTCTTACAAATCTAATTCCTAAACATGTAGTATCATCACTTAGATTTCAATTCAGTTTAATGTAAAAATAACGTGGCTACAAAATTCTTCTATAACATTACTTGTATCTATTTATCTATTGAAATATATATTGTTATTTACCTTGGTTGTTCCGAAAATTTACAGCCATAGAATAAATACAATCTCTTCTTTCATGAAACTATTTAGGATTGAAGGTTAATTTTAACACAAACCACCTTTGTGAGAGTCATTGGCCATATATGTGTAAATTTTTTAATATGTTTGAAGATTATTTGTCATACTACTTTTGTTTACAACGACTTCTGCTTCAAGAGCTTTTCGGTTTTGTTTTTTCGAAAGACAGTCCCCATTTCATCTCATCCACATTTTTTATACATTTTTATATAATATTTGGATAACCCTATCCTTGTAAGGACGAATGTTCACTGGTGCGAAATATAGAATCATTTGTGGAATTAGGGGAGACTGCTGGACATTATTGCCACAAGAAGGGTGTTTGGAAAGTGTAATTTATTATTACATGACAGAAATTAGTGGTCATTTTATTTTAATATTTTTACTAGATCGGTAAAGGACTAGGCAATTTAAGAAGTTTATATTATTTAATTGAAATTGAAGTATCTTTTGAATTTCAGGTGCCAGGTGATTGGCAAAATCAATATTCACTGAGTGAAACCGTGGACGAAAACTACTGTATATTTATCTACAGTGAAGTGCCATACGCGTGATTATTATTTCACATTTTTTACTTTATAAATTATAAACTTTCATACTATTTGGTTTAATATATACACTATGACACCCACAAATAATCTAATAATATTAGTACAGCTGAATTGTATTTCATCATGAGAAAAATAGCGCAGAAAAGAAAATTACACAGTACGCAAAAGTCACACCGTACTTAATGAGATGCAGATGTCTATAGGCTACAGAAGCCACTTACCATCAGCTAACCTGTCTGCTTCTTTGCTAACAATACCACAAATAAACTTGTAACTGCCTCTACGTGGAGGAATCGACGTTAATGAAACCTAGATGTGCAACTGTTATCCAAAGCATTAAATTGATGCTCAACTAAGAACCTATAGATATGTCCACGTGTCACGTAAATGTGAACATCATAACGGTTCTTCATTTATAACGACTCCGAACATTATCGTATAAAATGTTATCTACGTGTTATATGCCCCGCGTCGAGAGGAGGATCGTGCCGAAGCATGACGCTCTTGTGTTATAAACATTAAATTTCTTAACTGTTTAAAACTTGCCTGGAAAATGTGGACCTATAAATTTCAACGGTAAATATGTTATAAAATTTGACACTTGGACGGCGTAGCGGTTTTTGTAATGAACTGATACGCGTGGACTACGTGACTGCTACGTATATTATACGTGTTTTACGTGAGTGCTACACGACAGTTATGAGTATGTCATGCGCTGCTACGCGTATTTACTAGACAGCTACGCATCTGTTACGAGTCTGCTACTGTTAGGTTATTCCCGCTAAAGTCAAATATATGCACATCAACTTTTATTGTTTAATTACGTCTGTAGGTGAATATGAACTATGTATGTGTATTTACAAGAAAAATGATAATTATATCTTTATAGTATCCCTAGAATAATCTCTGCTTAAATTGTGACTAGATGCTTAAGAACGTGGTTATGTATAGAAATATGTTTTAAGACAGAGTTATTTCCAAAGAGAAAAGAAAGTAAATGAAGGTAACATAAATTTAGACTCATAACAAAACTAGTTCAGAGTTTGAGTGCTTACTTTAAATAATCTGTATATTTTTACAATAAATAACGATTTGCACTCCAGGAATGCCGGCAGAAGGGAAAAATATCAAAAATAGAATAATTTTGCCCGAATTACTTTAATAATCAGTATAAAAGGACTATCATTTGTGTGGTAAAATACAATATTCATTTATTGCGCTATTGCATACAAACATGACAATTTATAGTCTACTCTCCATCCATCTTACAAATTTTCGATCAGGTCACTTGTCCTGACGCGAGTTTAACATTTTAACCCATCACAAAAAAGTGCACAACGCCACCAACGAAATATTCACTTCAACAAAGTATATAAGTATTCTTTCTGTCAATCTAGCTTTCATAGTACAAGCTTTGCCTGGTTGGCAATGTGTGTCAGATGCCGAAATAATTATTCATTTACAGGTTCATGACTTGATTTATATTGAAAATCTTTATGGTTTTCTCAATAGGGAAAACACCTGTAGCAACCGGAGCCCACCAACAATACCAAAGACGTTTTGGTTGCAAAATAACAAATAATATAAGAAACTGCTTTACTATAGCCGGAAGTTCGATTTCACAAGCGCTGGATACACACAATACCGCAAACTCATTCCAATTGCGTGCTTGCCTTCAGTATAGTTAGTATAAATACGTCAGAGTTTGCTGAGGGTTCGTTGATGAGTCCACAATAGAATGTTATTTACAACTTCCGCGATAATTTAAGGAAGATACAAGCTATCCAACATTCGTCACGAATACTATAGATAATAATGTGACGGAAACTACTTTTCTCAAGTACAGTGATTGTTGTAATATTTACCAAGACCCTGATAGTAGTTTAGTTAAATACAATCCAAAATACAATATTTAATTATTTAACTGATGACGATTAAATAACGTATGTGGTACACGTTATTTAATGTAGTATGCGAATAACTAATTTTATTTCTACATGTAATTTTTAAAACAACTTTTTCCAAGTCATTTTGATGAGAACTGGCAGAAAGCGTATGTATTCTTCTTGCGACACCTTAATAATCCACAAATCTCACAAATCGTTGTCTGATTCCAAATTAGACAGAGCCAGTGCTATGGTATCCAGAGTACTGACAAAAATACTTAAATATTTATAAATACACATAAAATGCATATAAATTTAAGATTTTCCCTCCTAAGTATTCTTTTTTGCATAAAATTTTTAATACCTTAGATAAGATTGATTTTAAGAGTAGACCTAGAATCTCCCACAACTATTAAACAAAGACAGTTTCATCTCCTCAGAAGAATTTAACGTCCCCTCCAAGGCTATCAAATACAGAACTTGAATGAATATACACATATATAAACTAACTATTGTAAAAAAGCAAAGGAAATACGTTAACCGTTTCAAGAACACCAGACCCTAATGAAAAGTAATGGTTCCATTAAAGCCGCACGCATAAATCCATCAATCTTCCTCCACACGAAGCAAGTTGTCGGAAATAACCCACTTCATAGATCACAATAAATTTGTTGCTAAGCATCAAAACTATTCTAATGTACAACAGTTTTTTTCATTCTCATTTAAAATAGGCCTAATGCATTTGATGTCAAAAATTCACATTTCGAATGATTAAAGATGTCATGTCAATGAATTATCAAAGCAGACATTAGAATGGAAAGTTGTGGACGACGAGTAATTTTAAATAAATTAATTAAATAAATTAATATTCTATGAACTTTGAAACATTATATTTATGATAATGTGATATTAACACAGTAGTAGTATTAGTAACGTAGTCCTGCCAGTCCCCAACCCACACTTAGCCAGCGTGGGGACGTATTGGCCTTAACCCTCTCTTGAGACGAGACCCGAGCCCAGCAGTGAGACATTATGGATTGGTGATGATACTAACATATACAGTAAATTTTATAGATTCTGTAGTTCTGATTCGTTTACATGACAATACAAAGTTGACTTAAAAACTCAACTTGGAAGCATAAAGAAAAATCGAAATAAATTAATTTTTGAAACATTGTTTGCATAATTTTTAGTATATTGTTAGATTCCTTAAAAGTTACGAATTGTTATTTAAGTATTTTCCTTTAAACTGAATCTAATATAAATATTAGAATACAAATAATTAGCCGCTCATGTGAATAAATTCAAATATAATGTATTTAGTTTAATCTGCACTAAATCAAGTTTGAACACTTTTTTCACTTGTATTTATAAATTTATGTTGTTTATGCAGAATTATTTATAAAATATGTAAATATGAATTCATTATTGGTTATTTCTATCATACGAGCTTACGCTAAGTAGGTTAGTGCATCGTGTACTTTTGTAAGGGTCTGAGTGGTGGATGTGAAGAATCGTGGAACTATGGAATATTAAAATTATTTATTTTCAGATCGCCCTACATCCAAATTATATTTCGTCACGTTTTCTTTATTGAATTAGTTATTTGTATTTAATTATTTCAGTAAGCTTTTACGGATTCCTAGTAAACTACATCAATGGTAATAAATCTTAACTACCTGTACGGACTTAATCCGGACAAATTACACGTGCGCTTGTGACATAGACAAATGCTTCCACAGACTTAATTGAATTAATTATGAGCTATACAGAGTAACTCTTCGTATAGAATATCGGTACACCAGTATAGTATCTAGGTGGCGCTGAGTTGGAAGATCGCAATTAGCGCTCTGTGGAGATAAAATGGGCTTAAGATAATGAGAACACTTTCAATGTACATATTTCTTTGAAGATAATTTTCATCCTGTTAAAGTAAATTATGAATAATTTCTAAAGAGCATTAGGTGCAACATTAAAAGTTAATAAACGTTCGACTTAAGTAACTGACTGCCTCGTGGATCTAGTGGTTAGCGTAACCGCTGCTGTTTTTCTAACAATAAATTCTTAATGGCGGAGAGGACGTTAAGCCGACGGTCTCGGTTGTCATGAGAATCTATGGCAATCGTTATTGGGAAGTCATTACCCTCAATTATACTGATAACTAGTTCAACCTTCGAATTCGAATTACCCTCAGGGTTGCGGAGGTCCGATGCCATTCGCTCCGTGTAAAAACGGATATTCAGGTAAAAAAGGTTGAACTTGTAGCCGACCCCAAATCATGGGAATAATAAAGGCTAGAAATATGATAATGAAACGCTCGATTTGAATGATAATTTCACACAAAGTTTGCTTCAAATACACCGAATAGCACTCGGAGTTTTCTTAGAGAAACTTCTATCAAACCTTAAATTATGTAAATAATAGACATGACTTACCTATCGCTCTGTAGCAGGGCTGGTGCCACCTTCTTTCGAAGGTTGGCGAGCGCCGTAAGCTCCTCGCGCTTTCTGGACGGGGGCGGCGCGCCGCATAATGTCAACAACGGGCTCGGTGTCGGCTGCGTGTTCCGAGATAACAGTCTGAAGAAGAAATGGACAAAAACATCGTTATATTAAAAGTTATATAAGTTTTATTACTTAAACAAAAAGGAGATTAAAACCTAATTTTAGTCGTCGCCAACGCTTTTATGCTTTGTGCCTCAAAATAGGAACATCTTGAAAAATCTTAAACGTTTCATGACATTGTTGTCTGGACTAATTTTATGATATTTGTCGTGAATTTCGCTTGCGCAATTACATTAGTCAAGTTACTTAAGCAAAGCTAATCTCAGAGGGCGCCACCGAACTATAACGTAAACAGTACTAGCGCGGTTAACTTATATTTATCAGTTTCAATACGAGCTGTATATCTGATGTTATTTTTATATATCACTATCAAACATGGATAATAATTATGAATGTTTAATATTCTGTACAATATATTTAAAAAAGGATCTCATGGAAGCCCGTTAAAATGACGCAAATAGTTGTTTTGTAGTGAAACCTACTTATTCATTATATTTTGATGATGTAGATAATGACACTGAAGAGGAAACAATGTTTTATTTGTGCTAGATAAAAACGAACAAACTTTGCAGATATAAAGAGAGACTCTAATTAACCTCCATCAACAATGTCAAACGTACTCAATTATTTGGAAAGATTTGATGCAAGCTAAGAGCAAGGAAATTTATTTATCTTGACTGATATTATGAATGCGAAAGTTACTCTTTCTGTCTGTCAATTTCACGCCAAAACTACTGACCCGATTTAAATGAAATTTCAAAAGGCATAGGCTACTTTTAAATGCGAAATAGATTTTAATATAAGGGGTTAAAAGGAGGAATGAAACGTTGTAAAGTCACTATTAAGCGCGGATGCAGTCGCAGGCACAGCTAGTTTAGTTTAGTTTAGAATACGAAATGGAATGATTTGTGACAATGGTATGTTTTGGTAATGCATATTATTTCATAGCACAGTGCAAAGTTTACATGAAAATATCGGTTATTTACAGCTATCTCCTATTGCTTACACAGCTTTGCATTTAGGAAATAAATGAATCCCGAAGTTTTTGCATCCAAAATACAACATTTACGCCTATTTATTGTTTATAAAAAAAATTATATAATCTTGATACATAGACCCAAAGTGTAAACATGTCAACTTACACAATATTCGAATCTATGTAGGTTCTCTCTCTCTGATAAATAAAAAAAATATTGCTTGTTAGGCAATGGCCCGCTTCCCAGGATGGAAAGCGGGCCATTGCCTAACGATTGATGTTGGGAAGTTGTATATAAGTTAATCGGCGCGAGAACTTCTATTGCGCGATGTAGGATTGGTAGCTTCTTTATGCACTTTGTAGTACTAGTACTACTCCGTAGTACAGTATATCTTAGGTAGATGGCGTTATCATATGTTTATGCTGCCGCTGTATGTGGAAGTCACCACACATACAATCATAGTAAAATACAGATTTTTACACAACTTTATGACCCTGAATATGTGTGTAAACGTGTTCAGTGTCTAAAAATTGGGCAGTTTCATCTATCACACAATACATTACTAAGTCCGCCTTACATATAATATGCAACAAAAAAAAAACTGTTTTTGTACGTGTAAAGTAAAATATTTTAATTGTCTGTTAAGTGGTTACGTGTATTTTTAGATTCCGTATCTTTAAACCCGGACACTCCTAGCTACTCTTTGGGTTCGGCCTATTATCGTTCAGTACTAAACGAAGATCTCCTTGACTGTTTCATTATTTATATGAAAAGTAACCATATGTATAGGACTGGTAAGGAAACATACGTATAACATTTCCTACATACAAAAAAATTACAATTTATTCGAAAAAGGTGGAGTTCCCTAAGTTGTTTAGCGTAGTATGCGACAATGTTGATATCAGTGCACATTCACATATGTTCTTAGTAAGTTATATTATGTAAAGGCAAATTGAAGTTAAATTATTACAGAACGAGAAATGTATGCATCAATGTCGAAATAACCCTCCCTACATTGACAGGCGTAATCTCCTCCACTGAGAACCTTTAGCTGCACTGTTATAATAACAATTTACCGTCGTATAATTTCCTTTTAGATATATTTAGCACAAAGCTACTTTGAGGTATTTAGATGCAATCTTTTTTCCACAAATCGCGGTCAACACGACTTAGAAAGTTTCCAATTTCCGTTGACCACTAACCCTGTCAACTTATCTTCGATTTAGAATGGAATGGCGTTTATAGTAAGTACGCCTGTGCGCTTTTAGTTACTACATATACTTTTAACTCCACTTGAAATTATATTAGAAACAAAAAAACATTGGATTTGCTTTTTAGAAATATGAGATAACGTATTCTAACTAAATTTATTTTTATGGCAAGACCATTGCTGGACATGCATGTTCTTAGAAAGGAAGTTTTGCCCGCATGGCCATGTTTAATTTATAGCACCATATTAACAAAATAGTACAACCATAGTCTTTCTACAGAATTTGCGTGTCGTGTATTACCTATTTTTTTTCTTGTATATGGGCAAACGAGCAGACGTATCGCGTGATGGTAAACGATTACCGCCGCCCATGGACATCCACAACTCCAGAGGCGTCACAAGTGTATTGCCGGCCTTTTGGGGATGGGGAGTGCGATCTGAAGATGCCTTTTTTTTGTTTTTAATAATTACTCTATAAATGACAAAGCGACTTGAGTAGAGACTTGTACATGAGTAGAATCCAAGAGTAGGTCGCCAAACCCATCACGAATGCAGACAATTTTTTTTTTTAAAGACGTCTCCCGCCTCTAAATATACATTCCTGTGTCACGGGGATCTTTACAAACATACATGAAACGGACACAAAGTACACCCAGACTTATAACAACAATTTCTGAGTCCCACAAAGTGTTGTCCCATGTAGGATTTGAACCCACAACACTTGGCGCAGTAGGAAGCGGTGTGGTGACCACTGAAACCACTTTTTTTTTTTTTTCTTTTTTTTTT
>PKRV01000705.1:184866-424885 GCA_003709505.1 Hyphantria cunea
AGGTCCACCCGGGCAGAGATCCCCAGTACCCGGGCAAGCGTAGGTTTGTAACCCAACCGAGGGGTCCGCTGGTCCCTGGCTGGGAGTGTGCTTGCGACTGAACTACCCATCAGCCATGCATCCCCTGGTCACACACCAGAACACGGGATTCGGGGTGATTTTTTATAGAGGTTTTCTTCCTCGCGGTCCGGGCGGTTAAGCCAAGACCCACGGTCCCAGTCGAGTCAGAGACTTGACCTAACTCGACAACCTAGTGGGATTACGTTGTAGCGGCGAGGGCAACACAAGACTAGCTCCTGTGTTACCCGCTCGGAGGCAGGGTGAGTGCACACCGAGCTCGCCAACTCGCACTTCCAATACGCCCTCTGCTAGAGCAGAGGGGCGCCTGGAGTGCCCATCGCGGCAGTCCGAATTTGACTCCGTCTGGTATCCCGTTTAGTCTGGAGTCTCCCTCTGAGCCAATCCGGCATGAGTGGCTCTACCGGCGCAGCCCCAGAGTTCATCGACCCACGCAAGCCCCCACACGACGACAACGTAGGGATACAGTTGTGGGGGGACCACTGAAACCACTAGGCCAACCGTGTAGTCAAACAATGCAACAATGCGCCATGGTGACTAACATTACGGCGGCCTATTGAGATGCTTCTGCATCATTAGGCCTCGACTCGCATTCCACACAATTTGGCAATAAACACATTACTTATGAATTCAATAAAAACTAATAATAAACTGATTAACTAAATGATATCCTTTAAAGCTATTTTGATTACCTAATCAAAAGCGTAATACAGAAGTGACATAAAATAAGAGGTTAGAACCTTCTCTGTTTTTTGACGTCGGTAAAACAATTTTACCTAGACTGTATATACTTTACCGTACGTACTTTACGTCCCGAACCCAAAATTATCCCTCATTATTCCTCTTTTTGTTCGTGTCAACGTATAAGGGGAATCCTTTGCGATCGTAGATTGGGTATAAAAAAGGATAAAACCTTTTTATACAGTGTGTCCTTTATTTTATAACAAATAAATCTCTATTGTCCATGGCACCTTGTTAATTCAAAATACATTATCGATAAATTTCCAGCAGTAGCCTGTTATAGACTGTTGATGAGGATGATATATATAAAAAAAGAAATTGATTCGACCCGCGGCGTTACCTGCGGGTGAAGTCATACCGCGGGTAACACTGCGGGGCTCATCTAGTATAATTATATGTTTTTAAATACATAAAATATAAATTACACCCATACAAATAATAAGTGTGAATCTTAAAACTAGGTCTGACCAGTACAGAAAGAGCTTAGGGTGCTTATTAGCGACCTAATTCACTAGGCTGGGGAGCACAATAAAATTGATAGAGACACTGAAGACTTATGATCTCTCTTCAGGAGAGTGACTCTCTTAGAAATCTCGCTTCCTCTATCTCTCGCAGATCAGCTAATCGTGAAAGTAGGTAAATTTGTAATAAATGAAGAAATTGTTTTTGGATAAAGGTTTTATGTGTTTCAAAAGAATGAAATCCAGAAATTTGGGTAAAAACAAATCCTTTTAAACAATACAGTGCAAATAAGCTTCAAAAAATATGAAATTAGATTATAGTATAGTGGGCGACTTTTGCCTGAGACGATAAATTTAAGTAATTAAATTATCTAAAGTTGTCTATTTCAGAAATTTCATTATTTTATTACTACTATTAAAAAGGTGTAGAACAACAAAAAAATAACAAATGAGAAATAGGTACATACTTTTGTTTACGTCTATAAAAATCAATCACGTATACACGATTTCTGTTGCACAGACTTGACAATATTTTTTATTAATTTGGGCTTTTATTTATATGCAAATGTAGACCAAATCCTTAAATTTCGACAGGCATAATCTTGATCAATGAAAATAATTTAAATGGACCAAAGCACAGTAAACCATTGTTTTAGTTTCTCTTTATAAAACTAAAAGCATTGACAACACACAACGTTCGGTCTTGAAATTTAAAATTCGAAATACCACAAAGAAAATAAACAAAAATACCTTTTTGAGGCCGGCGTTCTCTTCGACAATAATGTGTAATCGTAGAGATTGGAACTCGAGGGATTGTTATTAATCGGTGGCGGGTAATATGAGTCTTCATCTCTGTAATTATTGTTGACTAAAGCCGACTTCAAAGGTAACAACTCAACAGTGTCGTTGGAACGAGGTTCGCGTGATGTTGTCATAGCGGGACTAACATCGTGTGGATACGCCGGCTGCTTGCAGCCTACTGAAAGATGTGTCCTTGAAAATGCTGCAGTATAGTGCTGTGCAAGATATCTTTTCGTGTAGACGGCACCGCTCAGCTATTAATGGTAATGAGTAAAGGTAGTAGAGTATATATTTTATGGAAATACTACGGATATTATGAACTATTATATGTTCATCTTTGTTCTTCCCACTCAATGTAAATCCTTTAGTTTCTTTTAAGACTATACAATAGCTGCACCCCGGTGTTTTCCATGATTATTATTGTATCGCGACCACGAGTAACACCGGGCCCAAAGCTAGCTATGTTTCGCTTAAATAAAAGTAGTTTAAGTTACTCCTTAAATCATCAGCGATCTGCCAGTGAAAATCCCGTCCCGTCAGTGTAGCCGTTCGAACGATTAGCCAGAACGAACAGACAGACAGACAAAACCTTTTCTTTATGTAATTACCGTATATACATTCGTATGTATTATGTGAAATACTGTTTATTTAAAATTACAAACAAACACCTCATTTTTATTTGTATAGATATAGATTTGCAAATATATAATATTTTAGAACACTACTACTAGTTTTTAACCAACTCCTAAAAAGGAGAAGGTTCTCTATCCGTCGTGTGAGCAAATAGTCTAGAACAAAATCTGTAATGCTTCAGAAAAAAAAATAGAAGTTACACTGAAAATTAATTTAATTGTGCTGTGTATGTTCTTTAAGCCTGAATTTTTCACCCTAATGTATCATTTTATTTCCTCACACATAATCACAAAGAACAAAAATAATAACATTCCGAAAACAGTAAACAAACATACCGTTTCTCAAAATTCATAAGTAAGAGTTGTCGAAGACTTGCATAGGACAACACTAGTGATCAAGGGGAGGTACCAGGCTGTTCCGGGGCGAATCCCGGGTCGCGCATGCGCTTTTTATTGCGCGAACTGTCACTTCAATCATTGTTATACTGCGAGAGAAATAGTATGTCGTTTTGAGTCGACTCGTTGAAGTTGTTTTGAGGTCGTTTTTTGTTTTTTAGAAAGACGGTCGTAACTTCATGTCATCCACGTTTATATCATCAATTTCATCACAATGAAGGCTTGAAAACTCGAATGCTTAGATTTGGAGACTTTAAATACTTTAACATTGGCAGAAATAGCTGATTAGCTGATTGCCATCTCATCAAAAGAAGACGGAGCATGTCATTTTTGACTTTTTTTGCCATAACAGAGATTGAAAACAGAATGATTAAAACGCATTGAATTTTTTTCTGTGATTTGAATTGAATTGAATTGATTCTGTGAAATGTAATTAAGTACTTTCCGTATAATAATTTACGTAGCTTCCGTTCTTGATGTTATCGTTAGATGAAATAAAATATATAAGTGTCGTATTGAAATTATTATTATTACAGTTTTATAGTTTTTTAATAAAAGTGGTATATTGTGTACCTTGTCCGTAAAGCTCAGCTTATTTAATACTTACTCTTTTTTTACGGGATAGAGGGCAAACGAGCTGACATATCGCCTGATGGTAAGCGATTATCGCCGCCTATGGGCACCCGCAACACCAGAGGCGATACAAGTGCGTTGCCGGCCTTTGCGGGATGGAGGGGGGGGATGGGGAAAATTTGGGGTATGGGGACTCCAGTATCCTCACTCACTCGGCGAAACACAGTGCAAGCGTTTTTTCACACCTGTTTTCTGTGAGGCCGTGGTATCACTCCGGTCGAGCCGTCCCATTCGTGCCGAAGCGTGGCTCTCTCATGGTCACTTACTCATCCTATTTATCTCATATAACGATTACATACATATAATTCTTGTGTCACGTTGTTGCCCACAATGAATTCAGGAACTGTTTAACCGATTTGCTCGATTTTAGGAGTTTATTCTTAAAAAACTATTTTAATTTTTAGCCTCATACGGCGCACTTGGTGAACAGTAAAATAGAGCATTAATTAAAAGTAAGTCGATTAAACGCGTCGTCGTTAGTAGTCGTTAGTAAAAACTGTAGTCTTTGTCGTTAGTTATGTTCTTTAACAAACTATTATGCTCCATCCACACTTTCCAGGAGGCTACACGAGGCAACGCTAATGCGAGAGAGAGGACGGTGCGCTCGTCTTCTCTCGCCTCACCTCGCTATCGCTCCGCTTAATGTCAGTTTTTGGGCGCGAGTCAATAGACGCGAAGGGTGACGCGAGACAATCAACCGAACTGCCGCGAGAGTGAGGTTGTGGTCCCCTTCACTCGCCGAGACTCGTGCCCTGGCACCTCTTGCGAGTCTGGATGGAGTATTAAATTTGGCTTGATTCTTGATATTATCACTTTTATCGCATTTCGGAATGTGGAAGTCTTGGAACTCGCCGAGACTGGCGCCAAATCACGAGGCGAGGCGCCTCGTGATTGTCTGGATGGGCCATTAAAACAAACAGTGCCATTGCGCTTATTATTAGGGGTAGTTTTCCCGCTACCAAAATAATGTAAGCGCCGTGTAAATTCCGAGCGCTTACGCGTTTCATTCAACAGAGTATAAGTGGACAACCTATAAAACAAACTTTTTTTAAATTTTTAATTTGCTGGCGTGCCTAAAATAGAATAATTAACAATTACATTTCAGACATCTTGAACATCTAACACACAACGCCCTCTAGTTTCAAACTAAGCAGAGATTGTACTATGGGTCCTAAATAATTGTTATAAATACCTACATATATGCTTTGTTTATTAATGCATACTTTTTATACGTAGAACTAGAAACCACCCAAACCCTGGAACAAACATTTGCAGATCATACAAGCGTTTGTTTCGATCCGGGAATCGAACCTGGAACCTCAAGCACAACAGCAGCAACCACTGCGCCACCAAATGTTTGTACGATCTGCAAATATTTGTTTCGGAGTTTGGGTGTTTTCTATGTATAATATACACATATTTACAAAAAGATACATG
The DNA here is from genome assembly GCA_003709505.1 of Hyphantria cunea. NCBI lineage: Eukaryota > Metazoa > Arthropoda > Insecta > Lepidoptera > Erebidae > Hyphantria > Hyphantria cunea. The sequence goes on from PKRV01000705.1 coordinate 190,046, forward strand.
TATTTATATCAGTTGTCTAGTACCCATAACACAAGCTCTGCTTAGCGTGGGACTAGATGGCGTTGCGAAATAAAATAATATTCACTGATAGCCACGATACAAATCGAACGATGGCACTTTGTAAATGAAAATCAAAACTTATTATTATGATGGGTAACGGAAAATGTTATCATCCTTTTATTTATTTATTTAGCCTATGCCGCTAAATGTGAACTTTTTTCTAGGTGTGTAAACCCCCACGGCGTAATAAAACTACGAATGAGCCACTTGGCGCCTGAGATAGGAGGGGTCCGGGAGCTAATAATATCTGTCTGTCATAATAGACATGTGGATCTCTCATTGCGCCTGCCCGCACTGACGCAGTCGCCATCCCCTTTAACTTTGTATTTAGGGCGACGTACGGGATATGTGGACGTCGCCGCCTCTGGACCGGTCACTGAAGTGTATGGAGGGAATAACCGGTCTCGTCCCGACACACTAATGGCAGCATGAGAAAAATTAAATATCCAAGTATCTATTAATCTTGGGAGAGCCGAAATTAGTCGATCATATTTATGAATTGATTTAGCGACTTAGCTCCACCTTGGTCATGTAAGTGCATATAGTCTTATACCAAAAATAAATACTCTGTGGCAAATAGTTGCATTCTGCCCATACTTATTGAAACTTGATAAGCACATATGTTGGTTCCTATCCAAAATAAACTGACAAATTGAGTGTTACCTACATTTTAGGCAGAACAAATCGAACCATTCATCATCTGGTTTTGCAGGTGCCCATGGGCAACGGTAATCGCTAACCACCAATCACCAACGTATGCTCGTTTGTTCCTTAACCCATAAATAAATTAAATTAAAAAACTTGGTTAAGATGATATATATATGATCAAAAATGGAAGAAATTGTCTTTGTACGCTTTATGTAAGTACAAAGAAAATTATATTTTTTAACGCCACGGGCGATTTTTTCACGGAAGACATTTGAAACAGTTTTGCTGAAGACCCTCAAGTTACATTTAAATAGTCAGTAAAGACAATCAATAAAGTCCAGTTAACAGAATCAATATAGACTTAATTATGAAATTTATTTTTTTAATATTTTAAAAGAAAGGGAACCTCCTTTCTTTTCCTACCTTTCTCAGCACTAACCAAAGAAAATACTACCATAATCTGCAAAATCATTAAAAGACATGTAATGTATGTATGTAATTTTCTAGTACTATCACATAATACTAGAAAATTGACATAGACTGTTGTTTTGTAGAAGTAGCACTCTCATGCCAAATTTCACATTGCATTATAGTTACTTAACATATTCAATGGACAAAAAGTAATATTTTTGTCTATGGCGAAATGTTTATCGGAAAGACGGAAATGCTGACTGACAGCTATTTTGTAGCTATTTTGCAGTTAATGACAAGTTAGTTTGTATTACTCACTCCTATTGATTTTGATATTTTATTGACTCAGTTTTCGTGCTCGTACAAAAAAGTAAGTGTAGATAAATTTTCAAACTATACTTAACATATAGAATGTATAGAAAACCATCTGTCTCTCGATAATTTTTGAAAAACAATTACTTTATTCCTTTATTATTTTAGTGGAAAGAGATAAGATTTTAAACTCTGATTTAATGCAAACGGATAGAAAACCAAAGTATTAAATTTGTGAAAACTCATTAGAACAAACAACTTCCAACTATCGAAGTAGCAGCCTCATCTGTAGTCGGTAGATAAAAATATCACATAGGCGGTTCTTCTCCATTATTAACTGCAGCTATTGCAATCAGCAAATGGCAAAGACTTCACGATAATAGTAAATAGTACTAGTAAATAATAATACATTTCCTCTTCCATGTCTCCGATCCATTATTTTAAGAATTGCATATTGCACAATCTTGAAATACCTATTATTTGATATCAAGTTAATATATGAATTAAATATAAAAACATTAATAAAAGAAATATCATTGGATTATCTGAACTTTACTTAATGATAATAAAAATTTTATTTCACACCTAAGTCACACCACAAGTAAATATTAAATTTGAAATCGTACAATGCTCTATAAACACTGGACAGTTTGCTTATGTATGTTTTTGAACTATATATTATCAGATACTGAATAAATACTGATAATGACTGATATTGACTGCCTCATTGGTGCGGTGGCAGCATATGCGACTGCTGTGCTTGAGGTCTTGGGTTCCAATTCTGGGTCGGACCAAATATATGTGTACCCAGAAATATTTATTTGAAACCTTTTTTAAATAAATATATACCCACAACACACTGCAGTACAGTGCACATTAATAGCTTGGTCAACAGCTTAAATTCAAGTTTAAGGTGCAAACTGGCACATGCATAACCAGGTTTTAGTTTCAAGGGATTTTAAGATGATGAAATAACTATGGCCCATTACTTGTAATATTATTATATAAACATTTCCAGGGTGGTTAAACCCAAAAACTCTCCCCCTTCTATCTACTAGAATATTAATACTGATTAGGCCCCATATGCCATTTCTATGTAAAATAATAAACAGAATAAACAAGACATACAGTCTCGTTTATTCTGTTTTTTAGTAAAGGTATCTTCATGCGAGAGGGCCATTGGCATATATAAAACATTAATTTAAAAAACCTATGACAAAAAGGTGTGAATGTGCAAAACTTTGCTGGTTGATTAGGTATAAATTTGGGGGGATGCTTGATATTACCATTTTTATCACATTTCAAAATGTAGGCAATACAAGTATGTAAAGTAATGCATGTAATTTGGTCCCTAATGACAATAATAACAACAGTAACATTTATATCTTTGCAGAACCATGGCACTTTCACCTAATCCTCTGGATTTAATTATTATAAACAGAGGTGCTCATGGAGAAGGACTGTGGGATCAACCACAAGCATCATCAGCAGCACCACAACCACCACAATTACCGCCGATATCTCATGAAACAAATACTGGGGTAACTTAAAGGAATCCATACTTTAATACTTATAAATTTGAAAGTTAATTTGTCCTCTCCTCTGTCCATTTGTATCACTTTCATGGTTGACCTACTTGACAGATTTTAATGAAATTTTGTAGCAGTTTACCAGGCGGAGCATGTTGGGCTTGATGCTCTAAAAAATATATAATGAAAAAAAAAATATTTTATATAGTATATACAACTATATTTTCAGTCTACAACTTCTAAAAAGCCATACGACTGGATCCTTCGAGAGTGTCCCCCGCCCGCCCCGCAATTTATTACGCCGATGACACGTTGATCATAGCCCGGGGTGAATTTCCAAGAGGTGGCTTGGCTGGCCACCAGGGGTGGTATCTCTGGTGGTCGGTCAGGCGCATCGAGGCGCTGGGCTTGCGGGTGGCCCTGGATAAGACGACAGCCCTTCTGTTCCATGGGCACCGTCGTGGACTGCCCCCCTGTGCCTCCATAGTGGTCAACTCGGTCCTCGTACTAGCTCGGGATCAGTGAAGTATCTGGGCCTGATCCTTGACGGTAGGTGGCTCTTCGACGAGCACTTCCGACAGATTGCCCCGAAGCTGGTCGACGCTGCCTCTGCCCTTGAGCGACTTTTGCCCAATTTGGGTGGAGCCAGTGTCGCAATGAGAAACCTCTACACGGGGGTTGTCCGGTTGGTGGCGCTGTACGGCGCACCGGTGTAGCTGGCTGCTCTGACCGCCCAGAATAAGGCACGACTCTGGCGGCCTCAAAGGGTATTGGAGCTCAGAGCCATCCACGGATACCGCACGGTGTCGACCCAGGCGGTGTGCGCCTTGGTAGGGACACCTCCATGGGATTTGGAGGCGGAAGTACTCGCCGAAGTTTATCGACGAGTGACTGAATTCCGAAGAGGTACGCGAGTGTCGTGAAGCCGCCCGTTGCTCAAATGGCAGGTTTGTGGTTCGTCCCGGCTGGTGGCTCCATGTGCTGGCTTCGCCACCGTGGAGGCTCTCTAGCCTGTCATGCTCTAGTAGGCAGGGCGACAGCATAGGATCCTTTCCTTTCGACTGTCGCAGACTGACTGCTTTCCGGACTCGGTTGCCCGCTTGTACCGGTACCCGGTTGTAAGCTGCAGTTTTACCGTTGTCGCAACCTTCTGCGAAGATCTAATCTCACAGAAGGAGGCGGCGGAAGGGCAACCTCCTCTCGGACCCGATCCGCCGTCTGCCATGGCGAATCGGACGGTGGAGGCGCGCCTATCAGCGCCTCATGCTGCCCTGACGGGTTTTCCCCTCCATCCGCTTCAGAGGCCGTGCCGCGTGTGCCGTACGTCGCCTAAATTGAGAGTTTTATTATCAGACGGTGCCCGCTTCAGTGCGGACAGGCGCTGGGAGGAATCTGGATGTCGTAAGAAAGCGGTTCCCGGATCCCTCCCGTCTCAGGCGCAGAGTGGCACACCGTGTGGTTTTAATCGATTGTTTAGTTTGCTTGGTACGATTGCGACACCCCGTCCTGCAGCAAACAAACCGGTGGGGTGAAGACCCGAGGGCGCTAACAAGTAAAAATAAAACAAAAAATGGGCTTGCGGTATCCTCACTTACCCGGTTAAACACAGCGCAAGCACTGTTTGACACGTAATGTGTATTAATACTTTTTGTTGACTTACAAATTCTTATTTAACCATCTTTTTCACAGAATGTGCATGGATATGTATCACCTATATATAATTGTCAAACTTCAGAAGCTACTAAGCTCTGTGTCTATGAAGCCTTCAAAAAGTTAAAAGACTCTGATGAGTTTCATATCGGAGGCACATACTCGGGGACGGAACCAGAGTTTTGGTTCCACTATACAACATCATATTGCCACGGAAATAATCACCTAATCAACCTATTCGTGTACCATAGAAAGGCTGGGAACTTCTCCATACAAGTGTCTAACTCAAACCAACTCACTCTAAAGAAGGTTCGGGAAGATGACGTACCACATGTAGAACTCCCGAGCACTCTGACAACAAGCAAAATATTTAGATCCACAAAGCCCAATCAAAATTATTACTTAAAAACGTACTGCTTCAACAAAGAAATCGATAGTTTTAATCAATCAAGTACGCTTATAATACCTGTAAAAATTGTAGTAGATCCCAAGTATGTTTTGAACGAGAATATTGTCAATTCAATGAAATTGCAACACGATTTGAGCGCCCTCTTAACAAAACAAGAAAAGACAGACTTCATTCTTGAATCTGCTACTCATAAGCAGTTCCCAACACATAAGATTCTCTTAGCCGCTCACAGTTCTGTCTTGAGGAATATGATTAAGAGCTCCAAGCTGAAGTCTTTGTTTATCGATATAAGTGATAACGATATGGAATTACTTCTCGAGTTTATTTACACCGGCACTATCAAGAATGTGATGAAGCAAGACTGTTTGAAAATGTTAGAGATAGCAGATAAGTTTCAACTCAAGCCACTGTTCATGTTGACTCAACACACTATTGGAGACCAGATAACAATCGGCAATGCTGTTGAAGTTGCTGTCATAGCCAAGAAGTATAACCTAAAGGAATTAGAGAGTAAAGTTTTTGAATTTATAATAAAGAATCCAGAAGTTATGAAGACCAGCGCGTGGACAAATCTTAAGGATGTTGAATTGACCAAGTACCTGTTTCAATATATGCATACTATGCGAAACTGATATCCGCAAGAAAACTCACTTCTGAAACAAATGCAGTCGTGTTGTATTCAGTAGTTGTTTCAGAAGTGAGTTTTGTGTCCGATAATAAATGAAATAGACAGTTTAAATACTTGACACTTGAAAAAAGTGATAGTTTAGTGTATATAGTGTATTTACAGTCTGTGTATCATTTCAGTTCATGGAACTAACAGCTACAAATAAGGTCTAAATATCTGGTCATGTTGTGGGTATTTTTACTTTTTTCTTTATGTTTTGGTGTCGTAAGTAACATGTAATTTTATAATTTATTATAACAACACAAAGACTGCAGTATGGCGTAATGGAAAAACAAATGGTCGCGCTCTTCCTACTGCGCTACATGTTGTGAGCTTAACCCACATGAGAAAACACTATGATTCATCTACGTTTGTCAAGTCCCCGGCGACACAAGATAATAAGTTCCTATTGCGCGACTTGTCAGTTTATACAGAAAAAGCTTTATAATTGTGTCACACTAAATATCTGGTCAGCTTTACATGTGTTATCCTAGTAATTATACATATATATGTTTGGTTTTATAAAAATTGTAAATAGCTCTGCTTATGCTTTTGTTACTTATTATTTTTCATGTCTAATAAAAATATTTGTTTTGCCTACATGGCATTTGGTTGATTAAAAAGAATATATAGAAATTAGTTATAATATGTTTTTATATGTATAAAGTAAATGTTACATTAAAATTTATTAATCAGTCAAAGTATTTTTTACTAAATAACATCGAAAATACTTTTGACAGTATATTATCATTTTTCAATACTAATTTTGCTTGCTTATGGATGTAAGTAGTTCTGACTAAAACAATTAGTCAAAAATACTTACAACCACTTACGTCGTTCTAACCATAGCAATGTAGATAAATTATAAAAGTACTTAGAAATGGTAAAAAATTTTGATATAATCCTTTAGAATTTTAAAATATACAAATATATGTAACATAAAATATAATGTTTTTTAATATATACTATAGAGTAAGTTACTTGTAATGAATTGTTGTTGTTCTATACTATGCAGAGCTCCGTTTATCGTCGGTCCCGTTTGTCATGAACATCAGTGGCAATCGTTATACCGAAATCGGTGTCATGATATATACTGATAACTATTTCAACATTCGAATTCAGTTCGCCTTTGGCTTGCCCAATCGCTCCGCGGAAAAACTGTCATTCAGGTATAATCGATTGAATTAGTAGCCAACCTCAAATAATCTTGGGCAGGCCAGGATGGTGAAGGTAATAGGTAATAGTGGTCTGTGATAGTAGAAGTATAATTGAAACCACCACGGAAGAATCATGTTGAAGGAATCACGCCAGGTAACAATTATGTGTTACATTTGGATCCAATTTATTTACCAAATGCGTCAATAATTTTGTGCATTGAAATACTGGCATTAAAATCAAAGTAACAAAATAAACAAAACATTTTACTAACTAATTATAATAAATTAACTGTGAAACTTAGCTTTAGGAGATCTCTAAATCGTTAGATATGTACTAAACCTACACAAATAAAGTAAATGTTTGTTATTTCATATTATTAGCTTTTTACTCAATTCATATGTAAATATTCATTTTAACATCAATTCTTTTTTGGCTGTCAGTTTGACCCGCTAATCCATGTAATGGCTGGACCGCTTTTGACGAGACTTTCACTGGCAGATAGCTAGTGTTATAAGGAGTAATGTAAATTAAGCTAATCTGGTTTAAATGAACTTGCCAATGTGTAATATGCATGTCTAAAGGTTTAATTTGTAACTATACTCATAAGTTTACATTTTTTTATGTTAAAATGCTTTTCAAATAAATGTGTGTAAAAATATATGTCTCTTCAATTACCTTTTCTCAAGATAGGTGAGAAATCTTTGTCAACAAGATAATTTTGACAGAAACTTCTATTCTGCTCGCAACTGTTGGATGTTCCTACCTATGGTAACATTATTTTATTTAGCATCAGTACTTTAACTTGTGAATAATTACGGTTGCAAGAGTAATATATATTTGATACACCCTTGGCTATTGTAAGATTTTAAACCAGATTTCTGACATTATTTTTTTTGTAAATGCAATTTAGAATTTAACAGTAAAAATACTGCAGCACTGTACTGCCCTATAAACCTGTTACTGGATTTTAAAACGGTCAAGTGCGTGTTTTGGAACTATATTTAAGCGTGGCGGCCACGCTTAGAACAGAGTTCCATAGTCACACATAATGGCATATCGATTTAGAAGACGGAGTTCGTATTTATTATTACTATCATACATTTAATTGTTATTTCCTTATTTTTGTACAGTTTACGGAGTAAATACATTTTATATGTTAGGTCTCTATTTCGCCTGAACTATCAAGCCAGCCGTTTAGTTTTTACAGTTTCTGAGGGTGGGGCGGCCTATTTTATAAAAATTACAAAGCTGAATATCTCGCAAACGTACACCTAAATCCAAAAATCGTCTTCGCAATCTTCTTATGTCTAAAAAGACCTGTCTAATGATATCCCATACTAGGGATAGACGAGAAAAAAAACCATACCCACTTTGGGTGCAGGAAAGGTAGATACCCTAAAAAAAAAAGTGTGTGCGTACAAAGTCCACATGTCAGAAGTGAAACTTCTTTGGCGAACTAATTTATCAGTCTTGTCTATATTTATAGAAATCTAAAACTTTAGATTTCCGAGACTTAAAGGAAGGGAAAAAGGAAGATATGTTAGGAATTTAATTGTCATTAAAATATTTAAAGTGTTGAAAATTAATATAAATTATAAATTTAGTTTTATTAATTTATTTCTTCAATATTTACACTTTTCGACGCGATTTCTATAGGTATTGTTGTGACTAAAGCATCCCTACTCTCACTCCATCGCTAGTTGCTTCATGCTACGTTCGCCCTGTCTTACTCTCTCTCTCAATCCGTCTCAATCGCTCTCTCTCTCTTTTTCGACACTTCCGTTGCATACTTGCGTGACGTTTCATTTGTAAAATTTTACCCTCATGCGCCTAAAGAAGTTTCACTTCAAGAATTCTCGTAATTTTATTTTAGCAATTTTTCTACGTGGTAAATATACATATCCATGTAAAGCGTCATCATTCTGGCACTAAACATTTGCAAGGTAAGCCGAGGACAGATGAACATGATAAAATGTGAAATGCGTATCCCTAAAAACCAGCAATACAGAAGTTTAATATAAGATCTGAGTAAAACCATGTTAAGTACGTACGATGCAAAATATTAAGTCATATCCATGATAGTATTTTCATTTTTGTTAATTTGCACTGAAAGATGACTGGATTAAGGGGGATACCCCTCTCTCCCTCCCCCGCTGGACACGGATGCAGTTTTGCGACATTTCCTAGATAATTTTTAGGAACAACATTTTTTTTTTTGATTCGCCGAAAAAATCCATACCGCTTAGTAAATACATACTCTAAAGAGCTTAAACACAGATTTACAAAAATATTAGAAGTTAGAAGAGCATTGAAAAAGTTCTAAAATTAAAATGTATGGTATTACCATACGCCATACAGAATTCAATGGTGATGCCATTTTTAGATATGGTGATGCCATAATGAAGCGTAGAAAATTATTTGACTACGTTGGCTTCGTATTCAATGTTAATTAAAATACAAAACAAGTGAAAGGTTTACTTGCTTCAGCTTTCAAAGAGTATAATAAATTGACGTTGACTAAGATTATTTTATTTTAGAGCATTCTATTTAGCGTTTATTTCATTCTTACAAATAATTTAGTTGGCTACAATTTTGGATTAAATCAAAACCACTTACGCGCTTAACACTATTTCATCACAAGTCTCATTGTTATAAACACTCCGTACATGTAAAGGAGGTCGATACAGTGCGGGCTCGTTATTGCAGTAAAAAAGTTAAAGAGAATCCTGATATCAGTAGTATCATTTTTATCAAATCTGATGATCAATACTTGTAATGTATAACGAAGTATATAAAGATAAAGAATGTAATCTAGACCTAATTACCCGAGATGCGTTCTAATAATTTTAAAAGAATGAACTTCAATGTTTGAAGTTTACATCAAAGAGTACATTTATAGAAATCCATAGACAACATCATCTATATTCTGTGACACCAACTCAGTAAATTGAAATTTCTCTCTCCCTCATCCTAAGGTACCCTCCCGTCAAGCGTGGCTAATCAAGGCACGAAAAGGTGAGGTTTGTCATCATTTTATTGCAATAAATTCTGTTTATTTTGCGTATATCTGCCCATAACCCATGCGAAGTTGATATTATTCTTTGAAGTGCGCTGTAAAATACGAAAAAGCTACAATAAAAACAGGTGAAATCACAGGAATTCTATTATTTAGTAGTAACAGTGTGGAGTATCAAGCGTTGGATTTTTTACGTCCGAAACAGTGTACGGAAACGGTTAATGCTTAAGAATAACTTTATTTTAGGAAAATGAGCAGCTCGGAGGAGGTATCATGGATTTCATGGTTCTGCGGGCTGCGGGGGAACGAGTTCTTCTGCGAGGTAAATAGCTCGATAATTAACAAATTGTGTTATACTTTCCTAGAATATTGATCCAACATATTTTATTTCAGGTGGACGAGGATTACATAAATGATAAATTCAACTTGACTGGACTGAATGAGCAGGTGCCACATTATAGACAAGCCTTGGATATGATATTGGATTTAGAGCCTGGTGAGTGTATATATTGTTATTAAAGCCCATGTGTGTAGGTTAACTGCTGTTCTATTTATTTAATTAAAAATGCAAATTGCTCATGCTACCATTAGACACAAATAAATTATTTTCTTGTTATTCTTTTGCCTGTATAAAGTCTAGATTGTTATAAAACTTCTTCAAATATATGATCATTAACTACAACAATAACATCTCATTTATGGTTAGAGATTGCTTTTTTATATGTATGTTGTATGACTACCAACTCGGTAATGTCAGGAAATTAAATGTACTTGGTATGATCCAGAGACAATTCTTTTTGTTTTCATAGGCTCATAATATATGTAGACTTTAGAACATGTCTCAGATGAATCTTTTAGTAAGAAATTCTTGGGCCAATTAACAATTATTTCTGTGTTCAGTAAATTGCTCTTTATTGGATGATACAACCTACACACTTCATTGGTTTTTTGACGAGTTTCATATATTAGCCCAAATATTTATATATTTCAAAGTGACAATAAAAACAACTTTAAAAGATAATTGTAGCACATAATAATTGTGTTATTACCGACACACACACACATGTCTAATTTTTTGATGTTAATGTGATTAAATAATATAAGTCATTTAAATGTCATTAAAAGCCATTTAAGTACTATTTAAACTAATTTGAGACAGTAAAATGTTTGACAGTTGAGAATTATGAATCCATTATACATAATAAATAGTTTACATACTTAAAATAATTCTTGTCATCGCATCTCAATTACTGTAATAATATGCATATTGAAGTAGGGTTAGGGTCACTCCTTGGTTCTTGGCCCTTTTAACACAAAGTAGACGACTCAAAACATTGCCGAAACAATCAATAGACTGCATATGTTTTTACTGAGTTAATCTATAAAACTTCTACAATGCTAATTCATCTTACACCCTTATTTATTTCATAGTTTCTGAAATAATAAACTAACTGCTTTTAAGACTATAAACAGCTTTGTTAGTATTATTCTATTTAGAAGTCCAATATGTTATCAATTCAATTGATACAATGACCTACTTGATAAAATTGAGTTCGCATTAAAATACTTTTATGGACATGTGTCCTCTTTGAATGAATCAGCCATTAGCTCTTTTTGGTTTTTTAAAATGACAACTCCTGCATTCTCAACATATCATGTGTCACCAGGTACTTTACAAACATATATGGAATGGGCAGAAAGAACATTCAGGCTCAGAGCAATAATTTGTGAATTGAATCCACAATATTGATACCAGCAAAAAACGGAGTCCATGCAGTTTTTATATAACATGTTGTTTTTTTTTAATTTTATAACTTTAGGCACAGGCACAGGTCAAGGTTCAATACAAGGACCCGTGCCCACTTCATTGAGCGTTAATCACACACTTTATTCGATTTCAATTACAAATACTACTATATGCAACTGAATTTTTTCTTTAATCATTATAAAATACATATAGCCCATGTCACTTCTGAATAGTATCACTTTCTTTTAGTGAAAGAATTTTCAGGTTCGGAACAGTGCTTCCGAAGATTACCCTGTACAACCATACAAACTAAGTTAGAAACTTTATCTCCTTTTAATGTAAAGTCGTTTCTCCTGCGCCTATCAATAACAAAACATTACAGTTTCCAGAGACTCTAAGACACAAACATGTTTTGTATGTTTTATTTTTTAATTCGAAAAGCATAAAATTAAAAAGTAAATTAAAATATTAAGTATCAGCTACTTAATTATATCGAAAATAGACACTGGTTAGTCAGGCGATACGATTTGTAAATCAATACGATTAATCTTTATCTCAGCAACGATTTAAATGAAGAATGTTATTTGACACATGTACAACACGAATGTTCGCAAATGAAATTGCCCCCTTCCCTCAGGCGAACGCGGGGTTATTTTCCGTCCTCTTCGGATAACATGTTTGCTTGTTAGAGCTAACAAAGCAAACCACGACCATATTTTGTTAGATGTTTGATGTTAGGGGTTAGAAAACAAAAAAGTGTCGCAGGAGACCCGGTTTTAGTATTGATATAAATAAATTAATTCGTATGTTTTCTTTCAGATGATGATCTTGACGACAACCCTAACCAGTCGGATCTGGTGGAGCAGGCTTCAGAGATCCTATATGGACTTATACATGCGCGCTATATTTTAACCAATAGGTAAGTTGAAAATCATGTCGAAAGTCGGCCTTAGCACTACTCCGCTTGAATCTGCAAAAATTTTGTTTTTACCACTTAATGTTGAGAGGTCATTCCCATACATTTGTTAATTTTCTATAAACGTGTACGTTTGTAGAATACACCTTGCCTTTGTTTGATGCGATCCTATCTCCACCACCAATATATTACACCGCGGCTCCACCTATCGCCGCCACTGATATCGCTGGTGACATCTACGCACGCGATATCAGTACAGCCTCTCTGAAGCATTGATAACAGCTGTAAAGATACCATTCTATGACTATTATAGTCATGTCTCTATAAGTTGTCAAAACCATAGCAAGGAACTCTTAAAAGCGCCAAACTTTTCTATATATTATGTTATAGTGACGTAAGATGAAGTTCTTACGGAATACAAATACAAAAGAAAGTCGCGTGTTCTACATATAAAATAGTGTAAAATCAATCATGGCGAAAGTGCTGTTATCTACGCGTTGAGACGTGTGCATAGATTAAAAAAACTTTGATGTTGCCAGCATAAGTTTAGTAAAAATATAACTGATAGTTTATTTAGTTATTGATAGACATGACATTTAGCATAATTTTTTTTTTGTTTCTTTACAGAGGGATTGGTCAAATGTTAGAGAAATTCCAAACGGGTGATTTTGGTCACTGCCCTCGCGTTTATTGTGAATGTCAAACCATGCTTCCACTTGGTGAGTTATTCTCTTTATATCCTTCACTGTTATTAGCAGTAGAGTTGTTCCCACCAGCAGGAAGAACTTTGTTATTTATTTTTTGTTAAATTTTTAATTCGCTGTTGAGTCAGAACTATCCAAGTATTCCTTGCTTTTAAAGAAAAAAGGAACCAACTTTTTTACTCAAAAAACAAAGTATGGTTTACTTTGTTTTTTGAGGAAAAAAGTTTGGCAGTTCTTCCCACTCACACTTGCATCTATATAACATTAATAATCTATCAATGTACCGCTCTGCGAAGAAGGAGAAGAATGTAATCTATAATTATAATAAATCCGTAGAGAGGTCAATTCGATACATGACATATATTTCCAAAATAAAGAACTGATGCCAAAAATGCAATCAGTAAAATTTTTGTCTGTCTGTCTGTATAAGCGTTATAGAAACAAAAACTACTCGACGGATTTTAACGACGTATGTCTCACAGCTGATCGGAAACGGCATGTACTATCCCGTGAGTCCGTAACCTTCACTGAGAGGGCATTACGTCTCACAGCTGATTGCGAACGGCATATACTATCCCGTGAGTCCGAAACCTTCACTGAGAGCTTACAGCTGATCGCGAACGTCATATTTTATCTCGAGAATCTGAAACTTTTACTCAATATGAAGACCGTTTGACAAATAAGAGGGTGCACAATAATATTATTCGATCTCTTGAAGATGAACATGAGCATAAACATCGGACGCGAATATTATAATTCTTTGAGACAAGAATGATTAATAATTTTGTCTAATGAAAGATCAAGAATTGAAAATATTCGGTCACTTGGAACGGACGAACAGCGAGAGACCCGTCTTACTGCAAACAGATTTCGACATAATGACTTAGATGTAATCACAGAAGTTCAATCTACGAATTCGGTGGTGTGGTCCGACAAATATAAAAGTGGGTTTGCTTATAACCTCACAATTGATTACAGATCATCTTCTGTAATAGGCAGAACGGTGGAACTTCTGTAACGGTGAATATGGGCCAATTAGTTATTTTACCCTGTTTTTTTACTGGTGGTCCTCGCACGAACGTACACAAGATGCATTTTGTTACGTAAGAAAATATGAACGTCCTGACTGATTTATTACTCTACCACTCTAGTACTTATTTATTAACTACTAATCCCAAGTGGGATGAAATCACTCGGGAGCTTTACGAGGGCTTGACGCTCATAAAGCTCCATATTACTCACATTTTGTAATTTGTTAGATGCTGTACAATTATGGGAAAAAATAAAAAGAAAAAATTGCAGAAGACTTTCTTAGGAATATATCTCACAATGATGTAGGCGCAAATAATGATAATTTTCGTGATCTTGCCATAAATCAGTGCTTATTAGCTCTTCAGGAAGACAGTAGGCGGTAAATCACTCTGTGAATATGGTTTGCCAACACCGACCTCAGTCAGAGAGGTTACCAATAGGGAATATTCCGCAGAGATTGGTTACAACTCAATGGAACTGCTGGCAACATTAGAAAACGGTGTCCCAATGATGACTGCAGAACAAAGTTCAGTCTATGATCGCGTGTGCGAGAGTGTTCAGAATAATTTGGGAACAATATGGTTTTTAGATGCACCTAGAAGAACTGGGAAAACTTTATTGACTAAATTACTATTAGCTTATGTTCGAAATCAGCGTAAAATTGGTCTTGCAGTCGCTTAGTCAGGTATAGCTGCAACATTGTTACCAGCAGGTAAAACTGTGAGCAGTTTTACCTGCTGGTAAATGTATTATGTTTAAAATACTAATTGATTTAGATCGCACGGAAAGTCCAAACTGTAGTATTTCAAGAAATAGCGACAAAGCTAAGGTATTACGTGAGTGTGATTTAATCATATGGGATGAATGTGCGATGGCCCATCGAAAAGGAGTAGAAGCGGTAGACAGAACTTCAAGGGATATAAAAGAAAATGTTCGACCAATGGGCAGTATCACGGTTTTATTTTGTGGTGATTTCCGTTAAACCTTACCGTTAATACCACGAGGAACCCGAGCTGATGAGGTTAGGGCTTGCCTGAAAAGCTCTTCTTAGTGGCGTGATCGGTGCATTTTACTATAAACATACGAGTGAGAACTGGAGATAACCCGGATGATCGTCAATTTTCTGATACATTATTAAAGATTGGTGAAGGTCCTATCCACAACTACACCATGGAAAACTTATTCTGACGCCTGAGTTAGTGTTGTATAATGCAATCCCAACCACATCTTAATCGTCGATTTACGGTGACGTAACAAATATATTAAATAGGGACAATTCTTGGCTATACGAAAGATCCATTTTAACTTCTCGCAATGACCTATAATTAATAACAAAATACTGTCGAATATACAGGGGGAAAGCAAAGATTACAGTTCAATAAATAGAATGGTCGATGAAAAAGAAGCCACTAATTACCCGATAGAATTTTTAAATTCTTTAAATATGCCCGGACTTCCTTCTCATGAAATTTGTTTAAAAATTGCATTCCGATTATCATGCTCCGAAATTTAAGATCACCACAACTTTGCAATGGAACTCGCCTAAAAGTAATCCAGTTGCAATAAAATATAATCGTGGCTCAAATTTTAACAGGTTGCGGTGCAGGAGAAACCGTCTTTATTCACAGAATTCTCATAATGCTAAATAATTTTCCATTCCAATTAAAAAGAACGCAATTCCCAGTATCGGTGTGTTATGCAATGACAATTAATAAGGCCCAAGGGCAGGCTTTTCCTGTTGCTGGAGTAGATCTCAGTGTCAGTTGTAGCAGTTCTAGAAATCTTTATGTTCACGTGCCGGACGGGTCAACTTTCAACATAGTTTACCTGGAAGCTTTGCACTGAAGTATTTTTGTTCTATAGATACTTAAGCCTCATGTGAACACGATCTAAACAACATTACCAATACATTAACTTAATAACACACAAGGAGTTACACGCTGACAGAGTCGCGGGCACAGCTATTAACAATATTGTGCGGTTCCGTATTGCGATATTTTTCAACAGTATTGTAGATTGACATATTATATTTCCCTACTAAAATACGAAAGTTATTCTGTCTGGTACATCAAAAACACTCAACCGTGAAGAAGGACATAGGCTACTCTTTTTTACAAAAAATGACGGAAACGCGGACGAATTTGCGGGCAACAGCTAGTTTTGAATAAATATGCAAGATTTTACTACGTGTAGTACAAACTAGTACTCGAAAATACAAAACAAAAGTGGTGACTGTTTGTATTTTCGCGTCTTCAAATCGCACAGAGAGTGCTTGTGTTAACTAGTTATGTTTGTTTGCAGGTCTATCAGATGTGCCCGGCGAGGCGATGGTTAAGCTGTACTGCCCACGCTGCATGGACGTGTACACGCCCAAGTCCTCGCGACACCATCACACCGACGGCGCCTACTTTGGCACCGGCTTCCCGCACATGGTGTTCATGGTACACCCGGAATACAGGCCTAAACGACCTGCCTCACAGTTTGTGCCTAGGTATACTCATTCACTACAAATGCAACTATTAAAAAAATAACACAGTAATCAGACGTTAGCTCAAATAATATTACAAACTTTGAGACATACTATTTTCATCAAATATTAACATAAATTTATTTGTACTACATTCATCTTCTTTTTTAACGTATTTTAAAGGCCAAATTAGAAAAGTTTGATTCAATATTTTTTATAATAATCGCTTAAATTTTACAAAACGATTGATTTTGTAGAAATATTTAAAAAAAATGATTTTATTTTTAAGTTTAGGCAATATTCTAGATAGTAAAATACTAGATAATGGGATTAATGTCGTCACTATCTGTTTAATGTTAACGTGTGAACATTGAACACTTGTCTGTATCAGGTTGTACGGGTTCAAGATCCACCCGCTCGCGTACCAGATCCAACAGCAAGCGGCGGCCAACTTCAAGGCGCCGCTGAGGAGTCTCTCGTACAACAACGGTAAACGCTAGTGACAGCCCGCACGGCCGGCGCCACACCCGCACATTGATACAGACGCTCCCACACATCGGTACCGACCGTGTACGAACCGTGACCGCCTGACGCCGTGACGTCACATTGCCCCACCACGGAACCTATACCATCCACTAACCGTACCTTCCGTAACTCAGTAATCCAGTTCCATATTGCTCGGAGCCCTACAAGAACTTCACTTTTAGATATCTAAATTTCATTATATGAATTGCACAATATGGATAACGATTGCATTAAAAATCATCACGGTTTACGACATAAATCTTCATCCAATGATTTTTTGTGTTCTTCTGTTTCTAAATCTAACACGCTTACAAATAAGCTTCAGAATGAAGTGTTTAGCGAAATTTTAGCTTACAGCGGTATATATATACCACGTTCGGGCGGGAGAGCAACAAAAACGCCCGCGTGTTACTGATAGGGAGTACACGGGAGCCTCATTGTGTCAAGTGTGAACAAAAGGTGTCTAACAGCGTCCGCTAACATCGTCTTACATTAACTGAGGCAGAGGCCCTTCTCAACAGGTGATCACTCAGGGCAGTTACATGTCGTGGGGCATTCACAGAAATTGTGTTACAATCTTGTGGCCAATTAGCAATAAATAACATATTGTAAATCTAGCAACAGTTCATTTCACGGCACATTATTGTATTTTATTAGATATATCGCCATTTAAGTGAAACACGTAATATAGTTTAATGAGAGTTGTGGTATCGATCATAGACATTGTAGTAACAGCAGTTGACCAGTCGTAGCAATATGTACTGTAGCTTAAATTCAACATGTGAGTATGGATTCCTGTATTTTTATTTTTATATCCGATTACAGCCATTAGGAGCTAGGCGAACATTACATGGACGCGTTTTTTTTCATTAGAGATTTATTCTATTTGGTTCTAATGTACTCGGTTCCAGTAAATATCAATAAACGATAAGACAACTATTGGCCTTTTTTCTTGCTTCTCCTGCATGTTGACCACGTGAATCTTCTCGCTGACCGCATACCAATGGATTGATAGTAACGGAGTTAGATACCGAGTGGCATAACACTGGTTTTTTAAGTCTTCGTAGCACCGACTAGAGATGCGACGGAAACAATAGTAACGTTGAAATGAGTATTACTTTAGCTAGATACGTACATGATCGCTATTTAACGTAGTCGCAAAGCTATCACATGGACTGTTCACATATGGTGAGCTGTTAGCCCGCGGCCAGAGTTTTGGCCGTTAACGGCGCTTAGACTTGTTGCATATCCGCTTGTGCTTTTGCCTTAGCAGTAAATAGCTGAACATCGGCGCTCATCGCCGGCCTTGCAATGTGAACGGTCCACCCGCATCACTTTACTCGGTAAATTAACAATAGCCTTTGTCGCACTACACCCGAATATAGTCGTGAACTAACATTTTTAATGAAGAAAATGTTTGTTTGCCGCAGAAACGAAGACTTCCAGTAACATTCCAAAATGATTATTTAGCCAACGAGTGCGCTGCGACCAGGGCACAGGGCAAAGCTCCCTGTCGTGGACTGAGCAAGTGACCTGCGTGCAACCTCACTTGTACTGCAATATATCTATCTACTAATACTAATAATACATAATGATAATAATATTTATTTCAAATATAATTTTACTTACCATAAAATAATACAGTTATGTTAAAAATTCAATAAAGTTTATTTTTACGTTTTCTGTATATTATGTTTTTCATTTTTTTTCGTGTGGCATATTAAAATGGAATTCATTAAAACATTTACATTTAGAAAACAGTAATATATTTATGTAACATAAGTTGAAGATATAAATACTTAATTACAACATTAACAATACAATGAAATATGAAAAATAGGCAATTAAAGGAGTAGAGTGAATCCAGGTCCATTGCCAGAGGTATCACAAAAAATATTTATATTTTATTGATAGGATTAAAAATTATTTACTTTTTTAAAGAACCACATATTAACATGAACCTATGTGAGCCTGACTACAACCAAAATATAATGCAAGAGTAAACAAACACAAGGTTTTATTCTCTTTGTATATTATCTGTGGGTAGTTTCTGATTGCACTTTATTCTGCAGCATTTTTTTAATAGGGGATACACTGTAACCTCCCCATTCGTCTCACAAAGAATGCCTGCAACTTAGGAATTAGTAGCTGTGGAATTAAAGTTGTCCTGTTTATTTGTGCAGCTACTTGGCTAAGAAAGTGCACAACTCCCTTATCAAAGCTGGGCTATTAATGTCCTTGAAAGTAGCACTGTCTAGCACTTCGGGATTAGTTTTTATGAATTTTAAAGCTTCATTCTTCAAGAAGTCTGAGTCATACATGTCCGAGATGACTAAAATGTCAAGAGCATTATCTAACCCTAACTGTTCTGAGAGAGCATACTGTGACAGTTCAATAAGACCTTGTAAGTTGTATCGGTCTGCTAACATCAGCAAATTAGCAAAGTTCATATTTTCAACGTCTTTTACTGTGCCTGTGTAGATATACTCCAGCATACCACGTAGATCTTCTTCACTGACATCAACAAGTTTAACGTAACTATTCTGACTCTCTGCAGTCTCTTCTTTCAGCATTGCTTTGAAGACTTCACTGTGGGCTGCTAGGATGACTTTGTGAATCCTGAACTTGGCTCCATCTGCAGATTCTATAGTGAAGTCTGAATCAATAGGGTCTATCAATAAAGCCCCACAGTCATGGTTGATTTTTATTCTGTTAATTACATCAAGACTAAGTCCTTTCGTGTCATTGGGGAAATTGACTGCTATATACAAACTCTTGTCTTTAAAAAATTCAACATCAATATCTGTAAAGTTGTATGTAGTAAGGTAATTGTGGAACATTTCAGGGACTTTTTTAAATTCAAATTCCTTTAGGTACTGTTGTAAATAAACTACTTCGTTTTTCTTGTCTACTTTGAGAGTGCTGTTACAACTAACGGCGACCGTGAAACAGCTTTCTGAGTGATTACAAATGAACAAATGCAGCAGGAATATGTTCCCCACTTGCTCAGATTTAAATGAAAACCAGTAATCTGCTGCTTCGAGCATATATGTGCCGCCAATATCATACAAATTCGGTCTATGCAACTTCTGGTAAATGTCGGGCACACATAGCCACTTCACATCACGAGTTTGAACTACGCGGTGCCCAAGCACCACTTCAGGATCCTGAAATAAAGTATTTTGTTTACAAAAAATGAGTCATATCAATGTAAATATGACTAATGTTGAATTCACCGACTTATAGTTTTCTACATTAGTATTCTATTAAAAGAAGAAACTTACTGAAGCATCAGTTTTCTTCGTTTTTTTACTAGAACTTCCTTTTTCGATAGCATCAGACATTTTTATAAATTACAAAAAAAAAATTCTTTACACTGCAATCTTCGTTTTGATTACTTCTACAATCAACGCAGTGATTACACTAAATTTTTTGTATTAGCTGTGTACTCTGTGCACTAAAGTCAGTAGTGTCAGTACCACAGAGTGCACAGAGTACGTCAGTACAGAAACAGAACAAAACTACAGACAATAGATAATACACCACTAGACTACAGTATAGAGCACATCAACTCAAGAGCTCTTCTTCTTCTTCTTTCAATGAAATGGCAACCAGCCGGATCAGTTATTTCTGCCAATGTCAAGTATGAGAAGACTTTTAGTCTTCTAGTCTTCAAGTCTTCTTCGTAATGAAATTAATGGTAAGAAATGTGGATTACATGAAACGGAGACCGTCTTTTTCAAGAACAAAAAAACGATCTCAAGAGCTCTACAGACTGTATTTCGGATAAAGATTATTAATCAAACTTGACATACTTCACAGATAACAGATAAAAATTAAAACGAAAATTTTGAAGTGATAACTTCATATTGAAGGGTAAACCGCTACGTTACGTAACGCATTACGGCGCCAGTCTGTCTGGTCTGGCTTCCCTTTCTCTCACGCATATGGCCACGGTAGGCAAATGAAAACGAATGAATGAGAGAATTAAATTCTATCATTTTTAATTAAGAATTATCTAGATGTGAACTTGAGGGTAAGTTGTTCGGATTTTACTTAGTCCGGAACTGAGAAAACTGGAAAAACGCAAGAAAGATCCAAGCTTGTGAATAAAAAGTTTTATAATTGAATATTATATATTCTATTATATATATTATATATTCTTGGTCGTATTAGCGTAACATTAATTATTTAATATTTTATTAGCACATTACTAAAATATGTAACTCTTAACAAACGCCTGTTAAACACCAATTAATTGGTACAAATTTTCAAAACTCCATGTTAACATTCTGAAAAAATGTAATTTCTGTTTATACCGGAACGGTCGACGACATTCAAAATTGGCAATTTGTTGCAATGTCACTTTGACAGTTTGACAGTGCATGGATCTCGATTGTTTTTAGTTTTTCATTTCATTATTCCGTAATTTTAATTTGGATTATTTCCTAATGCTATGACAATTGCTGAGGCTCTAAGCCTCTATCATAATGGTTTTAATCGCCGCGACGAAGATGTTGAGGTACGAGAAGAAAACATTAATCTGTTAACCTGTTTCGTATTATCTTTAAAAATATATAAATTGATTTAAGGTTTGGGTAACAGCCTTATGTTTTATCTTCATTTTGTTGCCTTGCGTTATGGACCTGTAGAGTAATAATAATGACATTTAATTCCGTAACAATCTATACAAATTAGTGCCTTTCACACGAAAGTCCACATGCACTCGAGATTTAACTTTTTTTTTCATTCAGAGAGGCGGACGAGCTGAAACAGAAGATATCTAAATTCAAGAGTGGAACTTCTATGCTTCAAGAACGGAGTCTATGGGCTACACAACAGCAGTTGCAAAAGGTTTTTAATTTTACTCACTTAACACATAACATGACGTAAATGTATTATGAAAATACCTTCACTCCTCTCTAGCACTAGTGTGACTTACATGCTATTATTGTAGTAAGATTCTATGTGTTCTATATTTAACTTAAATTATATAAAAATTGCTATAAAGCAGTTTAGGTTTATCAGCAGTAAACAACTCAATTAAACAACTTCATTGTTTAATGATCATCCTGACAAATATTTTACTTTTACTCTTACAGTTAAATAAACTGGAAATGGCATTATACCTTTAATTACCCTGTCATAGAACACAGCATTTATTTAGATAAATATATAAAAGTATAGTAGGTACTAAAACTATTGTCATTAAGAGCATTTACTAGCCTACTGCTGGGTATAGACAAATCCATAGAAAGCTTTTGACTTACTATACCATGATGGCCAAATTTTTCAGCTTAGTTGCATGACTGCACAGTATGCCTAGCTACCATACCAAGTTAAGAGTCCAGGTGGACATTATAAAATGCAGTGGACTGTATTTTGCTGGTATTTACTGCTTCTTTTCTATGCAAGGCCAAAGCTGGCAACGCACTTGTAACAACTCTGGTGTTACGGGTGTCCATGGGCGGTGGTAATCGCTTACCATCAGACGATACGTCTGCTCGTTTGCCCCTATTCCATAAAAAAAAGCAACACTGAATTTTGTAATCATCGAAGTAGACTCTATTTGTTGATGAAATTCACAGCTGTGCATGATTTTTCTTGCAGGTATATCAAAAAGTACTCATTTTGGATCTCGACTATGCATTGGATAAGAAAGTTGAACAAGATTTGTGGAATGTGGGATTTAAACAGCAGATTGAAGCTTTGCAGGCTATTTCTAAAGATAGGAAGGTGAGTACATGATGTGAAATACTAACACATATATACTAAATAAGATAACTATCATAAAAATTAATAATATTTTAGATAGATGTAGGAACTTTATAATTTATTTATTTAGAACAGATACATTTACAACTTGTTCTCATAGACTGCCTCGTTGGTCTTGTGGTTAGCGTAAGCGACTGCCAATCTAGATGTCTGGTGTTAGATTCCTGGGTCAGGACTGCTGTTTGGTTTTTCTTAGATGATGGCTGTGTTACCCGCCCACGCCTCGGAGCACGTTACGCCGTCGGTCCCAGTTGTCATGAACACCTATGACAATAGTTACTGGAAAGTCCTGAATACATTTCACCTTCAGATTGAACTAATAGCCGATACCAATAAAGATTTTGCCCATTACTTTTTTTTTGTATGTATTTGTCTAGTGTCCTGCAATCAGTCTCTACGAAATTGAGCTGGATATTCGTGATTTTAATAAATAGGCGTGTATGGCACAATATCTAGTGATATGTCCAAATTGGCGCGAGCTCCTCATGTGGTAAAGTCTTGAGGAGCACGTCTTTTCAGCCTCTTAAAGGTACAATTTGGTTCCATGCTCATCAGCTCTCATGCCAGAAAGTTTGGGTGCTGATTTAATCTTTTACAATATTTAGGTAGAGCGTTTGTATTTCGGCCTTGATAGATTCAATCTTCAGGTCTTTATGGAGACGCGTGTTTGTTATGTACCAGGGTGCTCCGGTTATCATTGGCAGAGTTTTTGACTGAAACAGTTGCAGGATCTCAATGTTTGATGATGGCGCTGTTCCCCACAGCTGAATGCCGTAGGTCCAAATATGTTTTAGGATACACTTGTAGAGTAGAAGTTTGTATTCCAAATTGAGTTGCGACTTTCTGCCCATTAACCATTGCAGCTTGCAGAGTTGCAGATCAAGTGCTTTTCTCTAGGTTTCAATATGCTTTCTCCAAGTGAGCCTTCGGTCCAAGTAAATGCCTAAGTATCTTACGTCATCAGCTTGTGGTATTTTAATATTGCCCATTATTACGCTTGCATGTTTGTTAGTTATAGTGATAAAATGTCATATGTCTAAATGAGCAGACTGTCCGTCAGTTACGACAGCTAAAGCTCTGAATTAGTGTTACATTAGTTAATATAAATATCATAAATATTTTATTAATAATAATAAATATTTCGGACATCTAACATCCAACGCTATCTATCTAGTCCCAAGCTAAACAGAGTTTGTGTAATGGATTTTAGACAACTGATATAAATACATACATACTTTTTTTTGTAAATACATATATATTATACATAGAAAACGCTCAAACACTGCAACAAATATTTGCAGATCACACAAACATTTGGTCCGACCATACAAACAGCATAAAAGTCGCTCAGCCTGCAATGGAGAGGTATATGCTCGGCGTTTCTCTAAGGGATCGCATTAGAAACGAGGTGATCCGACAAAGAACCAGGGTCATCGACGTAGCCCACAGGATTAGCAAGCTGAAGTGGCAGTGGGCTGGCCACATTTGCCGAAGAACCGATAACCGTTGGGGTAAACGAGTTCTTGAGTGGAGACCGAGTCTCGGCAAACGTAGTGTAGGACGTCCACAAGCCAGGTGGAGCGATGATTTGCGCAAGACGGCTGGCAGGAGCTGGATGCGAGAAGCCATAGATCGAACTAAGTGGCGTGAAATTGGAGAGGCCTATGTCCAGCAGTGGACTGCGATAGGCTGATGATGATGATGATACAAACAGCAGTCTCATATGCTACCACTGCACCACCAAGGCAGCTACCTACATAGTAGTTATAAATCAAAGAGACGAGATCTACATTCGCATTTATAATGATGCAGAAAGTGTGGGTCACTTTGCTGCATTATTGCATTGTCTGCATTTGCAATGAGTATGGTGACCAACACTGGATTCTGCTTATGCTTTGCATTAGAGTAGAGCAGAGTACTGTCGCTTTGGCAGGTTCATACATAAAAAACTAATACAATAGGGATTATATTCAGCATAGAGATAGTGTTTACAGTGTACAATTTGTTACTTAAAGTGCTCTGTATTCTCACATAATTGGCATAGAAAAATTTTGATGGTATTTATTATTAATGAACTAAAATAAAACTTTTCTACTTTGAATATAGATATAGACAGAAGTTTTGAGTTTGTTTGTTTGTTCGCGATATGCAGACTTAGCTTGGCTGCGTTGTTTATATTTTTGACATGAATGTTGCAAAGAAAGATATTTTAATTTAAAGCGACAAAGAAAGCCCACTGACTGTTTCAACTAGGCCAATTAGCACAGTTTTTGTATACTTACTAGTGATGTGACACATATGCCAGATTTCCAAAATTAGCAAATCTAGGTGTTCATTAGTACCTGTAGTAATAATCGGTCAGATACTATATATAGATTAGGACTAGAATTATAACCATTTACTTCAGACTGTAATGCTTAAACCGCTGCATCCACTGATTCCTAAGGAGCCGCAGATAAAAAATAGTTACAAATATATAACATTTTACACACTACCCATCTCTTATTTTTTAAATACATTCATATCATAGATGAACTAAACCCAGACGAAACAAAATGATCATACAACACAATATTTGTGTTCAGTGGGAATCGATCAGCGACCCTCCTGCTTTGCCCTCTGCGCCACTTTCCACTAGAGCCTAATGAAAAGACCCGCAGACCAGTTAAATAATAATGATTTAAGATGCTAAAATTAAAACACGATTATAATATGCACACGATTTTTTTGTATCAGCTCAAAAATTCCTCAAGGTTGTGAATTTAAATTCGATTATTTCAAAACACAATGTGCGCCTGTATTCTTAGAAAGACCTTCGCCTCAAAAAGACCTCGAACTACACTAGTTACGTCTGGTGGCCTCATTAACTCATTGTTTTACGGCTTGATAACGTTACTTATATTATTAACTCATTTACTGAGCATGTTATGCCAAGTACAGAATAGTAAGAGTTAAACTGTTGGACATCGTTCTTAGATGATGATGCTGAAACATAATTTGTTAACTTGTTTCAGAACCCCCTGCGCAGCGAAGGTCAGGCCATGTTATCGTGGGTCCTGCAAGCAGCAGCCGGCTTCTACCTTTGTCTTTTACATCAGATCTGTACTACATTTAAACTGGACCTGCCATTTAGGTAACAACATTTTACACTGCAATTGTTTATATCAGTTAGAATTGTTCAGTAACAGAAAGTTACTACTAAGAATACTGCTCGTAAATGTATTAATATAATAATCACTTACGGTATTACAACACCTGTTGCATATATGTATATTCTCGCCTGTACTACTAGATCGGCCAGGCAGAGAAATATTTTACACATATTTTGGTAAGCCTTTATTTTATTTTATCTTGCAGATTTCTAATTTTATTTCGGAATGGATTGCTTGATTGGGTGATTCTAGGGGATAGGTATTTCCCTCCCACTAGCAATCATTGCTGCCATGCTGGCGGGTGAGGAGGGCTGGGGCGCAGTGGTCTCTTTCTTCGAAGCTGTGCTCCAGAAAGATTGCGCTGAACGGGATCGGGAGAGGGCCGATCCCGTGCTTAGAGAACGTCGGCGGTGGTACCAGCCGTCGACAGGGCCCCAAGCGAGATATCTACCTATTAATATTAGATGTTGATAGTTGTAATGTTCTACCAAACTTGCCCTGGAAATATTTAATTGACTTGAGTTTATTGTAGACTGCAAAGTAGATTAAAAATTGTAATCTATAAGATTTTCGTAGAGCTTCCTTAAATTGTGATAGCAGATGATTGATAGATAAATGTAGGTTCTACACATTTCTTTGTAGTTATATGTATATCTCTGTTCATATTACAGACGTAGAGCCTCCCTATTGGGCCTTGTAGAAGGCTGGGGGGCTGGTGAGTCTGCAGTCGGAGCGCGGCTTCCTCCACCCGCGTCTGCCCGGTACATCTGTCAGCACTGTCTGGTACACTTGGGAGACCTGGCACGCTACAGGCAACAGCTCAGAGTCGCGCATACATTCTACAGGTACAGTGACGTTACAATCGTAATACTCACTTTCTTCATTTATAGAAAAGGAACATCGTGATTGTGGAAGTAGTGAGAGTCATCAATGAGCAGTAGCTCTTTTTATGTACGGCCCTGCCAAAATGACTAGGAATGCTACTCTGCCTAATGAAAGCATAAACAGAATCCTATGCAGCATGGTGATCCTCGAGTGATGCTTCTGCATCATTGGGTCTCCGGTCTCAAACGGAAACACGACAGCACAAACGCTATCATTTGACGTTGATCCGTTGTGCGAGGGTAGTGCCGCCCCGTTGGTGCTTTAATCAGTATGGCTCTACTACCTTGACGACCCGGGATCTCTCCCGGTTCCTCTATTTCTTTCTCCTTGCAGCGGCGTTGTCCTGCGTAGATGCCTGTTGAATATAGTCTATTTTGTAGTGTAATGTTGATGTCGTGTGTGGTGCAGGCACGCGCTCGTGGTGTCGGCGCACTCGGGGCAGCCGTACAACCAGCTGGCGCTGGTGGCGTGGCGGCGCGGCCGGCGCCTGGGCGCGCTGTACTGGCACGTGCGCTCGCTGCTCGTGCGCGCGCCCTTCCCGCCCGCGCCCGCCAACCTCGCGCGCACGCTGCGGGCCGCCGCCGCCGCCGCCAGGTAACCCGCACGTGCATTCACACACACACACACACACACACACACACACACACACACACACACACACACACACACACACACACACACACACACACACACACACATAAATATACACGTGTACACACACACCAACACTGAAACAAAAATTCTCGCACCGTGAAAATATTTTGTGTAGCTTAGTACAAACATACTTGAAACAGACGCAAATCATACTTAAAACTGTAAAAAGATTACTACCCAACAGTGGTTGGAGATAATGTTCATTTTAATACTTTTCTTAGCGTGTCAATAAACCACTACATACCAACACTAACAACTACGTACTGTTTATGATTGAAATTGAAACACTCCATATAATAGGAACACTTAAACTAAACTAACACACACACTTAAAATAGGAACTCGAGTGAACTCATAATTTTTACTTTTATTCTTAGAAAACTATAATCTTATATTGTGGTATACCTCCAGTACAGAGGTGAACCCCGTGCCAGTGATCCCGGGTATAACGGACGGGCAGCCGGCCGCCCCGGCCGCTGCGCCATCCATCCGACGACTCGACGCGCACGGCTATGTCACCGAGCTCATACGCGCCATACACTACATACACACCGTCGAAGAGTGAGTAACAAATACTTTGACACTTCTCCACTTATATCCTGCTACGATTCTCTTGTGTATTTTCTTAAATTGTTTTAACATCTCACTGTTATTAAAAAGGCGGCTCAATCTGATACCAGCTCACGCAAATAACTGATGTTAAAAAATAAACGTGATAACAGTAACCAAGAACCACTTAAATTATGTATTAATCTAATGAAATAGGGTTCATGGAGCATAAAAACCGTATTTATTTTCTAAACCTATATAAAGAGCGAGAATACTAGTAAATGAACAAAAATAAAACTAGAAAATATAGCAATCCGCCATGTTAAGTTGAACATCAATCAGAGCGCTTTACGTCACGTTCCTGTAAACGTCAGTTTGTTCGCATATAGTCGACGATCACTTTTCTCCTTTTAATTAATATAATTCACACTGGTTGACAAATGCTGACGTCACCTCTGCGACATGTCATCACAAGCCGACGCCACGACCACGCCGAAAGTTTGAAACCTGGTTGGTCAGTTATTCGACCTGACCCACCAGGAAATATACGTCATTATTTTCTTAACACGAATGTACTATATGTGAGAATAATTTGTTACAGGTTAGACACGGCAGCTGATTTGGTGAACTCGTTAAATTCTTCGCTTACGACGCTCATTGCTACAGATAATTTCGAGTCTATGACATTAATTAAGGTATTTATTTGTTTAAAGATAGCAACTATCTCCTCGTATTATTTCTCTTCGACAATTAACGAATCGTCGGACTGAGTTATTCAATTATGTTAAAGGTGGAGACTGAGAAGTTTAACAAGTAGCTTTATTTGTTTTTTTTTTATTGAATAGGGGACAAACGAGCAGAAGTATCGCCTGATGGCCCGAAGCGATTACAGCCGCTAATGAAAACCCGCAAATATTTTCTCACGAATATTTATAATGATACTAGCTACCCGTCCCGGCATCGCACGGAAGTATTTGAAATTCTCAGATGTTTTCTACTATAATATGCATGTATTACACATATAAAACTTCCTCTTGAATCACTCTATCTATTGCTGATAACTGCATTAAAATCCGTTGAGAAATTTGAAAAATCTAAACGGAACACACAGCGGAAGGGATTTCATTTTGAGGGCTTTTATTGTCCCGATGTTTATCTGTAATCTGTTAAATTTGATCCACTTCCCGATTTCCAGTTGAGCTGGAACTTGAATCGTACCTTAAGTTCTAATGACAATGCAATTATATATATTCGGTATTATTATTAATCCCAAATGGCCGCCGTAGTAAAACGGCGACGTACATATTTCTGAACAACCCACCCAATCTGGATATGAAATGTAAGGGCATAAAAGTTATTTTTTTATAATTAACAAGTAATAAACGTTTATTAAAAATATATATGTAAAGGTATACTATGTAAAGGTATACAAATAGAACATATAATACAAAAAAGAAGAGTAGGTACAGCAAAGCTTAGCTTTTGCAAAGAAGTATTTTCGTATTATAAAGATTTTTCCTTCCTTCTAGAAGCTAAAACATCTCGTAAAATGATTGGTGTCATAACATTAATTCTAAAACTAACACATTAATGCTAGAGATAACTTTTGGCAGTTTTAAATTACTGAAATAAATGAAACAATGTAGTTTTTTTATTAAATAATGTTCAACGCAAATAAAAGTATGTTTACCAACTAGATGGCGTGCGTAATGATCTGGTTGATACACTCGACGACGGAGGAGCTGACCATCGAGAGCTGTGCTCTGAGCGTCGGGGAGGCCCGGGCGGCGCAGCTCAGCTGCAGCCTCGCCACCGGGACCCTGCTGGCGCTGCTGCTGCCCAACTACGCCGCGGACCTGGTCGTGCCCAGGACACTACCCGCATGTACGTATTCTAAGGAGATACCATTTCAATCAGTATTTAGCTCGGTTTTACTTGCATTTATCCTAAACGTTTTATGCTATAAATTTCTCTGAAATGTGTATGTATGTGTGTAAATTTCAATGAGTTCATGGGATGTTTCATATCTTTTACGTTGTCTGTTTTTTTGACTAAGTAAATACAATCATAAAGAATATTAACGATATTGTTTGTTTTTAAACTTTGTCAATTTATTATAGAATGTGTTAACTAAACATACACCTACACTAGAAATACATAACCGTTTTGGTGTAGTGCTGCTAAAAAGAAGAATATGAGAATAGTCTGTTTTTAAATTTGTGCCTTTGACTCGCGGGATTTATTTGCCTTGAAATTATTTGAAAGGTTACGTTCTATTTCCAAACGCTTCGAACGGATTACATGGCTCGTAGTCACGGGTAGACCTTAACGAGTAAACATGAAATATATTAGAAAGGATTTCTTTTCTTTAAAAAACAGTTTTCTTGTCTTAGAAATATACATCCTGTGTCGCGGGGGACTTTACAAACATTCACGAAACACACATGACACAAAGATCACCTAGACTCAGAACAACAGTTTGTGGATCACACAAAGAGTTTACTTCTGTTGGATTCGAACTCATAACACAGTAGTACAGTAAAAAGCGAACTGGCGACCCCCCTAAACCACTAAGCCGACAATAGATCGTATGAATGATTCGAAGAGTGTAACTATACGATGTATATGTACTTGAAAGATATTTTTTTAAGAGGACATAAATGTGTGTCGCTTCTATATCGGTAATACTTTGCAGTGAAGGTGTGGCTGAGCTGGGCGCTGTGGCACCCGCGCATCATGCGGGAGAGCGCGTGGCTGTCGCTGGCCGCGCTGTGGCCCGCCGTCGCGCACGCGCTCAACCTGCTCGCGCTCGC
The DNA here is from genome assembly GCA_003709505.1 of Hyphantria cunea. Taxonomy (NCBI): domain Eukaryota; kingdom Metazoa; phylum Arthropoda; class Insecta; order Lepidoptera; family Erebidae; genus Hyphantria; species Hyphantria cunea. Next base: position 221,125 of record PKRV01000705.1, read on the forward strand.
CCCCCCCCCCGCCCCCCCCGCGCTCCCGCGCCGCTGTACGTACCTCACTAGCGACCCCTGCCACAGTGACTGCACTGCCTGGTGGACAGCATGAGCAGTCCAAGAGTGATGCTCACTATACTCATTGCTAATGCAGCCAAAATGACCCACACCATAACGGCCTGGTGATACTTCCGCGGCCTTGAAAAACCACTCGGTTTAACGTATACATTAACTAGCTTTAGCCTACCTCCGTCTGTCTGTAACCAGGCTGTATCTCATGAACCGTGATAGTTAGACTTTGAAATTTTCAGAGGTGATGAAATTCTGTTGCCGCTATAACAACAAATAGTAAAAACAGAATAAATTATATATCAGCTGAAAGCCAGGGCTGTGCTTCAGTACAGCGTTAACTGATCTGGTTACCTTTGCTGCACGATGCAATTGTTACATGTTGTTGTCCTAGATTGTATGTTATGCTATGTTGTAGCAAAAATAAATGGTTTAAATGGTTTATCAAAGGGGATCCTTATATAACAAACAACAACAGGTAGACACTTGAAATGTATTGATAATGGTACGGAACCCTTCCTGCGCGAGTCCGACTTGCACTTGGCTTATTTTTTTATTAACACAGGCACCAGAACGCATATTATTAAGTATAGTTTTCTTGCCGAGACTTTTATGTCTCTTACGTGTTTCTTTCAACGTAGTATAAGTGAAACCTACAAAAGCGAAGAATCTTTTAATGTGAACCTTTTTTTTATCAGATGACAATGTCCCCCTCCCCGAGGACGAAGAGCTAGCGGGGTTCGTACCTCTAGAGAACGCACTCAAAGGTTTGAGGTTCCCCAACCATGCGGCGTGGGACACGTACGGAGGCCGCGTTCCTGATGTAGACGACGCCGATGACAATGCTGAGTGAGTATTAGCTTAAAACCGGTACTAATGTGTTGTAGAGGAACGGGCCACATGTTCCTCCAACACAAAGGGAGGATCCTCCGACCAGGCGGGCCACTGCCCAACGGTTGATGTTGGGAAGTTGTATATATGTTAATCGGCGCGAGAACTTCTATTGCGCGATTCAGGATTGGTAGCTTCTTCGTGCACTAAGTTACTCCGTAGTTCAGTGTATCTTCAGTGAATGGCGTTGTCATATATTTATGTTGACGCTGTATGTGGAAGTCGCCACAGTGTAATGGCATTGCATGTAAATATATGTTGTAGTCCTCCACAGCACTTGACTGCACAGATGGTCCAGTAATTTAAGCGGTCTCCACACCCTTTCTTACTGCGCTGAGCGTTGTGAGATCAAGCCCACACACTTTCTGTTATCCACAAATGATTGTTCGTTCTTTGTATCCCTTTCATGCATGTTTGTAAAACGCTCTGCATCACAGGAATGTATGTTATCAGTACATCATAGCCTAGTTTGGGATCAGACAGGAGCAGGATATACTTTCCTTCAGTTTGATCCCAAATTCAAATCAAATTGAATCACAAACACAAATATTTAAGAAAAAAAACACTGTATTCATTACCTGTTCAATAGTCTTGAAACGTGACACATCTTCAACTTGATTTGATGCAATCTTAAGTTAAAAACGATAACTGTTAACAGTTAAATATGATTTCCAGTTCCTAATATTACTCATAATTTGACAAAAATTTAATTGTATTGCTGCAGCCAACCAGCAGAAGTATCAGTGACGTGTTTGAACGGAGACTTGGAGCTGGAGCAGCGAGTTCGTGCTCACCGCATACTGCAGCTGGGCGTGAAGTTGTCGCAGATCATGCCGGAACATCTCACCTATACGTGAGCATTTTCATTTTTTTATATATGAGCCTACCATAGTGTCTGTACTCTGCCTGATGGAAAGCATGACCAGAATCCGAGAGTAGTGGTCACCATATTCATTGCGAATGCAGACAGAGTAATAATACAGCATGGTGACCTACACTATGGCGGCCTACTGAGATGCGTTGGGCCTCCAGTCTCGCACTCAACAATGAAACACCACAGCACGAATGCTGTCACTTTAGGTTGGTTTTCGGTGTAGTGTCCTTCCGACCGAGCCGGCCCGTTCGTTCTGAAATCAACGTAGCTCATATTCAGGTACTTTATCAGTTGTTACACTGAACTATTTGTTAGGAGTTTTATATCACGTTTTTTACGGGGAAGTCGTTTTTACAAATGGCTCGATTGGATTGAAGTGACGGCTACTGGTAGGTTTCAGAAAGCCGGTGTTAGTATTTTTTCCTTAATTTTAAACAAGTACGATGGGCGATAGGCCTCATGATCATGGAAAGTGTGTATTTGTTCTTGGGTTCTTTTACCAAACAGTTATCATTGTATTCAAAACTTAAAAAAATATTCTATTATAGATCATCCAAATTGATAAATGTCACATTTCAAGATTCCTACTATATAGTTTTTAGTAGACGGTTTTAATCGAATCTCTTTGCTTTCATGTAGTGAGGAGGAGGGCCGATTGAAGTTCAGCGCGACGTCAGTGGGCGGCGAGCAGCTGTCGCAGGCGCTGGCGCAGCTGCGGGAGGCTGCGGGGGCGGAGCCCTCGGCCTCCGCGCCAGATCCCGAGGACGAGTCCGACGACGAGCCTGGGCCGCCGCCTCCACCCATCGTCATATCCGAGGCAGATTTCCGGGAGAAAGGTATTAGAAAGCATTCCACACTTATTAATAAATTGGACCTTTATTATCTTGTTGCTCAAGCGTGGTGGCATCGGTTCATTAACTCGATAGGCCTACATCAAAAGAAAGACTTATAGTGGGAGAGCCACACTTAGGTACGAATGGGCCGGTAACCCTCTCCTAAGAGGAGACCCGAGCCCAGCAGTGGGACATTATGGGTTGTTGTTGGGCCGGTTCGACTGAAGTGATACCACGGCCTCATAGAAAACCGGTATGAAACAGTGCTTGCGCTATATTTCACCGAGTGAGTAAGGATACCGGAGGCCCATTAAGTGTGTTTATAAAGTTAATATTGTAATTACTTATATATATCTCTATACATTCTCATTACACAAGAAATACAATACAAACACTCACTGAAAAGATGCGTTGCAGTGTGCATTAAAAACAAATGCTGCTCAGCATAATAGTTACAGTAAAAATTGAGATATATCCTATATAATCTTTCATAACTTTTGTGAGTAGTATATCTGTAAAATTCGATCTACCATTTCTAAATAACTCATTCCGTGAAACGTCTATCCCTATTTAGTTACTATTATCAACGTTAGAGTTGATAAACATTGACGACAATTTAATAGTAAACAATATGATATCTGTCTATCGGGTCTATAATGTTTGAATTTTATGTGTTGTAGTTCGAGAGAAGCGCGTGGGTATTTTAAAGCCTCAGGGGTCCTTGGAGCGAGCGCGGGAAGAGAGGGCTTTAGCCACGCAAGAAGAACAACAGGTATTTATACTATACTAGCTACCCGGCCCTGTTACACAATTNTCAAATATATATAATATATAATAAAAAATAGCCCAAGATACTTCTTATATCATCTATTTACTAGTGAAAGTCAGAATCGATCTATCAGTTCCGAGATAAGCCGGGTTAAACAGACACAAATGTGCAAACAAAAAAATATTTGTTTGTATAAAATATCTTAGTCATTCATTATTGACTGAACTCTGTATTCAACACTGATTGGTAGCGCTGAATAGAGACCTCAAGAATTCCTGTAAATAGTGGAATGTTGTTTGTGATCCTCGTACGAGATAAATAATGGTTGTCACAACCGTACCCTTTCAGAACATCAGTCTTATTCAAGTTGGTATCGACTATGACTATATCATTATTTTTTATTTCGTGTAGTTGACTGAAGAGCCCGAGATCATCGAAGAAGGCAAGGGGGAGGATAAGAAAGAGATCCGGAAGCCGCGCGTCAACATTGCCATGGCCGCCATCATGCGGAAGCAAGAGGAGACCAACAAACAGGTATGTATGATGAGCAAAGACATAGTAGTTGAGAAACTATTTCTCTTCTACATTTTTTTCGTTTTTTTTGTAAGTAGTTTCTTAAAGGTTATAATTATGGTTTAATTTCGAACAGTGGAGTGAATAAAATAGCTCTTGAAAGCGTAACCATTTCTGATAAGACCACGCAAACCCACGTACATTTATTTTATTAATACATAATATTGAAATTACTAAATTTTAAAAGCTAACTCGTGAACAATAGTGTGTGTTATATGTACTAATACTTACTAATACATTTACTTCTAATAGTTATTTATATTTAGTTAAGACTAACACGTGCAGAATCAAATATTATTATTATAATATAAACTAATATAATGATAATAATTTCATTAGACACACCGAATCACTAATGTTTATTAAATTTTATTGTTAATATAAATAATTGACATTGTAGGTGAAATTTGTAACTCCACCGCCAACACCAGACTCCACGATTGACTCCCAAGAGACCAAGGAGGAGAAGCCAAAGATCATACAACCGAAAGCAATCAAGTCACTCGCGAACATTCCCGTCGGTAGGAAAACTGGCGGTATTCTCTCACTCAAGGATAAATCCGCCGGGTACCCTCACCTAGTCAACACTGACCCGGAACCAACTAAGAAACCAGAAAAGGAGGAGAAAAAGGAACCTAAATTAAGTCAGTCTACTCAGAACTCGCAGCCCTTCCAACCAAAACGACAGGAACAACCCCCTCCAGCACCCAACTGGACACCAAACTTAACATTCCCTGAAGGACCGAGAATGAATTTCCCCAAAAACTACGGCATCCAAAATCCTGGTATAACCTACCCGAATTATGTAGCAACTAATGTCAATAGTCAAGGTATAAGATTGCCTGTAGTGAACCCGAAAGAGATCGACGTCAGAACTGCTGCGTTACAGAAGCAGAATTCACGCCAAGAGCTTTTCCAAGATGGCCAGAAATTCAATCATAATTACCAAATGTCTGGCGACAAAAAGAATTTCCTCAGCGATTTACCTCCACGTTTTGCCAACCAATATAGATATTGGCAAACTGCTCAAGATAACCAATTTAATGACAATAAGTTCAGAGACGATAGTTTTAAATCGAACGCGCCTTTCAACGCTCAGCAGCCGCGCAGTTGGAACAACCAACCCCAACAGCCAACTGCGGAAAATTACCAGCAACCGATGTGGTGGAAGCCGGAACAAGCGCCGAACTTCAACGCCAACTTCCCCACACCTTTACCGAACTTTTACTCCCAGCATTTAAACACCAACATGCCAAACCCTTACCCAAATATATCTTATAATCAAGTTCAGGTCCCGAATAAGCAGGAAGGTTTCACTCAGCCGGGGTACCTGCAGACAGCTATCGGCCAGCCTCAGTTGCAAGCTCTACAGAACATCGTCACGTCGCCTAACTTTAGTTCGTCCTTGAACAGTTTTAACTCTTATGCGCCCTCTGTTAGCTACGACTCTTCAATGTACCCGCAGTTTAACAACAAACTTAGTTACCAACCCCTACAGATGAAAATGCCTGATAAACCACAGATGGGCTTCCAGGGTAACAAAGATCTCATGGAAATGAACCCACTAGGGTTTGCAGGGAATGTTCTAGAAATGCAGCAACGGAATTTGACTATGAATAATTTTAACGAACCTCTAAATGACATGTCTGCGTCGAAGAAATTAGAACAGATAGTTGGGGTGAGTATTGTCTTATGTAAACATACTATTTTTAGACCGTGAAGATAGCGATGTTTTTGAGTATTTGAGTTATAATAGGCATGATGACTAATTTTGAAAAACTGTTCTAAGATGTTCGGAAGTACTTCCTGTTGTCAAAACCAGCTATTTCTCTACAAAAATAAAGTTTTAGTAGGAAAAATTGCGATTTAAATTTTAAGTTTAAAATTCACGCGAAAACATTCAGTGGTGTCGTGGCGTCTGTTTGTGTAAGAGGCGACGTCTCCATTTGTTAACCAGTGCCAATTATAGCTCTTAAAAACAGTAAAGTAATCGTCGATTATATCCGAACAAAAGTGAGTTTTATACGTAATTGACGTAACTCGCTCGGATTGGTGGTGAACTTGACATGGCGGATTGCTGTATTTTGTAGTTTCATCTTTGTTAATTAACTATTAATCTCGCGCAATTTTTTTTTTATTTTTATCTTCTATGAACTACTTTTCTTTAAATAAATACATAATTTTAGTGGCTCGTGGTTACTGCCATCATGCCTATTAATTACCTTTATGACTCTAGAAAATAGCGTTGAATTTGATTTCCAATATTAAAATGATAAATAATGATTTTACCGACTTCGACAATGTTAATACCGACCGTTATCGCTGTTCTAAACTAACTGCTTTCGACTGTTTGTTTAGCAGATGACAAAAGAATTAACCATAATAAATTTCGAAACCCGAAATACATAGGAGACAAATTAAAAATTTTCTTCATTTCCATCTCATTTACGTAATTTGCAAACTACTGACAATTTCAAGTGGAACATCGAATACTCTCCCGAAGCTTAAAGATCATTTTCTAGTGCGATCGTTGTTATTTCTACCACACTGGTGGAGTGACGGACATGACCTCTTTTCGCATCAGTCACTCTACCCGCTTAGTTCTATGAATATATGTAAGTAAGACGGTGTGGGTGTGTGCAGAGCGGCGAAGGTCCGAGCGCCTCCCCGCCGAGCAGCACGTACTCGCTGTTCAGCGGCGCGCCCGACGCTCCGGCCTGGGGCGGCGCCCAGCGACAGCCTCCCGTACGTATGCCGACACCACGATACTGCTCACTGGCACTCACACTGGCCTCCCACACCATTCACTTCTCGTCATCCTCACCGACTTATCCAGCGCAAATCACTCCACTTAATTTTTAATTATATTAATTTTATCACAAACATAACAAAAATTAAGGCAAGGTGTGAGTAGGTACATTTAAAAAAATGTTTTTTTAAGAGACAGCTCCCGCATTAAAAGTATAGATCATGTGTCGCAAGGGAATATACGTGAAACGGACACAAAGAACACCCAAAGTCATTACAACAATTGATAGTTCACACAAAGTATTGTTCCATGTAGGATTTGAACCCGCAGCACTTAACGCAGTAGAAAGCGGCTCGGTGACCGCTTAAACCACTAGGCGAACTGTGCTATCGAAAAGGGGTCAAATATATTTTTAGATAAGTTAGCTGACGAGATTTTTCAGTAAATATATTTATATAAGCTATTGCTTCTTTAAGAAATATGGTTGAGTTTTAATCAAACCTACTGGGTACTTCCCGTGAACTTAAAATATTGAAATTTAGTACGAAGCAACGTCTTCGTACGAACGACAGCTGTACGAAGCACAGATAAAGGAAAAATTGCGAAAAGCATAAATTTTAGTTACATATAAATACCAACAGTCCGACTCGCACTTCGCCAGTTTTATATGGTAACTTAATCGGGAAATCATTATTTTTAAACTCGCTCCTAAAACATTGTAGAATGTATAATTAACGTTGTATGTATAATTTTCAGTCTCTATGGTCGGGACCTGGGCCATCTCCACTAGAGCGTCTTCTAGAACAGCAGAAGCAGATGAAGCAGCCCCCGGCACCTCAATGACACCTGCACTTGGCCATCCTCAGAGCTCACAGCAAATATTGTCAATTGATGTGGCGTCGATACTGTTCATTGAATTGTTTTGTTAACATTTCATAGCACTAGCGCATACAGAAGTCGACGAACGCGTGCCAAAATTTTTGATGTCAACGCTCTGGGACAGTGCACACCTTCAGTTACGTTCCTATTACTTTCTAAAGACAGTAATAAGGAGTTTTTCGCCGTGCTCACCAATGTGTAGTCGTATATATATATGTATCGAAATTTTTTATGATATAATAGAATATTGTTGTATAAAACTGTATAAATGTAAACTGTTGTAAAAATAAATGAGTATGAAATAAATTGACAGCGGCAATTGTTACTTTCGTTCCAGCACTAATGTCCATTTATAATGAACCACGGAATTAGCTTAATACCTTGACATTGTTATTTTTTTATTTACCCAATAAAATGTTACACGCTTTATTCTCACAAAATAACTCATTTACATGAATAATATTGTACATACTATTAAAATATAAGTAAAGCTACATACATTTTGGAAAAAAACACTATTGTTTAGACATTATTGTCTGAACGTAAAGAAGACCCCTTATGCATTTTTTTTGTATTTTTGTATATACATTTTTGGCCGGAAGATATTTAGTGCTAGAACGGAATAGTGTACTGTGTACAGTATCATTGTCGGCAGTCGTTAGTAAAATTTTTCACTTTTTGTATAGTCACAGTCAAAAAGCCCGCAAGGGGGACATATTATGTACGGCTTTGTTTGTAAATGTCATATTGCATGAGATTTTATGCATATTTTCTTTTCACTCACATTCATTTGTTAAAATTGGTTCTAGGATCGCCCGCGTGTAGTTTGACATTTATAAAAGCTTTATCATAAGCAAGTTTTTATTGTGATTTTAAGTGAAAATAAATTAAAGTAACCTTTGAGAAACGAAATTTTTTAATAAAGAATTTTTTTGTTAGTGTGAGTGTTTCTCCTGTTGTCGAATAGAGCGAAATGATAAGGGACACGGTGTATTTTTTAAATTTGAATACTTAAAGTACTAAGACCGATTTAGATGGAACCTTTTACACATACATAATGAGTAGTGTCATAATGTAACGTCACAATAACTTAGCTTTAGGTAGTACATAATAAGGAACATGACTGTATCGTAAATAAATACCGATGTCTCCCTCACTAAATCAAATATTACAAAATATCTCGGAAGATATAATTATAACAGTGTTTCATTTATTTTATGAATTTAAGTCGTTTATGAATTAAAATATGCACAATTGAGTAGTCTAAAACATTGACGTCACAAGTTTGTATTTAGTACATTTTTCATACAAAGTTATCGTTTTGACACGTGGTAAAAAAGTAAGTAATTCCAAAACGATACATCTGCCCTAATATATAATCATAGTAATATTATAAAGGTAAGTTGTTTTTTACGCTTTCACTACTACAAAACTACTTAACCGATCCTCATGAAACTTTGTACACATATTCTTGGAGGTATTAAACTTAATAACTCCATTACTAACATAGGATACTTTTTATAAAATGCGAGCAAACCGCGGTTGAAAACTAGCAATTCATAACCATTACGTTGGTACATAATACTTTACCATTTTAAATATCTATTCCAACATCAGAATACGCAAAAATCAAGGTTACTTTAAAACCACATTTATGAAAACTCCACCTAACCGTTCATTTTGTATGTGTGTACTACTTCGGCGTTGATAACTTATCATTTTGCAGATTTAAGTCGCAAATAAAACACAATTTAATCAGTCAATAATTTAAATTTATTCTTTTCATAATCATTCTAAACAAATTTATCAGTTGTAATATATTTCTAGTGGGTAAAAAAAGCGTACTAATTCACTAATTGCATTATGTAAGAAATATTTACAGTACATATAACTAAAAAATATTCTAGAACAGAAATAGGATTTGAGACGAAAACAATATGAGATACGGTTGGAGCAGCACGCCTTTGTACGCAAATGTGCGTGTACGAACGAGTTCATTACGCGTGCCCGCAGCCTATCGGCTCGAACTTCTTTTACTCGCCAACCTTATAACAAGAACAACTATAAAACAGGAGCTAATATTTTTTATACGATGCATCATATTAACTCGTTTGAGCTAAATTAGAAAATAAAATCGTCAGTACTGTAAAGCAAAGTAAAGCTAGTTACGCATAAATAAATAACAGTCGTGCGAACACAATACACTAAGATATGTACAACGAATTGACAAACAATGTGGCGCTAAAGTGGACCGTATATGCATATAAATCTAAGTTTAGTATCCCGTGAGGTAAAATCGAATTATGACGATATTCCGTGAGAAACATGCGTGCATTTTGTAGACATTAAGCTTCATACAATAATGATTCTTAAATCAATACTCTGAAGATTTACATTTGTTATGCAATGTCCGATTCTACTTAATACGATTATTTCAGAGGACGCTGTAAAAAACACCCACATTCTCGACTTAAACATCTTCTCATTTATATAACATAATACAGTTGGAAACCGTTTATAAGCATTTCCTTAACAAGTACACATTATGTTTTGAAATAAATTATCTATAAAGTCATTTCTATTATCTTCAATAGTTTTTATTTTACATTTAAAATAAATCCAATTCTCGATTGCTGTTCGTTCGGAGGTGCTTTCTAAGAACATTGCGTGGTTTGGTTTTATAAAATTCGATTTAAATATTGTCAATGAAGTGCTGCTAAGAAGTCTTCTTCAAATGAAAATAATATATACTAACATAGATTAATAGTCTAACCCATGGATTATTATACAGATTACCAGTTGAATATCTTCTTACGATAGGTCAAATAGAAGAATCTGATGTTTCTGCAAAGATTTTTTTTATTTATGAGCTTGCCAAAGTGACTCTATTCAGCGTGGTGGAAAGCATGAGCTGAATCCAAGAGTGGTGGCAACGATAGTCGTCGCAAATGCAACAAAGCAGCATGGTGGCCCACACTATGGCGCCCAATTTAGATTCCTCTATATCATAAGGTCCTGGTCTCGCACTTTAGAATTTTACTGACAGTACTAGTGTTAAAATTAATGACAGGGAAATAATCTCTATAAAGCCTACAAAATAACCATCTTCACCAGTATAATTTAAGATATTAACTGAGCGACGGCTATTATAATAGCAATATAATAGATTCCGTCATTCGTCATCACAACCGTGTGAAGGTTGCAAATCAAAAAAATATCATAGCATTCTTTAATGGCCCGCTATAATTTTAAATTCTAGGTTTATAAAATTTCCCTTAAACAAATGAGTTGGTGAAGAAATCAGGTCAGTCGAATAAATTGTGTGTATAATTCGTTCTTTTTGACTAGTCGTGCTGGCTGGCTCTCGCTCGGTAACCAGGCTTGTACGTTGTATTGGCACAATTTATTTTGTACAATATATTATTAATATAACCCGTTTCCAGTGATCAAACGGCACAGGAGTAATACATTTACTTTAGATTTATAATATTCCTACTTACATAGACTCAAATTATAATTAAAATTACCAAAATTACGTTCCATACTACTCACATCTTATTATATATAGTGCTTGAGTCAAGTTGTTGTCGATTAACTCCGATGCTACCTAACCGATTTCATTCATTTTCATGTTTTCATTTTTTAAATGTTTCTCTATCGTGCCTAAAACAGAATAGTTTTATATAATAACTAGCTGACACACGCAACTTCGTATGCGTCTCTTTTCAATCATACTGGGCTCTTATTGGTGGTGATAGCATTAGCCAGTTATCATATAAATCTCTCTAGCTGACTCACGCAACTCTGTCTGCATCTCTTTTCATTGTAAGGCAATCTGTAAGGCACACATATCAAAAAAGAAAATATGTAAATCGGTCTGATAGTTTCGGGGTTCATCGTGAGCAATGACGTGACACGAGACTTACATACATATATATTAAAATTTGGTGGCAATATATGGAATTGACACCAATAAAATTTATGAGCGTGAAACATTAAGATTACAAATTATCATATAGGTATATGTATATATACATTTCAAATGAATCTCCAATTTAAATTCACACACAACGCATCTAGCTCGGTATATATCTATATGAAAAATAAAATGAACTTAAGGTCCTGGAAAAATATGAGAAAGAAGCAAATAAAATAAAGAGAAAGATGAAGTATACAAGAGGAAGAAAATAGAAATTAAAATAGTTTTAATTAACACCTTTAGTAGAATGAAACAAGAACATTTTCACTATATATCTCATCACTATAGCAATATAATAAAAATAAATAAACGGTTTTATAAAATTTGACCTTATAAATCAGTTTTTTGCTAAAAATATTTATAATAATGGTGATGAGCAGAGTTTCAACAATGATAAAATTCTTGATCCAATCATATTACCGCTAGTTGTATTAGCTAACGGTGCAATCGTTCGTATAAAGAAAATGTAGTTTGATAACAGTTTTTAGATATACGCCACGCTAGAGCTGACTCAGTCTATATAACTACGGCGCGTCACGCGATCAAGGCCCCAGGGTCACCACCAACTACGTTTAGCGGCGCACGAAACAACAGACAATGGATGTAGTTGAATTCATCTTTTTTTTCATTGTTTTTAAAGTTTTGGTAATTTTTTCATGTGGCAACAATTTTAAAGATTTTATTTTTTGTAATTATTTGACTCAAATTGAAAAGCAGAACCATTGTCTTGTCTGTAACAGCGTTCTCCTCGTTTATTACATGGCTATGGCGCTGCTAAAAGCAATACATGTATGTATATTGGTCCGGGTGACATTAGCTATATTTTTTATTAAATTTTTTCGTAGTCAGGATAGTTATTTTAACTGTTATTTGTCATGTTTTCTTTTATTGATAATTTTTTTTTAAGGATTTAAATAGTTATTTGAAAATTGTATTGGTATTCCGCTGGGCTTGCCTTCACAATTAACGGAGTACTCCTGACAGTCCTACAGTCGTAAATAGTTTTCAACAAGCAGTCAAATGATGTTTCCACTTTCTCTTGCTTCGCAGCCAATCACATGTATATATATATATATACATTACAAAGAGGAATGAATTGCTACAACAACACCAATATACAATGTTTAATCCAATGTTTGAGCCAATGTTGTTCAGTTTAACACAACCTCATTATAATAATTAGTAAAATTGTAGATAGTTTAAAATATAAGCAGTTTACGACATTTCAGAGAAAACTTACGAAGTCAATTACAAAAAAACGTAAAAATTACCTCACTGCTTATTTCAATAACATGAAAATTACTACTTATTACATTTTAATAACAAAACTAAAAGGCTTCGTGTAAAACGTCAAAGATTGTCGACATTCCTTAAAAATCTCTTGAAGTATTTATCTTTGTAAAGATAGTATCAGCTAATTCATTGTTCAAAAGATAAGTATCATTATTGCTTGTTTCGTGTTATCACTTAGTCGTACAATGGAATTAAAATTGATAAGAACAATCCTTCACATCCGTTACACTATTTTGACATCATTTTTGAAGAATTTGTTATAAAGACTTAGCCAATTTTGTGTCTTAAACATATACAGTAAGGCTTACATTCATTTGGCAGTTTGAGAGTATCGGTATATTAGTTTGAAAATGCGAGGGGAAAATTTTGAACTAGTTTGGCAGTTTTTCTTCACAACGCTTCTTTAAAAATGTTCAGTAAAACAACATATATAAAATTGTAAAGGACACAACAACACATTTTTCTGTTAAGGAATAATGTGCCTTACAATGGTATCACTTTTGAAGCATTTCAATAAAACGAAATTCAGGTGATAACAGCTTGCATACGGTTAACCATTGATACTATTGTACCTGAAGATCTGACTTTTAAAGAGAGTGGCCATGAGTATCTTTGCCAGTATTCTTCTCATATGGCTCTACGCATTTTGGAAACTGGAAGTTATGAATCGACACAGGCAGGCAGTGAATTTGAATTATATAAGTATAATTTACCAAATTGAATTTAGAAACTTCAATTTGGCAAATTTACAGACTTAAGTGAGATGTTTTTTACCGAGTAAAAGTCAAAATGCAAATAATAAAGCGTCCTTTTCCTTTAAAGTACACACTTCTGTACATTATTTTGAGTCTGTGCTCCTTGATATCTTGTTGCTTGTATAGGACATGTCGTCAATTCATAGCGTCCAATTATAACTTTTTTCAATACGACATAATTGCAACAGATTTACACACACACGACCATTTATCAAAAGTAATGGTCACCCAGCGGTCTAAATCTGAACATAATTCATTTTTTGTTTAGCTCTCTGCACTCTTCCTCCATATAAGCTTTAGCCGTTCGCATTCGTGAAAAGGGGTACAAAGTTTTGCTTCTCGAATTTCGTCTTTAATAAATATAATAAATATAAGCCAGGTTAGATTTAGTCGAAATCAGTCGATTTCTGTCGAAATCTGACCTGGTTTGGTCACATCTGCGTTAATAAATGTGCTATATGAGCGTGGACTTTGGACTTGAGTGGGGTCACGACCCCTTCCGATACCCCATGATGAATATTTTATATTGGTCTACATTAAAAAAAAAACAACTATTATTAACATTTGTCTATGAGGCTGCATGCATATTTTAATTATAATTATTATGATTGGAAACGTACAACTAAATATATCTCGAGGCTTTTATAGAAACAATATGTTCGCTATAGTTCTCTAATTGTATCAATAAAATTATTCTATAGTAACATTTGAAGGTAGTCATAACACTCTTCTAGGACCATGATGATATTAATAATATAATCTAACTCGGAAAATCGCTTGATAATAAAAGGGCATATCTCAAAACATTGGTCTCATTAAAATCTAGTCCTTAACTAAAAGAGAAAAAGGTTCATTATTCTAGTGTCTCTTTCATACAACACATTCTTTCATGAGTTAGTTAAATTTTGTAAGATATCCCCAATCATTATAAACTGTGCGATGTAAAATATACTTTATTCGTATGGCAATATGGTTGGTTCTCACGTTTGTCGTTCGACGGCGAAGTTATAACTGTAGTCGCGGTCGAGATCAAAGCGAGTGCGCCGCTTCACCGCCGGCAATTGGACCTGAAACGAACCAATGAGCTTGTAAAAAACTTTTAAGGATATGCAATAAGGAAAACTTGGCGTATGGCTCACATTGGAAAGAAATAGACAAAAATAATTTTAATGAACTATAAACGTCCATTGTTGAAAATGTATTTTACATTAATACGATTTAAGTAAACCAATAAAATTGTAACTGGTCGCTGTCTGTACATGAAAGATGTATAGAAAAAGTATTAAAGGAGGGTTTTATGAACGTAATAGAACCTAAAACAATGATTTTTAGAATTTTTGTTTGTTTGACTGTACGTTAGTCCAGGATGTCTCAGAAACAGCTTAACCGATCTGAATGCGGTTTTCCCTAATACGTCATGGTTTGCTCCAGTTAACATTTAGTGTTTGAAGAGTATCGAGAGACGTTCGCAAATAAAGAAGTTACACAGATTTTAAGAATCACCGCGATAATCGACCTTTACGCGGACAGTCAAAAATGAAATCATCAGAAATGAGGTGATCCGGCAGAGAACCAAGATCATCGACATAGCCCACAGGATAAGTAAGGCAAAGTGGCAGTGGGCTGGCCATATTAGCCGCAGAACTGACCGTTGGGGTAAATGGACTCTTGAGTGGTGACCCCGTCTTGCCAAACGTAGTGTGGGACGTTCACAGGCAACGTGGGGTGATGATCTGCGTAGGACGGCTGGCAGAAGCTGAATGCGAGAAGCCGAGTAATTGGAGAGGCCTATTTCCTGTAGTGGACTGCGATGGGCTGATGATGATGACGCGGACTGTGTCACATGCAAAAGCTAGTATAGTGTACTTTTTACTAACTAGGAGATTTACTGGGACGCGATAAGCTAATACTTTATTAAACATTTTCATCTCAAACAGAGCTTCAGGTAACAATTAATAATAAAGATTTACCATATTATCGCTAGGCAGTCCCCTCAATTTGGAGTTTAATAAAAATGGCACTCCTTCCATTCCATTATAGCCTCCTAAAGTCTGGTAAGTATTTCTTGGCAGCGGAGCTGGTCCCTTCTTCCTCGACGGTGCTAGTGGTGATGTAGGACCAACTAGGGCAGGGCTTCCGTGAGGGATCGGAGACTTCGTTGGAGGAGGCCGAGGCGCTGGCCTTGAGGGTTTGATATTGTAGGAAGGGCTAAGGGCTTCGTAGTCGTTATCGGACGTGAACTCTTCAATTTTAGGGTACGCGTTTGGCGACTGCTTGAGGTTCAAGTTCTCCAGTGCTAAGTTGCTTACAGGTGACAGTTTTGGAGGGCGTTCTGGGACTCGTAACCTGTTAAAATAATAATGTTATCATATTAGCCGATTGAATCCTGAATTTTCAAGCCTTAATTTCACGAATACTAACGCACAAATTTCATTTTAAAATATTGTAAATGTGTCTTTTTTATATTCAGAAAAGGCTATTGTAAAAGCTACCATATTCAATATAATTATATTCAATTCAATATTTTCTACATTTCATTTCTACTATTGCCAAGTAGCCAAAATTTCTTGTACTTTATTATTTATCTTGTTTATTATTGAGTGTCACACCAAAGCTTAAACATAGGTATGTTTTGGTAGAACGACTCCCTCTCATGTTCTCCAACTGCTGTTATTTTTTAGTATAGTACTCACTTCTTGTTGGCGTCAGGCATCAAGTTGGTGACCACGTTCTCGTACTCGTTGTGCGTGGGTGACGTGTCTGTGCTGCCGCCGCTAACTTTGTAACACACCATTTTTCCATTCACCTCCCTATGTATGAGACAGTAAATACTTATTATATTCCATTCACGTTAAGAAAATAGTGACGTATCAATCAAGCTGCAACCTAATCGATCTAGTTCTAAGCTTTGTTATGCAACCCTGTCTTTAAACGTGATAAGTCAAGAGGAGGACCTTAAAACAATAGTTTCTTATTTTCTCAACGTGAATGGATTACACTAACTAACCCAAAGAAATATGAATTCTGCGACAGTTTCATGTGCAATGAAAGATTGATTAGAGTTTTTTTTTTTCTAAATCCAATATCCAACTTAGGTAGCTTATCTGTTCTCATACCAGTACGAGTATTACAATCAAATCCCTTAAACCGTTAAAAGTGTTTGAGTGAAAATATTAATATCATGACATGACATAAATATAATGACAGAAAAGATAAAAAAAAATGATCAGACTTGACAATAGTTTCTACCTGATTGTAAGAGAATTGTTTTAAATTAGTCTTTCATAAGAATTCCTTCGTAGTATTCCATCCATAGTACCCCACCTTTCCTTTGGCTCAACCAATATGTTTGATAGTACTATTGATTGGTTTTTACGTCTTTGCTACAATTATAGTTCCAGACTCACCCTGCTAGTATGAATCCCTGCGGCGCCTGCCTCATCTTGGAGCACACGATGACATCAGTGACGGGCGGGTATGTTCGTGCAGCTGCAGGTCTTGATACCCTCGTGCACAAACGTCGCTTGCCCGCTCGGCCCGCAACGCTGTAGCCTGCTGGAGCTGCTTCCCGCTCTCCCACCACCATCACGCCATCCATCACGTATCCAGGAACACCTGGATAGCAAGTATATACACTCAAAACTATTTTCTGATTTCTGGAATACTATTTATCAATTGGGCGACATAAGACATGTTCCATAAAATATTTAGAAGGTTTGGCTAAAAGATTATTTACGATAGATTAATATAACTATTTTTAGCTTTGGCCTCTTTATGCAATACACTTTAAATGTAAAAACATATATTTCTTTGACGAATATGTATTCGCACTGGAATGTAAGCGATATGACTCATATTGATAATAATCTCAAAGAATAGATTTCTTACTGCATTTCGAACGGTCCTTGGTCATTGGTATTGTATCAGAAACTAGACTTTAAAGTGGCTAGGGTCTAGGAACTTTATCAACAACCCATTATGTCCCACTGCTGGGCTCGGGTCTCCTCTCTGAGAGGGATAAGGCCATACGTCCCCACGCTGGCCAAGTAAAGGTGGGGAATGAGGAACTTAGAATGAATAAATAGAAAACAACAAAAGCATATGGTATTTGAATTAAGTCAAACCTTTCATCAATACAATTTACTAGCTGACCCCCCCGGGGTTAACCGCAGTACAAAGATATTGCGTGAATTGTATCTTTATGAATTGTAGCCTATGTGTTATTTTGAGGTATAATCTATATTACTGAATAGTTTCATTAAAATCCATTCAGTAGTTTTTAAGTGAAACAAATATCCGTCCATATTTACAAACTTTCGCGTTTATAACATTAGTAGAATCTGTCATTGTATAGAATCATAAGCCACCTATAATTTTTCACTTTATTTTGTTAGGACTTTTTTCTTTCTGCAACCCGTTAACATATGTATTTGTTCCAAAGATGTGTAATTCGATGCGTCAGGCTTCTTTTAAAATCAGTATATAGAATTTTCTTCATACATTAACATAATTGTCACGCTTTGTCTCAGGTCATTAATCCCCTGTTAAGTTCGTGGGGGAATACCGCTTTGTAAACACGGCAATTGCACACCCCTTCCTATGCTGCCCTTTGTTGTTGTCTAAATAGAAGCCTTACGCGGTCGTCGCTTACATTTCAATATCCATTCTTGCGTTAACACGTTATTTAATGGTGGTAACATGAGCAAGCAAATTGCATGGGTTAGTTGGTAGAAACATTGTAACAAAAATAATTACATACATATGACACACGGCAATCTAATCCCGGGCTAAGAAAGGCCTAAATTTACCAGACTGAAGATAACAAGAAATTAATTATATCCAGAAACATAACTCACGACCTCCGGCTTAGCAGTCAGAATAGCAACTACGAGACCAAAAGGCTAGGCATGTCAGTCAATGTAATAGATATGCGGAGATATTGGCGGAATTTCGCTATAGTGTAAGGCCTTGCCCTTACTTATTATAAGATGTTGTGAAGGCTTATTGAATAAAATAAGAAGCAATTATTTAAAAAAATATCCCAATGCGACAATATCTGCCATCTTTATTGAATTGAGTTTTTTTTTATTTTGATGTACTCAGTGTCACTCTCACGACCAAGACGAATCTATTGACACCACTCACATAAAAATACAAGCCATTAAGGCTCTAGGGCGCGCCAAAGAAATATTCACACATACATATATCGAAAATCATAACCCTCCTTTCGCAGTCGGGTAAAAAGAAGTTGCGTTTCAATCTACCCGCTAAAAAACTGTATTTACCTACACAACTTTGGTTATGCCACAACTGATAAATAGGATGTAAAAACGCACACTACATATAACTAAATTATTGCCCAACTGTGAATATGACGAAGTATATGTGTGTGTGCACTGTATACAGTAAACATTCGGGCGATATTATGGCAAATATTCGAGGATCTCTGCTTCATGGAAAGAGTAAATTATAGAGTTTTGTTTTATCATAATCGTCAGATGATAAAGTGATCCTATTAGCCAATGATAAATCTACAATTCGCGTTACCGAATAATCTTTTGGTAACTTTTGCTATTTTAATACAGAGAAGTACTGGAACGATTTGAGAAAATCTTTCAGTGTTAGATAGCCCTGTAAGGAAGGCTACAGGCTGTATATCATCACGCTGCTACCGATAAGTTTGGAATATCAATAAAAATCGTTGCCAACAATAATACGTGAACGGTTAAAGTTTCACATAAACAATGTATGGGAATTATTGCTGTTTTAAAGTTCCAAAAAGTTCGCGACAGCTTTAGATCTATCTTTTAAGGTTAATTAACTATATTCTTTTTATTATTATTATTCTTTTTATAATAAACAAATTAGTCCACGATCATCACGCTACGGGCTATAGTAGACAGAGACAAGGTTGTGTGGCTCAGCTATTTATTTTATAAATTAGTATTTTACATTACGTAACAACCAACCACTCAACCGCGTTTAACACAATAAACATATTTTTACAATCCACCATTGTTTTATCAACATTACCACGACCTTACGTATTATGTTATAACCTTTTGAATTCTCTAGACATTGATTGAGACGATAGACTGTGGGAAGATTCTGATGTCAACGAGACAATCAAGTAATCAGTGCGGTATATTCCGTTGCGATGACGTCGCCTGCTGTGCGGACATAATAAAGTGTAAGCTATTTGCGTGAGCATACCTAGAGTGTTTAGCACGCCTCCAGTCGTATATGAAGTCTCTATTTGTAGATTGAAATAGGGCTAACAGTAGATTTGCCATTTAAGCATAATTCTCGATTGATTAATGAATGAAGGTGGATTTGTGTCTTAGATTCCACAGAAATAAGAAGATACTAGACAAATTGCTTTTATTAGCTCATATTAAACTGTCTAGAAGCTTGGTGGTTGGCGTATACGTAGTTGGGGGATTATTCTTATAATTTTTTTTAATAACGGCGGTGTTTCACACCCGTGTCTCGAAGAGCACGTTGAGGTCCCGGTTGTTAAGAATATCTATGGCAATCGGTATTGAGAAGTCAGTGCCCTCAAATATACCATTGAATGGTTACCATTGAATTCAGTTCGCCCTCAGGGTTGCGATTAAACGAGTAGCCGACCCAAAACTATCTCACAAAACGAACGAGAACTTTCTGTCTATTCACAGAAAGTTCTCGTTGTTGTCAGATCTTTCTTCGTAACAATATCATTACGCCCTTGAATACTTTCTTCATCAGTTATGTGACGAAAATTTTGAATTTATTATGCCAAGCGAATCTACCAGCCTAAATTTGATATGAATAATTTACAATAACCTAGTCACAGGCGTAGATCTCGGTCAACAGCGTCACTTTCATTCATAAATCATTGAATTTGACCTTCACAACGATTTAAATGAAAGTGAACTGAGTACTAGCGATTTTATTGGCGATTGATAAGGCCTTTATTAATATACGGAGAAACAAACACTTAAATATATTATCGTTGAAATCGTTCGAGCGCATCCTTCCTTTTAGGAATTTATATAAGATATATAATAATATATTCCGTGTGGTAACGGGTTAAGAATAAGGAGTGTTATCACTTCTATAAATTTTCTGGGAGTCATAATAGTAAAGAGACAAAAACTTTAAATAAACCTTATATTAACCAATCTGGTCAGTGTGGTATACTAAGGTAGTATGTAGAAATTTAACCGTGGGAGAGCCACGCTTCTGAATGAATGGGCCGGCTCGACCGACACCACGGCTTCATAGAAGACCGGTGTGAAACAACACTTGCGCTGTGTTTCACCGAATAAGTGGCCAAATGCCCATACCTCCAACTCCTCCACATATCCCCCTCCCCTCCCCCCTTGTGATGCCTCTGATGTTGCTGGTATCCATGAGCGGTGAGAATCGCTTACCATCAGGCGATACGTCTGCTTATTTACCCCCTATTCCGCAAAAAAAAGGCCTGTCTCCAAAGACAGATCTTTGTAAAGCTGTGCACTATTAAACTGTTGATGATAATGATCATTATTGCAAGAGACAGGTATCTGACGATTACTGTAACATTTTCTTCAGTGCTAAAAAATAGTCTGTGCCAGTCCGAATAGTGATGCGCGCTGCTAGAGAGTTTGGAGAACGCTAAAATGAGTCTGATACAGGATAAAATCATTTAGAGGAAAATTATGTAAAACGAGACTTTAGAGGACATTTTATAGAACTTTATAGGACTACTGTAGGTAATTAATATATTTTTTTATAAACATAACACGAATATTATTATAAAAAAACTATACATAGTTAATCACAGAGGAAGGATTACTAACAGAGCTTTGACTTTGAGAAACACTAACTGAGGTTTCACTCGAGCCTGTTTCTGCTAGGGCGACAAATGGCCACATCTGTCGCTCCCAGGCTTGCGCTTATGGAGGACGGAGATCATTTTGCGATCTACGGCGCCCGGTCGTCTGAGGTACCCAGTCCGTTCCCGGGCCTGACGGACCGGGAGAGTTCTAAACGTCTCCCGGTCGGCAAGCATAACTTGCTCGCACAAAGAAAATGCGGCGTTCCACCCACTCTCACTCCGCAACATGGCCGCAATCATGTTACCAAAGTTCGCGTCCCCTGTTAGCCTTTGTCAGAGGGGACCTGCCGCGAAGGGTTGTCGCGGTGCAAGCAAATGCAACTATGTGAAAATAAATAAGGTGCTGAGACATCATAAGTTTCCACACGACGAGGAAAGGTATGTATTAACTTTCGTATTTTAATGGGTAATGGTAAAAACGTTTGTGTTCTCGGCACTCATAATACAATATTACAATTTTGCTTTTTCATCACTGTCAGTTTAAGATGCAAATATTGGATAGAGGTATGCAATAGACAGATTTATTGCTGATTCAGATTTATTAGATAAACCTGAAAAACATAAGGAACTTGACAACGTGCAGTAAGGATTTTGTAAAATGCATGTATACCCATAGTTCGTTCACATAATTTAATAAAAAATGCCGTGCCTACATTTTTACTACCTGCTGCACCTACAGTAAATACTGCTTCTAAAACAATTACAGCTAAAATAAGAAATGTAATGTTATCTCGTCGTAGTCAGAGAGAGAGTCTACGCTGTTTAAGTGAGTATGTCAATAAGTAAAGGTACACGAATGTGTCAAAACTCACTGACCAGACTCCTGGAAGAAGAAAAATTTCGAAAAACATTGCAATGTGCTGCTAAAAGATTGAAAATTTAATGAAATAAAAATATGACTGATATTTTATACAATGGTACTAATAAAATAATGTAAATAAATAAAATAATGACAGAAATATGGTTTCCTTAGAACAAGCCTTTTTTTCCCGTGCGGAAATCTCCTCGAATACCACCTNGTGGAAAACCTTGCCTTTATTTATTATAAGATGTTGTGAAGGCTTATTGAATAAAACAAGAAGCAATTATTTAAAAAAATATCCGAATGCGACAATATCTGCCATCTTTATTGAATTGAGGTTTTTTTTTTATTTTGACGACACCACTCACATAAAAATACAAGCCATTAAGGCTCTAGGGCGCGCCAAAGAAATATTCACACATACATATATCGAAAATCATAACCCTCCTTTCGCAGTCGGGTAAAAAGAAGTTGCGTTTCAATCTACCCGCTAAAAAACTGTATTTACCTACACAACTTTGGTTATGCCACAACTGATAAATAGGATGTAAAAACGCACACTACATATAACTAAATTATTGCCCAACTGTGAATATGACGAAGTATATGTGTGTGTGCACTGTATACAGTAAACATTCGGGCGATATTATGGCAAATATTCGAGGATCTCTGCTTCATGGAAAGAGTAAATTATAGAGGTTTGTTTTATCATAATCGTCAGATGATAAAGTGATCCTATTAGCCAATGATAAATCTACAATTCGCGTTATCGAATAATCTTTTGGTAACTTTTGCTATTTTAATACAGAGAAGTACTGGAACGATTTGAGAAAATCTTTCAGTGTTAGATAGCCCTGTAAGGAAGGCTACAGGCNTACCACCTCCTGTGGCATGACGGACTCATGATGCCTTTCGAGCCAATCCTCCATAACGGGTCTTACCGCCGTAATAACGACGTGCCTATCCTTAGGACAACCCTAGCTTATTTATACCGTTTCGCCGGTGTTTAGACGTCGGCGTTTCTTGCCAGATCAAAGAAGTAATCCTACTGTAGTCTTTCCTTATACTGTGGTATAATAATACTTACATTTACTTCGCGTGCTTCAATATATAAGGATAATACCTTAAATAAGTAGATAGGTTGGAGCTAGCAGAGTTGCGAATTCGACTGTTATAATAAATTTATAGACAGTAAAGACAAAGTATCGACGGGACAAGTTGGTTTCCTACTTCTTTCTCTTATGCGTTTTCTTGTTCTTAATTTATTATTTGTCTAATTCGACACTAAATAAAAAAAAAGAGAAACACAATACCATTTCTGAAAAGTGCAAGGTAATAATGATGAAACCGATGTTTTTGACTTCCAAGAAGCACTCATTTATTAAATTATGTAAAGTTCCAAGGGGTGACCTTTCACTTACAGATAAACTACTGATATCAAACTAAAGCTTTATCTAAAAAAGGGCCTATTTATCTAAGAAACTGACGTACCGCGAAGCGTAGCATTCTCTTAGCTGCAACAAGTTTATGTCTCTGCAACAAAGATTCGTTGTGTTGTCTGGATTAGTTAATAGATTAAACGGCTATCGATTATTGTGTGTGTTTAAACATCAAAGTAATGAGGGCACTTCAACTTTAGCTAGGACACAAAGAGATGCGTTTACGAAGCATTTAATATTAAACAAAGAGAAAACTGTCCTTTCATTAGATAATGATATCTAATCTATTAATTGGTCTTATTAAATTACCACAACTATTTTTACGAAGTCGAAAGGATGGGTGAGAGCTTTGGCAAGCTTTGTATGTTCATGTGTGCCACCGTAATACCTAAACTAATTTAACCGATTTAAAGAATGAGGTGACAATAGATTGGCCTGCCATAAATTTTATCAAAAGTTTTTACGTAGTCGGACAAGTTTCAGTTTATAAACTTTTCCTAGCATGCATATGCTTTAAAAGAATTGCAAGCAATAAAAAAAATATGATAAAGGTCATAGACAAACACTTCCAATAAAAATTAAAATAGAAAAGTTATATGTACCAATAAAGCATAAGAACGTTTGACGTACTAACTAATAAAATATACATAAAACATCGAATCCATTTATCCAGTAAGGCTTCTTATATTCGATTCCGAGTAATAATTGGCCGCACATAAACTATTTACAATGCGTTTCAAATAAGAATAATATAAGAAAATCGATTAATGATGTCAAACTTTAAAAATAAAAATGCTAACATAAGAGCCTTTGCTGCGCTTTCGAGAAAAAAATTTAAACTATTTATTTTCATATATTTCATTTCCAGTGAAGGTAGTCAAAAATTCAGTCCTATTCTTATTTCTCCGACATGTGAATAACCCCGCCTAAGTACGCACGCACTGAGAATACGGCGAAAGTGTCTAAATCAATATTTCTAGACAGATGAAATTTAATGGAGTACATTGCTCCAAGATTGGATAAATTAAGTATATTTTAAGATCTCAAAGTATTTTTTCGAAATCGGCTCTCAGTTTGGCTGTCTGCTGTTATCATCTACAATTTTATAAAGGCTGAGGAGAGATCTGAAACTTTATATTTCTTATTTTTTACTTTATTAGTTTATCTTAGGTCACAGACAGTCGATCAAAGTCAAAAAGTCAATAGTTCAACACAGTCAAAATTACATATTTACATAAATTTATTGATATTTGGCTGCTTCTTTTAAATATGCTCATTTAATTGGAAGAGGTCAACCCACTAAAGAATTGCTGTTAAATCGCATATAATTGATCGCATTTACCTGAAACAATCCGTCACGCTAAAACCTTGCCTGTATTTAAAAAGTTAGTGAAGGATTATTATCTTATTTATAATACCTTGTTTATAGTATATATATTAAGTCTGTGTATGTATATATGTATATGTGTGTTTATATGTGTAATATGAGTAGATGTGTATTTATATATGAATGTTAGATGTTTTGAATTTAGTGTTTTTTTTTGTAATTATTCACATTTAAACAGATAACTTAAATTATCCGTATAAAGGTTGTCTGTAAGAGATCCCCATGAGCGATAAGACCGCCAATTGTCACATTTATATGTTGTATTTCTTTTAAATAAATAAATAACTAAGAAATAAATAGATAAATAACTAAACAAATAAATAGATAAATAACTAAAACAAAACTTTTATATTTTCGGTATAGCATGAAGGCTGTGTTGCTTTATGATCTAGCCAGTAAAACATATGTTTCGCGCAATTGATTGTGGGTTTAGGCACCGATACACAACTTGGCTAGATTTCGGCGTAGTGGAGGTAAGTTCGCGCATAGTACACTTAGTGCAACAAATCAAAACAAACAAAATCGAAGTGTAGTCGACTGACGCTCCAACCGCTTACGGAACGGTGCTACTTCAATTCCTGAATCCCTGTCTCAGCCAAAGGAACCTAAAAAACTATTTTCTGCGCATCTCACGAATCTGGCCAAGTTACGTGCCAGTCTCTATATTAACAAATAAAATTCTATCACAGTTGTCTTACAATACAGACGGATTCCAAGAAGGTTGAATTTTTGTTAGGACTTCCCGAGTGTCATGACTCGGAGTGTTCCTGGGCGGAATTAGTCCCATACCTATTAAAATTCTCTTATCAACTACAACCGTACTATAATTTCAACTGCAACGTTACCATCGTTTCAGGTATGACACTCTATTTTCACCAATGAATATTTTATCCACCGGTGATTTTTAAATGCATTGTTAGGGATGTTGTTTATTTAGTATAAAAATTAAAAGATACCTTAATGATGGATGAGCTTATAGTAATTTAAAGAGAATGTTGAAACAGAGAAAAGAAAAAGAAATACTAACTTTTCTTTCTTCGTTGTAACGAAAAGTGGATTACAAGAGGCTGTACAGCCCTGACTCCCAAAACGGCGCTAACTGTGGCCTGGGAGTCAGTCCCTTTTCAAAGGCAAGAAGAGCAAATTAACAGTTACAACAGTAGACTCAACAAATTTGCTTATTTAGATAGGTTAGTGCGTAAGTGTGAGTATACGCAAGTCTCAGATGATCTGTGATGTAACTAACTGTACCTAATTCTAAATATGTGTAAGAACGCATTTATTAATACTGCTGTCTCTATTACTACATTTTTTTTATATACTTAAACAAACATTTGTTAAGAATGATCTTGTTATAAGTAACTACAGTTGTACGGATTCACTGTAAAATATTAAGAAACCTTTTTATAATCTGTGCTTACAACTTTGTAACGATTAATTTTTATTGTGTTACTCAGTCACTAGGGTAGAGCAGCCTTTTTCTTTGCTTATTTTTTGTTTAAACAACTCCCTCTCACGTTAGAAATATATCATGACGTGCCTAGGCCCACTTTACAAACGTTATAAGAGCCGTCTTACAGCCATCTGATAAAAAGTAGAGACATTTTTTATTTTATTTATTAACCAGCTGAACCCCCGCGGTGTAACTCGCGTTTGTTATTGTAACCGCGGCTAGTATCCTAAATTACTTCCTATATCATCAGCTTTCTGCTAGTAAAAGTCCCGTCGAAATCGGTCTAGTCGTTCCAGAGACTAGCCGGAACAAACTGACAGATAGTCAGAGAAAATTTGTAAAAAAAAATATTTTGGGATAAGTACTGTGTATCATTATTGATAACGAATTAAATTTAGTCCCAAATGTTAATTTTCTATATACAGAATATTCCGAAGTAGGCTTAATTATTTTTATATAGCTTCATGGCAATAGGTCAATCAAAATAAGTAAATACACCGAGCTGATATCTAATGGACATTGGTAGTCAACTAAAGGTTATTTAATAAGTTATCTAATGCTATAGGCTTGCCTGAGAAAAAAAAGATTCAGTAAAAAATGTTCTAAAAAATAGTCATGATAGGCAATCTATCATACATGTGTTGAATAGTTAACACAATTTAAAAAAAAAAAGTTTGATCTGGTTATCAGATGGGTGTAACTTGATCTTCACCGGCTCTTAAGACTATTAAAAACACAAATAAAAGGAAAAAATAATAATTCGCCAGCGAAGCTCCGGGCAATAGCTATTTGTATCTAAATATGTGTATATTCACTAAGCGTTATCTCACTAGCTAACTACATAGTGCATAGCACTCGGTTCAGATGCGATCTCGATTCTAAAGGTAAACAAATGATCCTTCACTCAGCTTCGTGTTTTATCTCTTTGTAGGCTAATTGCACAGTACGTATTTGTAGTACATTAATTACATTTTCACGTATTCATTGTTTTCATAGATTTGTTCGTAATGATTACTGAGAAATGAAAACTAACAATCTTATCTTACTATGACTATACAACTCCCTTTACTGTTATTGGGTGGAATTTAAGGATCCCTGTCGGTTCGACGCCATTGAGGCTATGTAGAATCTAGGCGTATGTGGTTTTTCACTAAAAATTAATCCTACAGCCGACCTCCGCCCTACTCTGAGAAGAAACCGCACCATAAAATTTCAAAGTTCCCCCGAATCAGGTCTATCTGGTACTCAAAAATATTTTATGGACACAAAGGTCAGGCATCATAGAACAATATGGAAACTATTGACAATATCAAAATACAGGTATCAGCACGACTACGTTGACCAGAGACTCATCAACAGCCTTTAATAAATCTCCTCTCCTTAGTAAGACGTTGACGGAGACGTTGAGAAATTAAATAAAAAAATATAAAATAATAAAAAACCTACGTCAATAACGCAGTTCCTTCCTTCTTCGATGAAGGTTTATAGAAACGCTCGGTTGGACTGTCCAATTAATCATAGACCTTCATCATAATAATCACTTCACATTGAACATCCGGCCGAGGTCGTTGTAACTTTGAGATAATTGTTAAAAGCGTCGCGATTAAATACGATTCGAGGAACACAATTGAAACAATAAGCATTGTGGAGCTCACGATTAGAGCACACGTTATACTTTTTTCATTAATATTAAGTTGGCAAAATAAACAAAGTAGGCGGAAGAAAAGGGCCTGATAGCAATTAATCATATCCATATGGGGGACGGATCCAGAAAACAGAGCGTCATAACCGCTATTTAATTCTTAACGTCTAAAAGAAAGAGGAATACTTGATACAAAACTTTTTATCGATCCGTTTGGTCAACGTGATATAGTAGGCCAAAACCTCCTTTGTTAGGAGAGGTCAATGTCCAGCAGTAACTGCATAAAGCTGTTATATTAGGGTATATAATTATTTTTGACATCAAACTAGCACTCACCTTCGGTCTTGGACAAGCAAATGTAATGAGTGGGTTTCTTCCCAAAGAGTCCATTTTGCCTTAGCAATCCCGCGTCAGCGTCTTCATCGTAGGTCCTGCTGACCGGCCAGTAGCCTGCTGGGCATTTGGCTACTGTTTCCACGATCTGCAGGGAGAGCAGTGGCCGCTCGTCCGGCAGCGCCCCCCCGAGCGCGCTCAGCACTTTCGACATCTTCCTGCTATACCATTTTATTCAGTCTTCTTGTATTACAGCAGTTTTATCAGTCTCTTGAACAGTTAGCACCTGAAACAAGGCAATATTAGTTATAGGTTGCGTCTCTACTTCTAGATTAATATGTTGATTTGATTTGTATGTATGATTTAAAGATCAGGATTACCACAAACGTTATACGCTTGAGTGGTTATAGATCCCGACTGTTAAATCAGTTATCGCGGGTATGATTCTCCTCCTTCAAGGCCACCAATGATTGGTTCTATGTTTGGGTAAGTAATTTTAACACCGTAACATTCATGATATTGCCATGGCAATAAGGCAAATCTATTACACATAACCACACGTAGGGGACTTACTCGTTAAATTTTCCTCTATATACACCTTCAGAAACAAAAACGAAGTAAATGTAAATAATTTAAGCTATTATAGCAGTGCCGTATTTTAAACCAATAAGCAAAGGTCTTTGATAGCCAAGGCTTCATTTTTTTTAAAATATAACCGTTAATGTGAGACTGTTTGTTACACTTTCAAGCTTGAACTGCTCTACCGATCATTATGAAACTAACTAACAAACAAATCAGAAGCAACACTGCCGGAAAACATAATTTAATACAAGGAAAGTAATACACTAAACGCTCGGGTAAATAATTTAATTGTTATTAGAAAATGTGTAGTAGGAGTAGAGATTAACAACAACACCAAACTTGTATTACTCAAATTATAAATTAATTTAAAATCAAGGCAATGTGGACTCAGATCTCAACCAGTAGACACATGTTTTACTCTATCGTCCAGGAATCCAAAGATAAAGTGCCCGTCGCCTTGTCTCTCTGTGGTTTTAATCGGTTCGAGTTCGACATGCCTCCAGAAGATGGTATCCGAGGGGATACCCGCACAGAGGAAAAAAAGGCTTCCAACTACTCATAATTATTGCCACAAATGCTCGTATGGTAACCAGGATTAGTCACTTAGCTTGCTTGAAAACTAAAAAAATTCCCGCTTCTGTAAAAATCTACATAGAGAAAACGGAAGTACTTATCACTGATCTAAAATAATACAGCTTGTGTTGACCAGAAACTACTATACAGGCTTTATAGCCAACGTTAACCTGGAAGTCATTTGTATTGGAACATCAAATAGTAGGTGTTATTCTGGCTTTACAAAAAGAAATCATAATTACGACATTGCTAAGCAAGGCTAAATAGAGAAATCTTTGAGTTTATAAATTACTGAGTTATATATTTTAATTCATACATGAATTCAGACCAAGAAAGGCACTTTCTCTTTCAAAACAACTCAACATAAACACTAAAAATGTATTACAATGACCAGAACGGCTGGCAGAAAAACGGAAGGTGTAAAATGTCCATTTGTACCCTTGTTTGTGCAGATTTTACTTCGTACCGTTATACGTATTACTATCATAACACGGACATCCATGGTTGTCCTGCTATATCATGTGGACCTATTTACCTAATTTTTACAGTACAATTATTGTCTATTAAACCTCTGAGATCATAGAAAATTGCAAGAAAAAAGTACAGTACCTGCTTATCAATCTCAATAGGTATATATGCTGCATTACTAGCAGATAACGGGTACAGTGCAAATGGACCGGTTTATACGAACACCACAAATACGATGAACTAAAACACTAAAAGCAAAATAAATTAGGTACCCTTATCTGATAAAGACATAGTTTGGTAAAAAACCTATTCAATTTAATATAGCCGAAAACTAG
This sequence comes from Hyphantria cunea, assembly GCA_003709505.1. NCBI lineage: Eukaryota > Metazoa > Arthropoda > Insecta > Lepidoptera > Erebidae > Hyphantria > Hyphantria cunea. The sequence continues at coordinate 251,646 of PKRV01000705.1, forward strand.
AATAAAAGCATTACGACTAACTTTTGCCATAGCACACTCACTGAAACGCCTGTTGACGAATTGTATGTGACGCAATGTGCAAATTTTCTCCAGAAAAAATAAGATATTGAAAATAAAGTAAATTCAAGATTCCCACAAAATTCATAAACTACACTCGCAGATTCCTATACTTTGAGATTTCGTAGGCTACTACGGGAACCCCGTTGGGTAACTCCTTTAGGGCGCAGAAGAACTTGAAATAAAGATAATATTAAAATAGGTATGAAGTACATTGAAAAACTGTGGTTCCAAATATTCAATTGAGCAGTATTGCGAATTTTCAGAAATTTTACGTTTTTCCTGGTACCTTAAAATAAGACGAACACGACAAAAAGGCAGTTAAAACAAAGACCAAAAAGCCAAAACGAGACAAACGGGTAAAAAGTAGTACAGTCGGTCGCTTACTTCGTAAACCCTTCACCAAAATGAAATCTCGATCATAAGCTTATGCATTCACACATTCACAGGCTAAATATTTAGCAATATAGTCATGAGATACTAGACTAATAACTATATCGCTAAAAACATTTGAAGTTTTAGATAAACAGAGACTTATGTAATTATCATATCTGCAAAATATATGTACTGTAGATTGTATTTGAATACCATCTACTTGTGTACTACATGAGTACTTAGTTACAATATTGTAAAGGGATTAATACAGTTTGACGCTTCGCTTATATCTTATTCGTGCGCAAGTTACAGAAACCGCCTGCGACTGGTAGTGGAACACACTTCGCACTTACTTTTTGAGACCGGCACGTAACTTAGCCAGATCCGTTAGATGCGCAGAATGCGTTATTTAGGTCCCTTTGGTTGATAGAGGAACGCGGGGATTGTAACACCGGAACAAGCGACTGGAGCGTTAGTCGACTACACTTCGATTTTGTTTGCTTTGATTTGTTGCAATAAGTGTACTAGGCGCGAATTTACCCCCAAATCCCAAAATCTAGCCAATTTACGTGCCGGCGCCTATACCTATTGAGTTTCTTGCCGGATTTTTTTGCATAGAAATGATATTTTGGAACCGAGCAACTAGAGTTAAATTAATAATGTAACGTTTCAAAATTGCCTACTTGGAGCAAAAGCTGTCTTACTTTGATTTCATTTTTCTTGATTTTTACTTTCACACTGGTCAGAGCAGAGCGTCAAGGCAAGAGTTCAATCAAAAATGAACCATATCGAAAAGAAAGTCTGGCATATTGGTTTTATTTTATTAAGTTCAAACCTTCAATGGTATCACTGGGTGATTTTTTTTTGTTAGTACGTTAACTTTTGGAGCATTTCAATAAAATGAACAGGCATTATATATTTAGGCATACAGTTAACCATTCACGCAATACTTACTAATACTATGGTACCTGAAGATCTGACTTTTAAAAAAGAGTGCCCATGATTTTCTTTGCCAGTATTCTTCTCATAAGGCTCTACGTTTACGTACTTTTTGGAAACTGGAAGTTATAGATCGACACAGGCATTTTCACCTAATTCACCTTTCTAAAACAGTATATCTGTGGCGTCTGTTTGTGTCGATCTTTGATTTTTTTAAACTGTAGCTTCAATTTAACTATCATAAATGTCACTTAGTGTCTTAATTCAATAAATGATTTTGAATTCAATGGAAAAAAACTCAAGTGAGTAAATGCCAAATAGTAGTCGAGTAGTTATTGACTACAGAAGTGGCAGGTCAGTCTACTTTTGTGTAGTCGAAACGTCACTTAAATTATGATTATTAATCACGAACATAACTGAGCTCATGTAGTGAAACCTTAAGCTTGCTATTAAATATTTATATAAGTTACCTCACTGCACTGTGTTAATCATAATCCACAGAAAGTTAAAGGGTGTTATAAAATAGCAAGCACACAATATTCCTGCTCATACTCTATGATTAATTTATTACTTACGTGGCTACGGGACCTCGGTTATAGACCCTGTAACCTTTGCACTTAAGGGTCTTGATTTTGATAAGCTTTTTAAAAAAAATAGCCATAGAGCATTACAAGTTATTGAGTTTGTGTGCGTCAACTTGTACTGAACCGAGTTAAAGTTACTATAAACTTCTTCGTTTGCGAAAAATGGTGACCTAAAATAGTGCTATGCACTAGGGTTTGATGGACTGAAGAAATAAACCTGACGTTAAAAGAGACTTTATTAAGAACACTATTAAAATAACAATATCACTTAGAATAACAACCATTAGTTGACGCCGAGGTTAACCACTGATATCACTCCAATATTTATCTCACTTTAGCGTAAATCAAACTGAACTGTGGCCTGATTCTATTTATATAGAATCAGGCCATGGATATAAATCCATTATTATTTTTACTATCGCATTACCGAAACATATAGTACATTCAGGCTCATTCGCCGTACCAAGGACTCGCCCGCCGGCTAAAGCGTTTTAAGCAACCGCGCAACAATCAATTGATATTCGACGCTATGAATATTTATAATAAGATCAAAAGTTCATTATTGCGTGCTTCAGCAATTCAATGAGAACTTTCTGCGTGTGTAGACTTTTCTGTAGACGTTTCGAACGTTGTTCGCGAATAATCTCTCTTCATAACAATAGTAATCAAAGGGCCTAGTGTGAGTTTACCTTTCATCGACTTGATCGTCACACTGCCCTCTTTACCAATGACTGATGTCTTGGGGCAATGCCTAGCGCCATACAAGAATTTTAATGACCGAGGCCCTTTTTATGACAAGAGAGGACAAATGAGCAGGCATGGACGCCTCCAATTTAGTAGTTAAAAGATAGTTACTGGCCTTTGAGAAAAGAGATCGTTCTTTTCTTGAAGGTCACTTCGTTTTTTGACATAATATTATAAATTCGAAAATAACTCTGTATTAGTATATTTATTTTTCTTACTTACACTAAGTGTACACACAGATAATATTGTTACCATTTGTACTGCATTCGGTCAAGAGAGTTGGTACTCTGTGTAACCGTTTATCTTAGTCAGTAGGAAATAAAAAACATGACAATGATGATTTGCTGGTTGTAAAAACCACAAAATCAACAATCGTATTTAGATTTATTTGTAAATTGTTGAATCACGATTTATGTCACCTTTATCACACACCGTTTTGGTATAAATATAACTGTTTATATATGTTTCAAACTGTCTTTGTGACTCATTTATTAGTACTTGCTCTAAAAGGTTTTCATATGCAGACTTGTTCGAAATTCTAAAGCAAACATGATAATATATAAAGGAAGTTTCACAAAAATTTGGATGCTTTGCTTTATTTTATGAATTTTTTATTTTGATGAAATGATACTTGTACATATATTTATAATCTGAATCTCGGAAATGGTTAAGACAATAGTCATGAAATTATTTATGCAGGGGGTTTCCGGGACGACAAATTGATCTAGTTAGGATTCATTTTAAAAAACATTACCAATAAAACAACCAAGCAATGCTCGGTCATTCAGGCATAGAGAGCTTGCGCTGTGTTTCACTGGGTGAGGATCTGGAGGTCCGTATTCCAACCCCTCTTCCCATTTCTCGATGGCCGTTGGCTAGTGTTTTGGGTGTTCATAAGTGGCTGTAATCGCTAACCATTAGGCGATACGGTGCTCGTTTGCCACAAATGCCATTAAAAAAAATTACAAATCTCACCTCTAAACATAATTGTGAAAGTCAAGTAGTGATATTGAAAATGTTTCTATTTCAATTAGATCAAAGATGCTACTCTATAACCAAGTATTTCTGAAACTGGGACAGTTAACAATTAGTATGCTGCAAGTAGAAAGGCGGGGCTGACACCATTCATACATGTGAGTTAGTTTTTTATTCATATACTTGGATTTTATAGTTTCATAACAATCTTAAAATGAGAATTTCAATTGATTAAAACTTATGCAATTTTTTATAACTATTTACATACTTTAATAGTAGGTATAAAAATGAGTAAATTCTCTTCTTTAAGATTCCTAATGAAAAATTTAACTTGTTCAGTGGTTTAAAAGTGAAGTGATAATGCATGCCTTATAAAAAGAATCTTCTGCTATAGAATAGTGTTTTTTGTATTTTGTAATGTAAATCTGTGGTTATCTTTATCTCATCCCTGATAACTAAAATTATGTTACAGATTATCAGATATTTGAACTTTATCTCTGTAGGAGTACAGCCTATTGAATTGAATTATAGATTAAATTAAAAAAATTCTACTAATAGCCTTTCTACTTGCAGCATACTAAAAAAATACATTCAACACTATTTGCAATTACAGTATTCTTATAAGTCTATGTAGGTACTAACTGGCCAATAAGACATTCTACAATAATTTAAAAAAATATGTTAAATTTCAGGTAGGAATAACTTTTATGTTAATAATTCTGCTGTTATATCATCTGTGGACATAAATGTGGGCTATGAAAACAGGTTTGAAATTTCAAAATTAGAATTAAATAAAAAAAAATTTGGGACTACATGACCTACTTTCAGTAAAGTAAAGTAACAAATGATATTTAGCTTCTATTAAACAAAGAGAGAATAAATTACAATCTGTATAGGTAATTATTGTTTTGTTGAACTTTTGCCATTCCTATTAAACCAGTTAGAATGGTTATTAAACTATTAACAATAATAATGTTATTCGAATTGGTATTATTTATTTATAATTCTTATTTTGACCACTTGAGATAACTAGATATTTTAAAATTTTAATAAGACAAAAAAGCTTGAATAGCTTGTCTAGTGCATCAATTCATATACTTCTACTCACTTGAGTACTTTTATTTAATACTCATGTAAGTGGAAGTAAAGAAACTAACTCGAACTTAAAACTTACAAGTTTCCGGAATCCCGCGACGACAAAAGCACACACACCTCAATTAATAACACTTGCACAAGCACTGCTGTAAATAAATTACGACGAGGTATTTCTAGTCAACTGAATGAACACCGGTTACGCGATACGACTTTACACCACGACCGACTTGGCACTATTCCATAAGATGGTTGTAGGAATACACGCATACAGTGCCTCCGATGCAACACTAATAATTAAAAGCAATTGAAAGGCCTGGGAGACGAGCAAGAACAATGACCTCGAGAGGCAGGATGACAAACAGATGATACCACTTCAATCAATCTTTAGTAATAAGATATAAACTCACCGTAGTCATGACATCACACGAACAAACTTGGAACCTAGACCTCTTTTCTTATTGTCAACTAATATTCTCAAACAACGAAGACACAACTTATTAGAATAATCGTAAAAACGCTAGCACTGTAATAAGAAAGAAAATTCACTCACACTATGTAGCAATATATTGTAAATCTTTTTTTATTAAAATTAAATAATATTTGCGACCTTTGTATATATTACACTAATTATTTGACAACAAATATCCTTCACTCGGCTCGTCATGGAACCGAATACTAGGGTTGCTATATAATTTTCACTTAATCTTTGGTAAGAAATTTAAAAATATCTTTAACTAGTAGTAGATGCAGTAGATTTGATATGGGATATCTTAGCAAGCATAATGCAACTTTATTTAAATATACCCTTTCCTGAACAAAATGAATGTTTTGTATACATAGACAGACAGACATTTGAAGAAGTTTAAAGCTAATCTTTATTATTATTATGCTATATACGTCAATAATAACAAGATGTTAATAATAACAGCATTACAAAATAGATTGTGTGCTGATTGTTAATACATAACAAAATACTTAAGTCATACGTTTTTTATGTTTATCTTTTTTATGGAAAAGGGGCAAACGGACAATCGTATCGTCTGAAGGTAAGCGATTACCGCCTCCCATGGACACCCGCAACAGCAGACTTGTGACGCCACAATTGCGTTGGCAGCCTTTTAAGGAGTACCCTTTTTTCTTGAAGGTCTGAATGTCGTATAAGTCCATGAATACCGAAGGTACAACTACGGCTCATTCCACAGTTTTTTTCAGGCAGAAAATTGATGTAAAATATGCTATTTTGTTCAATATTGTCCTCATGTAAGTGACGATTGTCTTAATAAGAAAGTCTTTGAACAGAGAAAGTCTCTCGAAAAGCGAACAGTTGTGGATTCCCAACCATTGATGATGATAAAACTGCTGTCGCGTAGGACGATGACGGAAAGAGGCAGCGGGGATCAGTTCAAGCAATTCCTCGAAGTACTCCCTATAATAAATGCAGCAGAAGAAGCATAGCAAAGCCATAACTATATGCAGCGACAGAGAGTCTAGCCGTATTAATACTTCTTGGCAATCGACGATTCGAGTCACTGTCTGTTGAATGCGGTCCAGAGGGTCCCAATGATTCCAATCTGCTTGATGGAAAGCGTAAGCAGAGTCCAAAAGTGGTGGTCACCTTACTTGAGCGCGAATGTAGACAATGCAGCAAGAAGACCCACACAATGGCGGCCTAGTTAGATGCTTTACGCTTAAAGGCGTTGTGATTATAGTGCAAGGTAAACACGTGCGCAGGTACTGAGATCCGGGTTTTGACCTTTAGTCCTGTAGAGGCAGGAAGTAGGGGGGACTCGTTGGAAAAGCTCTTCAGAACACTTTCCGTGATACGTGATAGAGGACTGCCATAGAGGCGATAGCTCTACCCAACTGCAGAGGCTCAAGAAACTTGGTGGCTTCGGAACTATCGATAACCCGGATTTTATTAATTTATTTTATTACTTTAAGCACAAACATAAAATTAGATTACTCGCCACTGCAACTGATCGAGAACTTAAAACAGATACTGCGTAGCTCCATCGCTAGGATGAGAACAGTACTCTAAACATAAGTGAACCTGGGTCTTGCAAAGATAACACAGATGCTCGAGCAAGAAGGACCGTCTCGCCTTGTATAGAAAACCTAGCTTCCGCGAGGGTGGATTAAATACGTCACAGACAATAAAATTAGAGACACCTCGCGGAAATAGAAAAACCAATCATGTTGCGAGGAAAACAAAACTTATTTAAGTTCTCACACATTCCGTGCACTTTATGATTTTACTTTATTTATGAAAACTTTTAACGTGACATTTTTAATACCCCGTAAAATGACCGTCAGATTTTTAGCCAATTAGAGTGGGTCATCAAGCTGAATCGTATCTACAAAAATCTGTCTGTGAGGTTGTGATATGTACTTTCAAATCGTCAGTCCTTTGATAGGGTTATTACAGGATTCATGTCATGACATTTCTGTATCTCTGTTTTATTCGCTCTTTTTCCTGTATACCCCTGGCTGTTCCCCAGGTGGTATAGTGGAAAATAATTTTAACCGTTGTACCCTGGTCGCAATACCGGCTAAAAATTTTGCCACTGTACCACAGTACAGCAGAGGAACACAGGAAAAAAGGAGTTTTTTTTTTCTGTTTCTCCATTTCTAAATAGTGGAAAAATATCACCGTGCAAGCTGATAAATAACATCTTAGTCACAAGGTGAAGGTACCTAATCAACAATAACGGATCCTCTTTAAAAAAAAATATCTGTATACACTTCTAGTGCTACCTAACCTCACCTCTTTAACGCAATGGGCTGTCTTCTATCTCTACTACTCTCTTCACACTGATGAACGACATCTGAATCAAGAATAAGGAGATAGGTGGAGTCATTTGCCTAAACAGCAAAAGGAGATTTTATATGTAGCTTATAAACACATCGTATGAATAAAACAACATTAATTTGACATAATTTATTGTATTACCGCAATACATAACAATAACTACACAGACTAATACAAGGCATTCACAGTTATCAAAATATCACTAATAGAGGGTGTAAGCACAATCGTTTTAAACTTTAAAAAATTATATACAGAAAATTCATTTCTCTTTAAAAAAACATGTTACCTCTATGGTTTCAAATATAATAATTAGGGTTACGAAACTGAGTCATATGACACAACCTTTTCAAAATATTACTAAAACAATTCAATATAACATCAATAACGAAATAAATTATAAGCAGATAAATACTACTACGAACTGGCGACGTTAGCAATTTATTTCTTAATATTTATTCACACTTTTGTCATAATTATATTGTTGTTTCTTCAACATAGTATGTAAAAATCACTGTTTTTAATACAATATTTAAAGAGTAAACAGTGATTTCAATACATATTTAATGCTTGACCCACAAATTCCCCCCGTACTACGCGTTTTGATATTAAATTATTCTAACACTTTGAACGGCAAAGGTGAATTGTCGGCCGTGCCTGATGATGAAGAAAAGTATGGTGAGACGTCAGACAGGTAGTTTCGTGGTAGCAGGCCGATCAGTAGCGCTATTTTAGCTGCTATCGGAGCCTTTTCTGTGTCATCTATTATTGTGTCCTGATCGGGCATCACCTTGTCGACGATGTGTTTCTGTACGAGACCATCTCCGCCGACGTAGAATGTTGAAAACCCATCGTACCATCTATAAATAAGAAACATATTAGTGAACCATATTTGCATACATTGATAGAATCACTTCAGGCATCTCGTACGTACGTAGTTAAATTCCAAACTATTTCTAAATACATCCATAGGTAGTATAGCAGAGTACAACTACTACAGATACAGAGTACAACTTCTAACCGTAAGCCAAAGACAAAAATCATAAAAAGGGGATAGCAAAAAATATTATTAAAAAACAAAAAACCTGACCGCTTAAAAATAATGAACTGAAAAGAGAAAAACAAGTATCACAATTGTTACTACTAAAGTAATCTGTCTGCCTGTCGCGCTTTTGCGTTAAACTACTTAACAGATTTAAATAAAATTTGATAGACAGAGTCTAGAGCCTGAGAAAAGACACAGCTGCGAAATGCGAAAAAAGGGGGTTGAAAGGGGCGATTAAAGGTTGTTTAAATGCTACCCACGATAAACGCTGACGAAGCCGGCCCTTCGGCTTGTTTGTGTTAAAACAGTAATATAAAGTGATACGAAACTTGTATTTTTGAAACGATCTTTTCACGTTCCTTCATTTAAAATTCATATTGGTATGGTATGAAAAAAAACCCCACNTACCCCCACGTTCCCCTATTTTCCCATTTGTGGGCGTATAGAAAATTTATATGGCATAAGTCACTACCACGTTTCTCCTGAATTCAACAACGCATGTCAAAAACCGTACAGCCGTTTAGACTCTAGCGTGTGCCAAAGAAATGGGCACACATGGGTATGTGTGCCCATTTCTTTGGCACACGCTACAAACAAACACAAACAAACAAACAAACGCACATACAAACAAACCACATTAAAATTCCGCACACAAACGCTCAGTTCAAAAAGGATGTAGATCACTGACATTTATGAGTAATTTTCCTTAAATGATACAATTAATAAACAATATTTTAGACTCACAGTTCTTGATCCTGGAAGACCTTCTTCATGTCCCACAGTTTATACTTCCAAAACATAAAGAACACTTTGAGCCCCGATATACCTTTGATACGCCATCTCATCCTGAAAACAAAGAATTAATTAATATTTATACAATAAGTAATTATTATACTTTGGTCTGAAGAGGGCCACTTATCACCAGCAAAGGCAAAATACACACACACACTTTGTTCATTCGCCGTCAGCTAATACGAAATACGACTATCGGAATCCGTAAGCATTTTAATTGTTTTAATATATTACATGTAATTTTATACAGAATGTCTTTTGTCATACAAAATGAAATGCTACTGCTAAGTTTAGCCTAGGTTACCGTAACACTATAAGCTCAATCATATATTTTTGTTGATACAGGATCAAATAAAGCTCGTATGCAAACAAAGCCTACTGCTACTAAGTAGGCTAACTTTTGCAAATAGATTTGTGTATTATAATCCATACTAATATTATAAAATGGAAAGTAACTCTGTCTATCTGTCTGTCACGCTTTTACCGCTGAACCGCTGCATCGATTTTAATGAAATTTGTTATGGAGATACTATGATTCTTGAGGAAGGACATAACCATTAGCTCTTTTTAGTGCCCAAAGGCGACAATAACCAAGGAGTAAAACTCGTCGCATTCCACAAAAAATTTGATTGGGAACAAAAGAAGATTCTTTTAAAAGCAAGTATTTTTTTTAAATCATTTTAGAAATGACTAGTAGTGCGCCCCGGTTTCGCACGGGTAGATTGGTATTTACCATAAAATATTATAAATTTTAACATGCTCAAAGTCAACTTTCTAAACTTAGAACACTTGATCAAATCTCGAAGTTTTCATACGAGTCCAGTACTTTTTTGCAAATGTAATATAGCCTATGTTACTCAAGGGATGCTTTAGCTTTCTAATGAAATGAAAGAATTTTTCAAATCGGTTCAGTAGTTTCGGAGCCTATTCAATGCAAACAAACAATCAAATCTTTCCTCTTTATAATATTAGTACATATAAGATTATGAATTGAAAACCTCCTATTTTGTAAGTTAGTTTAATAAATATTAATAAAGCCTTTAATTATTTTAATTCTCCTAATTATTTAAATAAATAATTGAAAAGGTATTTATGTACCACTTAGTAATATCTTACTGGTCATAGTATTAACTTACTTAATAGAGGAGTCCTCATGATGCGACGTAATCTTCATGACTTCCAGCTTCACATAGGCGAACTTCAAGTGTCCAATTGTACGGAGCAGGGCCACCTGCTTTACGAAGTGGAACAGACCTCTGTAATAATAATACACACATGCATATTTATTATTTCCTTTTAAATTAAATACACTGTTTCTAAATGTAACAAAAAGTTCAGCAATATATAAGATATCAAACAGAATACCAGGCTTCGCTCGGTTCATTCTCAATTTCATACAAAACAATATGTGCTATTCTAGACTATTATCAATATATCTATATGTCAATTTTTACTTACATGTGTGTAGTTCCTCTGATATTGTTAACGAAAATTAAATTAGGAGAGTAGATGGAGTAGTCGAGGGGCTTCACAAACAGGTTCGGCATCTGAAATAACAATAGTAATTGCGATTTTAAATTATGATTCAATCCCATTGCAAATAACCAAGTATCCAGTGCGTTGGAGTGACGTCACTTAAAAAAGTAGGAGTTATGTGTTATGAGCCCGCGGTGTTATTACGGGGCGCGTGGGTCGAACAATTTTTAAAAAAATCTAAATCATGCTCGAATCCTCTGAAATAGACAGCTAAAATTTAATTGAAATCGGTTCAGCTGTTTAGGAGGAGTTTAGTCACATACATACGCACAGAAGATTTATACATATCAATATGATTTAATTTATCAAGTTTGGTAGAGAGATGTCATTCTGTTAGTTGATCCTAATGATCAATGCAATAAAAGTACAGAATGTAATTTTTATAGATTTTAGTCGGTTTGATTCTCAGGTGGTGTGGATTTTCGGAAATCTTTGAATGCAGTTTCTTTCTTTTCAAAATAAAGTACAGTTTTCTTTGAGTAAAATTTTCTATCTACAGTATTAAGAGTACTTTCCCTTCAGGTGACATAACTAAACTCAACCCTGTATAAAGATTAGTCACAAGTGACTATGGGCTTTTGCACCTAAAAAAAAGTAAAAAATGACCATAATATTTGTAACATTGCCGAAAAGACAAACAAATTTATGCTTACCGTTGTTGATAATGTGTTAAAAACTTTGGAGAGCTGTTCTTCAGAAGGTTTCCCTTCTGGACTTGGAGCTGCTGCAGGCTTAGAAACAGGTGACACTCCCTGACAATATGCGATCGCGTCGCGCTCAAACTCTGACAAGCATGTTGGTTCAATATCCTAATTAGGACAAAAGTTGTTTTATATTATTGATAAAGCTTATGTACATTAAATTGATGCAAGACTACTTGTGTCAATATAGGTATATCTCAATAAGTGTCTTGCCCCTTTCAACACAGCAGTAATAACAGTTATAAAAGTTATGCCTACAACCTAGGCTTTACCAACACTTCATCTGACCTGATCTATGATCATCATTCATCATTTGTTCTGTATTATTACTAATATTCTCAAATTTTAGGATATGCCTCAAAGACATGGTAAATGTTGAAATAAACATGTCATAAGAACCTTGCTGATGAATCACATATATAAGTTATGTTAGATTAGCGACTATAAAGAAGTGAAGGGGTGCAATCGAAGCGAGCATGCGGCAGCCACCGTGCGCCAGATTCCAAAAACCCNGAAGCGAGCATGCGGCAGCCACTGTGCGCCAGATTCCAAAAACCCATATTTACCAACCATCACTGATATAACCGTGCATGTACTAAATGCTGATGGTAAAATCCTCAAATCCTTTTTTATCATATTTACCAATCTTCAGATTTACCAGTAAAACCAAAGAATAACCATTATTTGAGTGCTACGGTAACTTTATGGATTGGGCTTTTTCATAACAGTCATTATTTTAAAAGCTACACAGATTTAAAATACTCACATTACTATATTTAGTAAAATCAATATCAGTAATATTTGTTGTTGGTATATCAAATGTGTATGGAGGCATTCTCCTCTCTATATAATCATCGGATGTCAGCCCCAAGGCCTTTAGCTCCATTCCATATTCATCATGGCTCTCACTGGCATAGATTCTACAATTTGTATCATTGTTAAGAGAATCTTTTCTATAGCACTGCTGATAGTAATTTTGTACTGTGTGGTGGATGTAAATATCTTCTATGTTGCTCTCCGTGGCACATTTTGTAGCTAGTTGACTACTGGATAGGGGTCTGCGGCTTAGGAACTAGAAATAAAGAACAGAACATTCAGGTACACCATGTGGAAAATTTGTGTGTCTATGCATAGTAAAGTATGTTACAGGCATGAAATACTAATTCACTCTTAGATTAGGTTATGATCTTTAAAAAAATGTGATATTTGTTCCCAATGTAATCCTGATCCTAACCTAACTATCATAACCCTAATTGTGATTTATATTTAACACTAGCAAACAATAAAAAGTAATAATTACAAGCAGATCACCCTTATAATTTAGGGGTACACAGGACAGATGCTGGCAGACTTTCAAACCTACCTAAAATTTCATAAAAATTGGTCCAGTTGTTTCAGAGGATTTTGGTAACAAACAATGTGAATTTTATACAAAAAATAGATTATACCCTCTCTTCAACAATAATTACATTAAACCATTTTTATGCTTTTTAAAAATTTATTTGAAAAAAAAAAAACAAAATCTGCATTACGAACTTAAGTAGTTTACCATACTAAATAAGTACCCCATATGGGCATTAAGATTTTAACCTAACCCTAGCAGGGTTGTGTGAACAACCCTGTTAGGGTTAGGTTAAAATCTTAAAAAGGGTTGTGTGAGCAACCCTGTTAGGTTTTCAGCTCAGGTTCAGAATAATATATATCTATCTAACAACAGAAATATCTTTCAATTCAAATGGCAATACATGGATAAAACATATACACTACATTTAGAATTTTCTTTTTGTTTGCTCATTTGCTCATGCATACTTATATTGAAATTGTTTTCAATTAAACTTTATTGTTTAAAAGGGAATCAATGATGTTTTTTTTGAATAGCATAACTATTTTGGATTTTGACACCCATATTATAAAGAGCTTGACAACATACGAGTGGTAATTAATATTATGACCGAGGAGACTCAAGATTGACTTGCAGGTTAGAAATAATCTCTAATCTGTTAAAGGCAAACTGAAATTATAATACATCTTACATTGAGGAAATACTTAATGCCAACAAGTAATTTAGCACAGAAGTGGGTCAATATGCAACATGGAAAATGACTATTACATTATTAGTGCTGGATATTTCAAGAAAAGTAAATTACAGTATTAAATTATGCTTTAATGTTAGTAAGCATATCTCTTAATATCTATTTTAATATTTAACTGTCAATAACACGTGAATTTTACGAATTGCAACAATTCGCAAACTCTAATTATAATAATTTATTTCAATGTCAATGAGGAAAACTTTTGTTGTCATAATGTTAAATGCAGTTTTAAATGATTATGTAACATATTCACGGTGTATTACGTTATAAACAAAATATTTTAAACATGCCAATTATCAGCATACTCACTTCTTCCTGAAATTGTGGCCGCAAAGGAATTTTTCTAGACAAGCGGCTCGAGTGGTTTTTTGTGGAGACGATACCATTAATAGGCAAAATTTTATGAGTAATTGTACGTAAACAAATAGACATTTTATTTTCGTATATTGATCACTCCTCAACACAAAGAATTCTCAATACTTTTGGAAATTTGTCGCAAAAAAAACCCGACATATCGCAGAGAGATTGACAGTTGTGTTTGGTTTTAATTTTCGAACACATGTTCAAGAGGACAGATTAAATATTTATTGAATTTACTAATCATTTTTATTATCATATATCAGAATAATAAAATTATTTGGATTTAAGTTATATAATTGAAAAAGTAAGATCAAGTTACTCAGTATCCATATTTTTTTTAATTATATTATCTTCATAAATTGTAACCTAATTTAAATCAACTTATTAGTTTTGATTTATGAATAAGGACGTAATTCATTTTGGTAAATCATTTCAAAAGTACTCGCTAAAGGACGTTATTCATTTATCTTATGTAACATTCGAAAATCCTTTCCCTTCCCTCTCCCTTCTTCTGATTTTTTTTACTCACTATAGATTTTTACGGAAAAGTCACGCGGTTGATCAAAATAATTTCTGGCTTCAATATCTGTGCTTCTGTCAAATCGCAACTAACAAATGTCAAATAAATAGAATGTATGACTTGTTTTCAGGACGGCTAATCTGCGTTGTATTTTCAGTTTTTCTTGACAATAAACAGCTTAGACGAGTCAAGACTGATATAATTTAATAACATTAATTTATCTACCAGTCATGAACCTCCAAAGAACATTTCAGAGGACCATAAGCGTTTTATTGAATGCAAATGTGAACAGTGTAAGTATTTTTTTTTATAAAAGTGTTCAATAATTAATTAATACAGCATTGTAGTGTCAAATAAAGTTGAAAAGTACTACTCTCGCTTATAGCCAATTTCATCTATATTTTTATTTTCTAAATACATTTTTTTTATATTCTATTATGATTTTAAAGGTAATAAATTAATATTTCGGACATTTGACATATAACACCCTCTAGTCCCAAGCTAAGCAGAGCTTGTGTTATGGGTACCAGACAACTGATATAAATACATATATACTTTTTGTTAATACATATTATACATGGAAAACACCTAAACTCTGAAACAAATATTTGCAGATCATGCAAACAATTTGTCTGACCCGGGAATCGAACCCGAGACCTTAAGCATAGCAGTTGCATACACTACCACTGCGCCACCGAGGCAGTCAATAACATTTTAATAGAAAATATCTAAAATATATATATAAAGTATCTATAGTAAAAGTAAAAAAAAAAAGTTCTTCAGAAAATAAACAAACTATTTGATTTAAAGAAATAAAAAATTGCTCATTTAAAAAAAAACAGTGTTTTATTTTTTGACACAATATTTTAGGCATTACCATGTTCTTTCCGCCTCAAACATACCAAAGAGGAAGTTTCCGAACAAAGAGCTAAATTGATGGCTCGTGGTCTTCCTGAGAAGAAACCTTTACCTGGAGTCAAGAATATAATATTAGTAGCTTCTGGCAAAGGAGGTGTGGGAAAGACTACAACAGCTGGTTTGTTTTTTGTTATTTAAATGTAACTGTTATGATTATATATCTTTACATATATACTACTCGTGCGCGATAACTTGAGACCCGCGTGGAATTCGTCACCCCTCCCCTCATACCCGCGCACCTACCCTATGACGCCCGCAGTGTGAACACTGCGGGCGTCATAGGGTAGGTGCTCAAGTTATCGCGCACGAGTAGTACAAAAAAATAAAATTGGAGTGTCTGTTTGTTATATTAAAATAAATACTTTCTTCTAAGTGTGTATATGTATACTCAGTACATATACAGACTATAATTTTGGGGTCTGTGTGACTTTTTGTTGCTGTTAATCACTTGAATGGCAGCATCGATTTTGACGGGACTTTCACAGGCAGATGAGAAATATAGTGGGACTGGAACAACATTACTATATCTAAACATTTAAATTAGTTCAATTAGTCTTATTTGTCATGCTTTTCTTTTTTCTAGACCCCAAACTCCTTCTCATTTGTAATTATGAAAATCATAACATAATATTCTTGCATGTTATTTCAGTAAATCTTGCATGTGCTATGAAAGTGATAGAGCCAGACAAGGAGATTGGGCTGCTGGACGCTGATGTGTTTGGTCCCTCGGTGCCTCTCATGATGAACATAAGTGGAGAACCAATGCTCAATGATGACAATCTCATTGAGCCCCTGCTCAACTATGGTGTTAAATGGTAAATATTCCTATTTAAAATAATTCTGGGAATGAACTACATATATTTGTTAGTTAATCTTAAGAAAATAGTTATGCATTACTCAAGCCCCACACCCTGAATGCTGATATATGTAAGATGTAGAAATGAACTCATAAACTTACTAAACAACTAGGAACGTCCCTTGAAAATGAGAGTGTGACGACTTCCATATACAACGGCAACATAAATATGAAAACGCCATCTGCCGAAGATACATTGAACTACGAAGCAACATAATGTACGAAGAAGCTACCAATCCCGCATCGCGCAAATGAAGCTCTCGCGTCGATTAAAAAATTAGTGGGCAGTGGCCCACCAAGCATGATCACCTCGCCTGGGCGTAGGATCCTCCCTTTGTGTTGGGGGAATATGTGACCCGTTCCTCCACAGTGGTGACCCCGACCCCGTGATTGGAAGCAGCCATCAAAAGAAGCAAATCAGCGTCACCATCATATTCACTCCCACAGCAAGTGTCAGCCAGCCAGCAACCTCGGCTTCAACAGGGTACACTACACGCAGGAAGGATTACCGTTTCGGCCTCATCAGCGTCTAGGCACAGCACATTGCACCTACGGTCCACGTAAGCAGAGCATCTCTCTCCCGTCTACGCAGCGACCCCCCGACTCACTGGGGACCCCACCACAGCACCGCTCACCGCACGTCATCCCGACTCACTGGGATCTGCGGACTACAGCCCCGGCTCACTGGGACTAGCGGCATTCAGTTCCGACTCACTGTAACTAGCGGCACTCAGTTCCGACTCACTGGAAATACCCATTCCTGTCACTGGCAAGCTCCGCAACAGAACACAGACAGCTGACTCATCCAAATATTGACCTCTGGTCATGGAGGGGAGTGATGTGGCGACTTCCACATACATCATCATCATCATCATCATCATCAACAACACGTAATGTCTCACTGCTGGGCTCGGGTTCCACACACAGCAGCAACATAAATATATGACAATGCCATCTGCCGAAAGAATACAAACTTCCCAACAACAACCCGGGACAGTTGTCCGCCGGGCATGAATACCTCATCTGGTCAGAAGATCCTCCCTTTGTGTTGGAGGGACATGATATCCGTTCCTCCACAAGAGCATACATGCTGTAGTGTTTCAGTGATGAGTGTGAGACTGGAAGCCCCATGATATAGAAGCAACTCAATAGGCCGCCATAGTGAGGGTTGCCATGTTGCATTGTTGTATTTTTTGCATTTGCAGTGAGTATGGTGACCACCCCTCTTGGATTCTGCTTATACTTTCTATCAGGCAGAGTAGTCACTTTGGAAAGCATAAAGTAAAGTATAATGATTGTTATTATAACAGTCCTTCCAATTTTAACATTTCTCTTTAGATGTTAATATTCAGCCCATTTCCAAACTCCCCCAAATTAAAAGTAGTATATAAAAATTTTGTACACAAAAATGCATGGTAACATTTCAAATGATGTGTGTTCTAGCATGTCCATGGGTCTTCTTGTATCCGGAGAAAATGCAGTAGTATGGCGCGGGTTGATGGTGATGCAAGCTCTGGAGCGGTTAACACGTCACGTGGCATGGGGTCCACTTGACTGCCTGGTCGTTGACACGCCCCCAGGCACTGGTGACACACACCTCTCGCTTGCCCAGAATTTGCCTCTTGATGGTAAATTTTTATTGTATTTGTTAAATTGATGGCTGGTACTAACTCCACATGGTAATTCCACATGGGGTCAGTTAGTAATAATTTCTGTATTATGCTTGGTTTCTAAAGTAATCAGTTAAATCTACATTTATATAAAAGCGAAATAACACTCACTGATTAATCTCGAAATCTCAGAATCTATAAC
The DNA here is from genome assembly GCA_003709505.1 of Hyphantria cunea. NCBI lineage: Eukaryota > Metazoa > Arthropoda > Insecta > Lepidoptera > Erebidae > Hyphantria > Hyphantria cunea. The sequence goes on from PKRV01000705.1 coordinate 269,854, forward strand.
ACCTACAAATATGACAGGTGAGTTCTTTATACGGTGTAGACATCTGCTAAGAACAGATTTTACGAAACTCCACCCCTAAGTGGCTACCCCTCGGTAGGTAGTTTGTATGAAAATCCAATGTTAGTGAAGTTAAAGTTATAATTTTAATTATGGCAGAAGGATTTTAAATGTTATTTAAGTATAAGGATTATTGAAAACAACTACTAACTATTAAAAGGAAAGGTTTAAAAGCTTGCGCAAATAACCAAATCCACGCGTACGAAATAGCGGGCCGCCGAGGTACCGAACACCTACACCAAATTGGATAATTCTTTTTTTATGTATTTATTAATGTCATAATGTAGTGTAGAGAATGTCTTAGAGCGCGAAACAATGAGGGTTGATCCTACCTAAAATGGGAATAGCCTAGGAAGATTTGTTTGTTACTGTCAGGGCAAGGTTTGCATAGAAGAAAATTACATTGAAATTGGAAGGGTTATATTTTCTTAGTCCGCGAGTGTTCACTACCGTGGATGGTGTACATAAGTTCTAAAACAAGTCACGTTACAAGACGGCAGTACGAAGTTCGCAGAGTCAGCTATATATATAGAATATAAAGTAGCTAGTATCTGTAGTACCATAGCTGTCTTTAAAATGAATTCTTGATTAATAATGGTTTCCTAAATAACGATGATGTATAGATGTTGATATATATGGTTATTATTTATTAATTACTCATTGTTCAAATAAAATAACTGCGAAAGAAGGGTTATGTTTTTTCGAGTGTATGTATGTAGGTATATTTATTTTGCACGCCCTAGAAGCCTAAACGGCTTGTTGATGTGAGTGGTTTCAAAAGATTCGTCTTAGTCGTGAGAGTGACACTGGATACATCAGAGTAAAAAAAATACAGAAATCTTTTCAAAAAAAACTTTTCTTTCGAGTTCTTTATTGATATTTTCAGTTTTTCAATGAATTTAATAAAGAAAGCAGATATTGACGCATTTATTTAAAACGAAACCGACCGAAACGAATTATTTAAATTCGTTACTTGTTATTACTCTGTTACAGGAGCCCTAGTAGTAACCACTCCACAACCAGCCGCACTTCAAGTAACAAAACGAGGCGTCAACATGTTTGAGAAGCTCAAAGTGCCTGTCATTGGCATGGTGGAGAACATGTCACATGCTCTTTGTCACAACTGCGGTTCTAAGAACTACGTATTTGGCACTGAAACGAAAAAATGCGCTGAACAAATGGGCTTGGAGATCATCGCTAGCTTTGAAGTTGACCAAAATATGTCTGAATGTATAAATAGCGGGAAACCTGCCATATATGCACTACCTGACAGCATACACGCAGAGAAATATAGGCAGTTAGCAAATAAAGTGTTCAAATATATAGATACTAAGGAAAGAAAGCAAGCCGAGATAAAGGAATAGTATTTTTGCACAAACATAATGATCTGTAGTTGTTGAATTTTAATTTTTTATTTATATATATTATAATAATAAAGTTTTTATAAACTTGAATGAGTGTATCTTACGTGAATAATAAATACTAAAGAAAGTTAAGGACAGAGGACTCTTCAATATTTTTAAAATAAATCAAGAGCAACCTTTGGAACTAGTCAATAAAGTGAAATTTTGCTTATCCATATTTTTTTACTAGTACTTTTGGTATTTAATTTACGCTTTTGATAACTTAAAAAGACCCTGGCATAACTCAGATGAATCATATTACAAAAAACTCCCACTTTACGAAAACTAATTGATATTGGTCACCAAAACGAAAGTTCTAAAGGGGCTGTTAAAAAAGAACTACGCAGTGTTATTATATAAAATTTATTCGGAACAATCTTGTCAGGAATCTTTTAAATCTATGGCCAAACTGCAACTTAAACAAATAAATAAAAAATAATAATACAAAAATATGTGTCTTTTAAATACTTTTTATAAATCAATCATTTCATACTTTTATACTACAGTTATGAAGAAAAATCAAGCACAGACGTTTATATTGTGATGCCAAAGTTTTATCTGTGGCTACCAAAATAAATAATTTTTGAAACCAATAACGATTACCTTCAAAGATCTTTTGAATTACTCAGTCAATAAGTACAAAATATGCAGATATAATTTGTATAAATATTTACATTGGATCACAACATTAAAAGAAAACGGAATGAAACATGTTCGCTATAGATAACGCAGGGCAATATTCAGTCTGAGTCCACTTGCACAACACTCCACTTAGATGATATTGTCTACGCGGTAAGGAAGACGATAGTTTCAATGGACCACTTGATAACAACACTGTGTGGACACTTATATTATACTTCTTCATCACACACATGGCTGAACACTTTCAATACTCAACGAAAATGATACTTATATTATTTAAACTTTTCAGATTTGATGGCAAAACAAAGTTTTAAGAATAAAAAGTATTCTTATATAACTTTAAGGAATGGTTTGTTACTTTCAACTTTGAACTTATAGCATTAAAGTTGAAAATACCAGAACCGTTGCTTAAAGTTAAATTAAATTTAAGAATAAGGGGGTAAGTTTTTGTACCAACTTGTATACCAGTTGTGTAGAGAATACCAATTACATCCACACAGTGTTGTACTGCAGTGATAAGCAAGCACACTATAACAAACAGTGATTAGTAGATACTATGTCTTACATATAAATAGAAAGTAAAAATATATTTTTTTAAGATAGGTATATTCAATTTATTATCCAAATTATTTATGTTTTGGTTTTTTTTTCCAAGTTATTTATTTATATTTAATTTACAAACAAGTATTTTATGATGCTTTATTTGTATATTATGGGCAATTTATTTATAGACAATGACCAACTTCAAAGATTTAAATGTACCGAGATTTGTAAAAGTAAAGAAAAGTACACTTTAAATAATGCTTAATAGTAATTGTAAATAGATGTTGTCTATACAGAATTTATATTAGCATATAAATTTTTCCAGTAAAGATACTTTGTTTTTCATAGTTTTTATTAGGTACTAAGTAATAAGAAGCAAGTAAAGAATTAGAACTATCAACACTTATCTAGAGATTTAACACACAACTAACAACATTTGATATGGGTGTTTTGGTAATTGACAGAACGACGTGCAGTTGACATAAATGTGCGTCAAATATGCTATTAAAAAAGGATTCGAAAAGAGCTTTAGTGCCATTTTAGGGTCACAAATGAAACTACCTATACGAACTAAAATTATTATCAGAATTTCGTCCATTGCTGGTCATTAACCTCTCTTCAGAAAGGAGGTTTCAACCTGCTATATGTATTAAAAGTAGATCTATCCGACCTTTTTTTGAAATTAGTCTTTACCTTATACAAATCTTTGGTACATCTCTATAAAATAAACGGCCCAGGATATACATGTAGGTGAGCGATTCAGTCACATTGTTCTTACTCATATTGAACATGTTAGAACACTTTACAAACATGAGCTATGCTTATATCCTTCCACTACGTAGGTATATGAACATCAAAATCTATATAAGTAATAAATCAAATGGTTTTACACAGGAGATTAAACGAGTTATAAGTACGCTCAGAGCACAAGGAAGTGAAGGTGCGTAAATAAATCAATCTAAAATCAACTAATATCTTAACATAAGGTTCAATTTAACATAACAATAGTTGAATTCAAGTAAATTTTATTCATTTAGTTTTTGCCATTTTTAACTTTGACATCAAATAAAGTTGAGTTTCAATTGACTATTTACTTACTGTACCTACACTTTCAAACAAAGAGCATCACTTGGATATGGAATTAAGCTCTGTTCACGAATACATCGACTAGTCAGATTGTCACATAAAAACACCAAAAGTTGTATGAATTATTTTCTTTCATCTCGCACCATAACAACCTTACGATTAATATCAATGTCTTTCACTGTGCATACAAGGTACACACCGCACGCCGATTCTACCATTTTTTCTTGTGCTCGTCCATACTGACACCGCCGGGCCCTAAGTAAACGATCATTAGGAGACCGCCAATTACAGATAAAGTCTGAAAGAGAAATAGACCAATGTTACCCCACATCACTTTGACAATTTTCGAATAAATTGAATTTAAAAAAAACTGTACCTATCAAATATCTTTTTTAATATCCAAAAACATTTTTGGCTTTTTAATTTATGGTCCTATATTTGATAACAAACTTAAAAAGTATTTACTATAAGGAAAATTTGTTTAAAAGGCAAGAGCATATGTAGGTCCCAATTAGCACGGTTACACACTGTTAATTGCTTTTAAAAACGTGTTTGCTACATTCTAATATGATCAACATCATCACATGACAGCCTCTGTGGCGCGGTAGTAGCGTATGCGACTGCTGTGCTTGAGGTCTCGGGTTCAATTCCCGGCTCGGACCAAATTTTGTATGATCTATAAATATTTTTTTCGGAGTTTGGGTGTTTTCTATGCGTAATAAGTATGTATTTACAAAAAAAAGTATAATATGTATTTATATCGGTTGTCTGATAATACCCATAACACATGCTCTGCTTAGCTTGGGCCAAGATGGCCAAGATGGCATTGGGTGGTAAATGTCAGAATTATTTATTCATATATCTCTTAAATTATATTATCAAATATTATATTCTACTTTTAGAATAGTACGTAATATTTTTGTCTTCACCTATTTATAAACACATATATTAAGATCTTACCTGGAAGAAGTCGTATTTAAGGAAATCCCTAAGCGGCTTATAAGAAGGTACGGCCCACCACGCGTTGTGGTACAGGTTGAGCACGGTGAGGACCAGCACGAGCATCAGCGCCGACAGCTTGGTGCGGTAGCCCACTGTCACCAGGATCATCAGGATGCTCCCCAATAAGTCTTGGATGATCTGGAATTACATGATACTGGGTTGTAGTGTATGTAGGTACAGACCTACTGAATACTGATGAATTAGACAATTACTTACAGAAGTAATTGTCTAATTCATTATCTGTTTCGTACGCATATGACGCGCAAAAATTATATAGAGGAGTCTATAGCTTCTCGAAAAAAGGCGTGAAAAGCATATTAAGGCGCGCGCGCGTGTGTGGGCGAGGCAGGATAAAACAAAGCACAACGAGTAAATTATAATGGGTTAGAACAATTTCACTGCACGAAGATGTAAGTGGCTTTGGGTATAAAGTTATTTCCTATTCTTACGAGTTTAAAAAAGGTGTTTAAGCGGGTACGTTGCTCCTTTCTATTGCGCTGAGTGTTATGGATTCGATCACAACATGAAAGAGACCTCTCTCACTATGTGTGATCGAAAAATTATTGTTCTGGGTCTGGGTGTTCTTTGTTTACGTTTCTTGTATGTGTGCAAATTCCGAAATACACAAAACATATTCTTACTGTTGTTTTTCGAAAATGAAAAAATAATATTTATATTACATCAGAATACACACACGGTTTATTTATTTTAAGTCTGTGTTATCTTAAAGACAATGTTTAGATGTATAACAATACCTTATAAGTATAATAACAGTTCAATGAACACTTCATGATTTATACACTGTTAGGTACAATATTTTCAAAGTTTAAGATTCCTCGTTGGACACTTCTTTGAATAGGTCAAAAGTTTATCAAACGAGGTCATTGATTATTCAATTATATTATAGACAATTGCCAATCCCGCTTAGCATTACGTTCAATAAAATAATAGTATACTCATTACTAACTCCGTCATAATTCTAGTGAGAGACCAATATTGTGCTCTCTCTATTCCACATAAAGTTTAAAAATTCAAACTTGATGAATTATTTCTATATTCGACCACAGCTAAAAATAGAATACATTTCGAAATAGGTTTAATCAACTTGATTAAACACATTAAAAATACATGAGTGGGTCACTGTAATGACGTGATGATATTATTTTCTAATACCTATTATGAATATGTACTATGTTCAGTAAATAATGTGTTCGTTGAATGTGACATAATGTGCTATGACAGGGAGTTTATATAACGAAGATATTTATAGATATGGATTTCTAGTCAACAGGCTTTTTCTGGAATAAAGGTGTTGTATTTGCAAAAAAACCAATTGCAAACAATGAGCCTTATATTAATTATTACCTTAAAAGTTTGATTATGTTCCATTTAAAGGAAGCATGCGTTTTGTGTATTAAAAATTAATTAAAAGTAAATAATAATCCTCTTAAAGCATAAACACACGTACGAGCGTTACAAACAACCATACACCCAATTTTTCACTCTTGCATTATTCCTATTGATTGCATTGTTAATGATAGTTGCACATTTTTCCGCTAAAAAATTAGTAAAATATTCCACACATCGTTACCGGTAGCGATATTGGTAAAAAGTTTCAAGTGTCCCTGCTAGTGGAGATATTTTATTAAAATTNGTAAAATTGTAGTCTGTTAAGCCTCTCCACAAATAATTTATTTACTAACAACTGCTGTGCTGTTATAGGTATTAATTTTGTTACCTGTAAGAAGGAAACTTCAAATCGCAACAAAGTAATGAACATGAAAGCGAGCAGAATTCTGCCAGCTAACTGCAGGTAAGTCTTCGGTTTATTCTCGCCCAGGGAGGGAACACCGGCGAAGAGGCTGCGTCCCTCGGCCCGCGCCTCCGCAACGACCAGTAAGAGGGCTCCAATGAGGGCCAAGTTACGGAGTAAGAATTGCATGTCCCACAGTATGCTGTACGCGAATGTCTGGAAGAAGATACGAACATAATTAGTGTTACAAAAGCACGCGTTACAAGACAACGAGTAAGGATTGCATATATACTTTAATAAAACATTTATTTTATCTTTACTAAACCATACTGTTAATACGTTACTCAAGACTTTGTTAGTCAGTTCGTGTGTTCGTGTATCATTCTGATACAATTGAAGTAGTCCTAATCCACTTGGAGTTTAAGCTGGAGAATGCGTGACGAGAGCGTTACGAAGGTTAAGAGGGAAAATATAAGTTAATGATGGTTAAAAAAGAGAGAGTAACATTTCGTATATTACAGTAGAGGCAAGAGAGAAAGAGAGAGAGAGGTATGAGCACACATTTTCTTTCTCTGGAAGAAGTTTTACTTCAGTCGTGTGGTCTGCAGTACGCTCGCTTTTAATCAACCTTAATAACTTAATGTACCTTTGACCACCTGTCAAATGTACACATACGAATAATGTTCGAATTACAAATGGTCTAGATTTATCGGACGATGACATGTGACATGATAAGATTTCTTTTACAAAACATGACTTCATGAAACAAAAATGCTAAGAGTCTAAGAGCCGGCTCTTATACTACAATAATTTTACTGGATATCTAACACAAAATCTGATTTGTATTGCCACTTTTACTTTATTTCTATCAGATTTAATCTTTCGTACATTTATCGATTTTATGTATTGTACCAGCGCTTAAAAAATACAAACCCAGGATTTCAAATCCATACTCTAACATAACAATAAAAGGAACAACTTTTTTTATAGAATACGGTACAAGCGAGCAGATGCATCGCCCGACGGTAAGCGATTACCAACACCTGCAACACCAGAGGCGTCAAAAGTGCGTTGTCAATTTTTTGGGGTGGTGAGGGGGTAGGGCGAGAGGTTTGTGTATGGGCCTCCGGTATCCTCAATCACTCGGTGAGACCGCGGTATCACTCCGGTCGAGCCGACTCATTCATGCCGAACCGTGGAAAGTCATTAAACATGTGATTACTGCGTATGCAGTTACTGGATCATTAGTGATGCAAAACTAAATCACAAACACAATTTAATCGATTTACAACCTGTAAACTCGAGAAAGTATCAACAGTACGTTTCACTTCGTATCGCACATCGAACAATGGTTTATCAACACCTCTTTTGTAAGTGATCTATGATAATAAAATACATGCTGAAGTAATAATAATACTTTCATACATCTCACTAATGGCAGTCGGATCTTATCGGACTTCTGCTAACTTTAATATTTCTAATTACATACAAATTATGATTGCGGTCATCAGGAAATTTTGTCTTGAGTATAAATCGAAACACAACCTCACAACTTCCGATCATCGCTATGATCGCTGTGATCAGAAAGTGGTGTCGATGACGGAGTTGACAAGAGTAGAGACCATTTAAAAATTACGGCATTTATGAGACAGTTATGTCTAAGCGATCGATTTAATTATCGGAATCCAGAACTCAGAACTTTAGAAGTGACAAAATTTCAAAAGGTTCAAAATCAGTGTCCGACTATTACATAGCAAGTGACAAAATGTAATGTCACATAGTTTGATAGATTGTAATTATACTGTACTAGGGGCCAGGCCCTGATTCAGACAAATGTCTTTGAAATTCTCGGATTTCGAACCATTCTATCTATTGCTGAGAACTGCATTAAAATTCGGTCTGTACATTAAAATATCTAAGAGAACAGACAGCGGAAGCGACTTCATTTTATACTATGTAAAGATTAAATTAAAAATAATCAGCTCGTGCATGTGAGCGTGTTTGAATTTGATAATCTGCCATTTCATACTACGTATGCTAATTCAGATGAATGACACAGCAACTGTAACGTTTACAACATTATCTTTATATAGAAGTAAATTGATAATGTGTTTATTTTAAAATGTTAAAATTAAATGATAAAGCAACATTCATGCGTTTGGTTGTGAAATTTGAGATAAGAAAATCACCTTTACAATAAGAACGTGAAATACTATTGTTTGTTACGTAAAAGTATGTATATTATGGTAAAAACTTTATTATAATTTCATACAACGTTATTACACCTTGTATTAAATAAAACTAATCGAAAATCTACATCAGAAAAAAACAACAATTTGAGAAACATGAAAGAGTTGTGCTTGACTTGTTCTCAATGCAACTATTATTCGTTCGTAAGTACACCATTTTTCAAACATAACTTTCGATAAATTAAGAAAAAAAGTAGAAATTCTTTGTACTTACAAAACTATAAAGATTTTATTTTGCATTTAACTGAAAATTTTGTATTGTATTCTAGATTATTTACTTTAAAAACGACAATACATTCAAATCTCCAAGCGATCAGTCAAAGTTTGATACTAAGTGATGTATAGTAGTGACCGAATCTCATAACAATTAACTGTATCGCTTAAGATCATACAGTGTGCTACCAATTCCCTCTCAAAAGCAAGAGGGCCTAGTGTGAGTTTATTTCACAACTAATCTTTTGTCGCAGTGACTCCGTTCAGCATTGCGATGCGATTGGCAAGCAATAAAATTATCACCAATAGAAACATCAAACGCGATCACCGTCGAGAGTAATTTGATGTGAAATGAACTCACACCAAGATCTCAAAACGGATTTTGAATCCGTTAGTCAGCTGGCTAAAGGAACATATCATACTAGTTAATAATCAGAAACCTTACCTGTAGTACGACAATGAAGAAAAGCAATCCGCACGCTATGTCCACCTTAATTCTTCCAAGCACCATAACACAGCCTCCTAACTGTCCCACTAAGTTTACTACCTGTAAATAATACGTTAAAATTATTTTTCAACGTTTTCATTGCCTTATAATTGAAACAGAAATGTGCAGTTGAAGCGTTAAAATTAGTAATTTATATATAAATACCCACACACATCACATCAACAGCCTACTTAAAAGGAAGCCTACTGTACAACACTGGCTATACTGGTTGGTATAAAGTTTAATTAAAGTTTTCCCGTGTCCTTGCGGTGATTTTTCCTGGGTAGTGTTTTTTTCGGACTATAACACATAACGCCATTAGTCCCAAGCTATGCAGAGCTTGTATTATGGGTATTAGGCAACTGATATAAAATAAATAAATAAATATATCTATAAGACATTTTAACACAACGCCATCTAGCCCCAAACTAAGCAGAGCTTGTACTATGGGTACTATATAACTGATATTAATACTTATATACTTTTAAAAACATATATACTGATATTCTTGATGATTTCTTATAGAAAACACACTAACTCCGAATATATGCAAATAATACAAACATTTGACGACCGGGATCAAATCCGAAACCGAAAAATCAAGCACAGCAGTCGTATGCAACCACTGCGCCACCGAGGCAGTCAAAGTGAATTTGTTTCCTTAGTCGTCTGTTACGACACCCAGGGAATGAATTCTTAATGCGTCATCACACGGAAAACATGTGTAAATGGATATGAGTGGCCAATATATCTATAGTAGGCATGATGATAAACTAGTAATCAAGAACCACTAAAATTATCTATTCATGTGATGAAATGGGGTTCGTAGAGTAACAAATCGTATTTATTTTCATATTTGGAGCGAGATTAATAGATAATTAAAAAAAACTAGGAAATATAGCAATCGGCCATGTTAAGTTGAACACCAATCGGAGCGAGTTACGTTACGTTTATATAAACATTTTGTTTGGATGTAATCGACGATCACTTTATTATTCTTAACCGACGAAAAATAACGGAGGATGTTCTCAAGTCGACGTGTTTATTTTTTTTATGTATGATCACCCATAACTTTTAAAGAGTACTCCGATTTTAATAATTCTTTTTAAGTGCTATAATTGACACTGGTTGACAAATGGTGACGTCACGTCTATGACGAGACATCGTCAGAAGCAGACGTCATGACGCCAACGAGCGTTTTGGCGTCAATTTTAAACTTAAAATTTAAATCGCATTGTTTTTCTACTAATACTCTATTTATTGAAGAAATATGATTTTTGTGACAATAGAAGATACTTTTCAACATCATAAAACATATTTTTTTAAATTAGCCATCATGCCTATAAGAACGTACTGGCCCGTTGATATAATGGTCAGTGATAATGATAAGCCAAAAGTCGTCCGTTAAGTTCCCATTGAGCGATAAGTATGTAATCTATCTATTTTATGATATGAATAGAAATACAAGTTTATTTATTACTTAGTTTAGGATCCAGAAGGTTCTGAGTGAGGAGTTATTATGTATTACGATAATTGGACAGTCGAGTAGACATTCCCAATAGGGCTAATTCTTTCATAGTCCACTGCTGGCCATAGGCCTTTCTTTAGAATGGAGCCCAATGGTGCAGAAGCATCACTAGGCCGCCATGGTGTGGGTCACCATGCTGCATTGTTGCATTGTCTGCATTCGCAATGAGTGTGGTTACCACCACTTTAGACTTCTGCTTATGCCCATACACAAAAAAGATAGATAGTTCATGTTCTGATACGTGGAGCGTGTTCATACGGAGGATGTTTCAGTGAAAACAAGGTCTTATGGAACAATATTTTAACACACTAAAGATTTCTTTTAACCGACTTCAAAAGGGAGGAAGTTCTCAAATGGACTGTATATTTTTTTATGTTTGTTACCTCAGAACCAACCACCGTCCAACGATCAAATCGACCGTATTTAAGCGAATGGACTATAAAAACTTTACATTCATAAAACAATAATATACAAGTTGTACAGTCCAGGTACAGTTAGAAACAATCTGTCAAGACAAGCAACAATTCCTACAACAAAACTGACCCGATCTCACCGTCGCGTTGCAATTATACAGTTTGTGTTTATGTAATATAACAATCGCTCACACATTCAATTCTAATTAAAGTTACACAATTTACTAGACAATTTCCTAAAGTTCACACCAAGTATGTGAAATATTTATTTCATAACCTTCNCGACGCCATCTAGTCCCAAGATATGCAGAGCTTGTATTATGGGTATTAGACAACTGATATAAATACATATATACTGATTTTCTTATAGAAAACACATTAACTTCGAATATATGCCGATCATACAAACATTTGGTCCGACCGGGGTCAAACCCGAAACCTCAGTGAATTTGTGTCCTTAGTCGTCTGTTACGACACCCAGGGAATGAATTCTAAATGCGTCACCACACGGAAAACATGTGTAAATGGATATGAGTGGCCAATATGTCTATAGTAGGCATGATGATAAAATAGTAATCAAGAACCACTAAAATTATCTATTCATGTGATGAAATGGGGTTCGTAGAGTATAAAATCGTATTTATTTTCATATTTGGAGCGAGATTAATAGATAATTTAAAAAAACTACGAAATATAGCAATCGGCAATGTTAAGTTGAACACCAATCGGAGCGAGTTACGTTACGTTTATATAAACATTTTGTTTGGATGTAATCGACGATCACTTTATTATTCTTAACCGACGAAAAATAACGGAGGATGTTCTCAAGTCGACGTGTTTTTTTTATGTATTTAATACGATTTTAATAATTCTTTTTAAGTGCTATAATTGACACTGGTTGACAAATGGTGACGTCACGTCTATGACGAGACATCGTCAGAAGCAGACGTCATGACGCCAACGAGCGTTTTGGCGTCAATTTTAAACTTAAAATTTAAATCGCATTGTTTTTCTACTAATACTCTATTTATTGAAGAAATATGATTTTTGTGACAATAGAAGATACTTTTTAACATCATAAAACATACTTTTTTAAATTAGCCATCATGCCTATAAGAACGTACTGGCCCGTTGATATAATGGTCAGTGATAATGATAAGCCAAAAGTCGTCCGTTAAGTTCCCATTGGGCGATAAGTATGTAATCTATCTATTTTATGATATGAATAGAAATGCAAGTTTATTTATTACTTAGTTTAGGATCCAGAAGGTTCTGAGTGAGGAGTTATTATGTATTACGATAATTGGACAATCGAGTAGACATTCACAATAGGGCTAATTCTTTCATAGTCCACTGCTGGCCATAGGCCTTTCTTTAGAATGGAGCCCAATGATGCAGAAGCATCACTAGGCTGCCATGGTGTGGGTCACCATGCTGCATTGTTGAATTGTCTGCATTCGCAATGAGTATGGTTACCACCACTTTAGAATTCTGCTTATGCCCATACACAAAAAAAGGTAGATAGTTCATGTTCTGTGATACGTGGAGCGTGTTGATATGGAGGATGTTTCAGTGACATCAAGGTCTTATGGAACAATATTTTAACAGAATAAAGATTTTTTTTAACCGACTTCAAAAACGGAGGAGGTTCTCAAATGGACTGTATATTTTTTTATGTTTGTTACCTCAGAACCAACCACCGTCCAACGATCAAAGCGATCATATTTAAGCGAATGGAGTATAAATACTTTACATTCATAAAACAGTAATATACAAGTTGTACAGTCCAGGTACAGTTAGAAACAATCTGTCAAAACACGCAACAATTCCTAAAACAAAACTGACCCGATCTCACCGTCGCGTTGCAATTATGTTATATATGTTTATGTAATATAACAATCGCTCACACATTCAATTCAAATTAAAGTTATACAATTTACTAGACAATTTCCTAAAGTTCACACCAAGTATGTGAAATATTTATTTCATAACCTTCCTCGAAATAATTTATAATTTAGACTTAATTGAGCGATATTTTTATAGTTTTATAATAAAGCCTGTCATTAACAGCTCTCTAAGTCTAGTACATAGTCAATATCTGTATTTTTGTCCTTCTCCTGATTTTATTCGAGGTCACACCGTCCAATCTTCCACAATGACAAAATTGACGACAATTGACAACAGCAACTTGATCAGATTTTGTTGCCGTCAGCCGCTGCCTTGCGATAATTCCCCTTTGAAATGTAATATCTTTTAGACGGAACGAAGGAAGAAACATATTGGTTGATGAAAACAAACCGATGTGGGATTAATTCCACTTAAACCCCGAATAAGACTGCTGTTGCTAGATGAGAATCAATAAGATGGGATAGGATAAATACCAATCTTTGTTAGTTAAAATTTAGTAATTAGGTAAGTAAATAGAATTTAATGATGAATTAATGTGACTTAGTACGTCCCAACAAGAAAACAAACAAAAGACAGTCAGTCATTTGTTACGCTCCAAATGTTTTACTTAATGAAAAAGGCCCCCTGCATTCCTAATGTGCCCACTTCGTTCCTTCGACGAACAAATCTAATTAGTAGTACAGATATTATCTAGATAGTAGTAAGTGCATGATTAGCAATACGTTTCGTTGCCATACAAAATGCGTCGCATTAAAAACATGTGAACGGTGCCAAACAACACTATTATATGTTCACTTACTAAACAAACGCTGTAATTACAAACAATATTTTTAATTATAGATATCTTGGCTTAGCAATGTTAGAATGTAGATAGATGACAATAATAAATCTTTTTTGTAACAAAAATGGATTACAAGATACTGTACAGCCCTGACTTCCAAAGTAGCGCTGGTTGTGTGTTGGGAGTCACCTCCTATTTCACAGGCAAAAAGAAAGTATAAAGATATCAATTAACAACAACAATAATAAATTAGTTACTGATGGTGCATAGGCGGTTTTTTTTTACGTGTGGAAACCCCCTCGGGCCTTCACCCCACCGGGGTTTGCGGCGGGGCGGTGTGTCGGAATCGAACTGACTAAAACCACACGGTGTGCCACTCGGCGCCTGAGACGGGAGGAATCCGGGAACCGCTTTCTTACGCCATCCGGACCCAGGCGTTGTTATCCTAGCGTTAATTACAATATAGGCGCAGCCTCACGAAATAATTCTATCAGAGTCATCCTCATCACTAATGCAGTAAATCAATAACAATAATTCGTCAATATTAATAATAATATTTATTTATTTCTTCTTACAAAACAAACGTGGCACAAAATGTAATTCAACAAATACTGATAGGAAATATAATTTAAGCTGAAGTGTAACCTTACAATTAATAAGTTTTTAAGTTTCCTTTTTAAAATAGAAGTACTTAGCAATTTCCACTATTTTGGTACTTTATTGTTGATAGACGGACTTCATTGTAGTGTCAAAATCATGTTAATATGATTGACGATTATGCTTGGCTCAAGATCATATTCGATATTCGTGCCATATCGCATTGACGTTTGTATCAGACAATAGAAATTTTAATTTTCAGTTTTCTTTTCAAGCAGTTTATACATAAACGAGTTTATAAATTTAGTGTTAATATTATAGTTAATTCTGCACAAACACATGGGAAAAAAAATTCTTTGAATTTTTCCATTTCTAGAAGATAATCTCTACAACTATTCGCTTATAAGTACCATTACTACAGTTGATAATTATTTAATATGAATAAATTCGCTTCAGGATATTTATTTATTGGCACAATATAAGTGACATCGCTGTGTGAACTAGAAATGTGTAGTCAATTCATGTAACCGTCAACATACAAAAATTCGAACAAAAACGCTGAATCAACAGTCAAAAGGTGGAACATAAGTAGTTGACATTATTGCCCCTTTAACATTTATTCAAATAATAGTGTGTACATTAATATCAACTTAAAGGAACAAGGTGGTATTATGTCAAATTGTATACACATAAAATCGAATGTCATAGTGACATCAGTAATTTCGAGATTCTCAAATAATATCCATTGTTCTATTAGAAGCCAGTTTAGTTGTTCTGAGAATCTGCGAAAATATTTCGGTACTGGACGTCTATTTGCAAAACAAACTCGAGTACATTTGAGACCGCCTAACAGTCGAAATTAGAGCGTTTGGAACGTCCTGTATTATTCCATTGACAATATAAGTTGAACTGTCATTGAATAAATTTTTGTACGATGACAGCTGATGTTTTTTAGCTTTGTCTACATATATGTAATCTAACATAAATGAAACCCGACTGCGTCATTATCATATATGAAACATATAAGTTATATACACAATTCGTGATTACCATTAAGTCTTTATTTTGATACTACACTCGATGTATTTTGAAAACAAGTTTTGGCTCCAAAAATCCTTAATTTTGTTTTCTTTTTTAATTTTGATGTACCCAGTGTCACTCTCACGACTAAGACGAATCTATTGACACTACTCGCATAAAGAAAGGCGCGCCAAAGAAATATACATATATACACTCGAAAAACATAACCCTCCTTATTTCACAGTCGGGTAAAAGTAAAAGTTTTAATGTATACTCACAACAAACATTGTGGCGAGGAACTTTCCGCAACCCCATGACATATCCATGTAGTCGCGCTGTTCCGACCACTGCACCCACATGCGGATGCCATCTTCAAGGAATGTGGAGATGAGGCACAACCGCGCCACTGTTGGTAACACATTTTTTCCTCTACGAATAACCTGCATAGAGAGAATATATTGTAGGATTTAAAATCAGTTAAAATCTTAAAACTAATATGACGAATAGGAATGTAAGTTTTCTTGTATGTTTGTTACGCGGAACTACTTAACCGTTGATCATAAAGTACTACTATTATACAAGTTATCAAAGGAAAAAAGCCATTATAGAAAAGAACATATTGTGCCTTTTATTTGGAAAAGCTCACCTTCAGAAATATAAATTGTTAAAATCAAGTTGTAAGATCATTAAAAATATCAACATTTTCTGCAAGGTCATATATCCCAATATCATGGTTTACGCACGCCGTATAGGTTTACGACAGTGTTGCCTAAATATAGCAGTAAGAACTGAGAACAACGTAATTAAATTCATTTTAATTTGGACTTATAGAAATGGCAACACAGAGGTTAAAAATGGAATCTAATAATACATGCCAATAAATATTCGAATATAGAATAGCTTAACTTGTTGACGCAATTGAACGAATACAATATTTAACGAATTTTGGTGAAAGAAAAAGTTATATAACTTAGCACATAGTTTCGACCAATAGGAGTCGATATCAATGAAGATTGTTGCAAAGACGGAAAAGATTTATTTAATAACTTCCTAAATAGTTTTCTGTGTCAGTAGTCGCAAATACCAACATGTATGATAAAATATTTATTTTCACATGAATCAAATTTATACATTAAGATAATATAGTGCGCGAACGAATTCGAAAACGATCGTGGCCATCAGTGCATTGTATTTCAATATTTTAAATTAATTAGTACTAATATTTGACATGAACAAGGCTAACAATCGTAATACAGAATCCCACATATTAAAAATGTTTTATGAGATTAATTTATACTATTCGCATATTGATCACTACTTCACTATTCACAATAAATTGAAAACAAAATTAACAACCTTTAGTAATACAATCTTGCTTCTTAAATAATTTAGTAGATAGTGAATGAATGTGATCCCCTGTATTCAATGACGGGATCCATAGGGATTTTCTCTAAACACCCCACCTTACGGCGAGGGTATCCGAGGGATTGGATGACGAAACACTGCGGACACGATCCGAAAGATTATTCACTAAAAAAAAAACAGTTTCACTACATGAAGACAATATAAGGCGCAGCAAATCACATTCTAACATTCGTCCGATAACTAAGACTTTCACTTACAGTCGTAATTCAAAACTAGTTTCAATACACACAAATGTTTACTTTCGTCACTTAACAGAAGTATACAGGTGCGCAGACGCAACGGTCTCGTTACATTAAAAATTCAGTGGCGCTAGTCTCCAAGCACTGCATTTAATATTAATAATATGCTAATTGTATAATGTAGCTTAATTAAAATACAGTTTTAAGTCATGAGATTATTTATATAGAGTAATGTTTTAATTGGCCTACATTTTATTATTTTTTGTATTTCGCGTGTTTCTTCTGTATCAACGAAGATATTCGCTTGTAAAAAAGATAGAAAAATAAGAGAGAATAAAATTCTTTCGAAATGATACATATCCGAATTAATATAATAATGGTGAAAACTTTATTTTGTTTGTTTTTTTAAACCCACTGATCTCTGGAACTATTACAGCCGTTCTACTTATAACCTATCGTCTCCAGTTTTATCTAGACAAAGGTTAGTGAAAGCTGGCCAAATTTACCTTTAAATGAGTATTTATTCGTTATTTCTTTTGAACACTTTAAACTTGTCAAAAAAAGATCAATTCTTTGATTTTGTCCTTGAATAGAAGATAATCTCTAGAATTATTCAGCTTCGACAGAAAATTATTTATATTTATAAGTACCATTACAACATTTGATAATTATTTAATATGAATAAATTTGCTTCAAGATTTTTATTAATTGGCAAAGTATCAATTCATGTGACTATCAGCTATAACACATGCATAAATACGAACAAAAACGCTGAATTAACACAGTCAACAGGTGGAACATAAGTAATTGATATTATTGCCCCTTTAACGTTCATTCAAATAATAGTGTGCCCATGAATATCAACTTAAAGGCTAAGTGATGCATTCACAAAAAATCAAAATGGCGGTTATCTTTCATTTCGAGTACTATGACACAATAGATGTCATTATGCCAAATTGTATACACAAAGAACCAAATATCATAGTGACATCAGTAATTTCGAGATTAAAAAAAGATCTTCAATAAGAGCAGCAAAAATCATTTAAATCTTTATGTACAAAGGCGGACATAATGCCGTAGGCATTTTCTGCCAATCGACCTTAGGGAGATGAATCTACCATGGCTAGATCTGCCATGGTAGATGCACAGAAATTGAAACTGTTATTTAAAACCACAATATATATACACATAAATATACAATTATATATGCATAAATATACATATATGTTGTTAACTAGAGATAGGATTTTGGAAACAGCCAATAATCTGATTCTAATTATGTCTCTATTTGTCTTGGATATAGTAGATTATGGAATAATACATCATGCGCATCGCGATATTGGATCAGCCACGGAATTGGATGAAAAAAATCATGACTAATTTCGTTAAAATATAAGAAATTAAAATGACAAATTTTACTTTAGGCGATTTTTTTTAATTTAAACAAAAGTCGTATGGTAATAACAAAAATTTAACAAAAGGAAATGTCGTACTTCAAGAACTGTCCAGTTAAATTGAAATGAGACCACTCGGGTTGCACCAGCTTTCGAACAAAAAAAAGTGTGCGTCTCGGGGCGCCCGACGGAAGTGATAACTTAAACTAATCTAAGTTGAACTATTTGATATTAAAATTGTTTTACTTGAGAAAAGCTTGGGTTATTACTTAAATTTTATGTATTGTACTTTTTTTTATGTTATAGCGTGCTAACGAGCAAACGTATCGCCTGATGGTAAGCGATTTACGCCGCCCATGGACACCCGCAACACTAGAGGGGTCACAAGCGCGTTGCCGGCCTTTGGGGGATGGGAAGGGGAATGAGGGAGGGGTTAAGGTTATGGGCCTCCGGTATCGTCACTCACTCAGTGAAACACAGCGAAGGCACAGTTTCACACCGGTTTTCTGTGAGGTCTTGGTATCACTCCGGTTTAGCCGACTCATTAATGCCGAAGCGTGGCTCTCCCACGGTACAAACACATAATTAATTTTAAGTAAATGATTGGATTATTTTTTTGTTGTTTAAACTTTTTTGTTATTTAAACTACATAATAGATGGACAAGTTTTTTTATAATTTTTATATTTTGGTTACATTGGTTTTAGCTTTGTGATGTGGTTACAAATTTTATAAGTGTTAGTAGGCATCGGTGTCGTAAGTAGTATATAAGTATATTGACGCAACATACGCGTAATAATTTTGTAGTTTTTTACTCAAACGATTTGATGAAATATAAATTCAGTGTTTCGTATGTTTATTGGAAACAAAATTTATTTCCAAACATATTTTTACTATTTTGAAGATTTAACTTTATACTTTAACCTAAATTAATAAACACAAAGTTAAAATTAAGCTGGTTGCTTTATTTTTAGAAGTAAAAAAAAATATTTTACAGAAGTTAATTTTGTAAACACTTAACATTTTTTTTTTTAAATAAATAAATAAATATTTCGGACATCTAACACACAACGCCATCTAGTCCCAAACTAAGCAGAGCTTGTATTATGGGTACTAGACAACTGATATGAATACATAAATACTTTTTTTTTGTAAATACATACATATTATACATAGAAAACACCCAAACTCCGAAACAAATATTTGCAGATCATACAAACATTTGGTCCGACCCAGGATTCGAACCCGAGACCTCATGGACAGCAGTCGCGTACGCTACCACTGCGCCACCGAGGCAGTCAATTTTAGTTACAGTAAGTTAATAAGAATCAAACTGTAAATTAAATTTATTAGGATATCTAATGATTCAATACAATAGTCCAGAGCTTTTCCCTTTCGAGCTATTAAACAACAAATTTCACAGTTTCGTGAACTTGTATAGTAAATAAGTCTATGCAAAAACTCCAGCAGTATTGACATCTGGTCTTATTTTAATCACAATAATTATACTCAAGGTATATTATTAAATGATTACAAGTCTGAAAAAAAACACCAGTAATGTTTTCTGTGTATTAATAAAGATGACACATAAGTTTATGTACGTGCATAATTTTCGATTCAATGCAACAAATTGGATTTTTTTTTTTTGAGTTTGTTATTGCCAGGACAAGGTTTGTATAGAAAAAAATCGAAGGTGTTATATATTCTTAGTCAACTTAGTCGTATACACTGCNTAAATTAATAAGCACAAAGATAAAATTAAGCTGGTTGCTTTATTTTTAGAAGTAAAAAAAAATATTTTACAGAAGTTAATTTTGTAAACACTTAACATTTTAGTTACAGTAAGTTAATAAGAATCCAACTGTAAATTAAATTTATTAGGATATCTAATGATTCAATACAATAGTCCAGAGCTTTTCCCTTTCAAGCTATTGAACAACAAATTTCAGAGTTTAGTGAACTTGTATAGTAAATAAGTCTATGCAAAAACTCCAGCAGTATTGACATCTGGTCTTATTTTAATCACAATAATTATACTCAAGGTATATTATTAAATGATTACAAGTCTGAAAAAAACACCAGTAATGTTTTCTATATATTAATAAAGATGATACATAAGTGTATGTACGTGCATAATTTTCGATTCAATGCAACAAATTGGATAATTTTTTTTTTGAGTTTGTTATTATTGCCAGGACAAGGTTTGTATAGAAAAAAATCGAAGGTGTTATATATTCTTAGTCTACTTAGTCGTATACACTGCGGCTCTGCGGGTAGTTAATTCTGCTATAATTTACTAAAATAAGTTTTTCTGTATTTCAGAAAAATTTCACGAAAACAAATATGGCGTATGAAGTTCGCGGGGTCAGCTAGTTGATAATGAACTTTCTGTTATAGTTACTCATTGCGCCCCACTCTTTTTGTTGCTTTTGAATTGGGTCTAGTTCAATCTTTGATTAGTTTTAATTGTATTCTCTTGTAAGCCTAATTCTTACCGGGCTGCGAAAGAAGGAGGGTTATGTTTTTCGAGTTTATGTAATGTACCTTTATAAACTAGTGTCAAACGGCTTGTCGTATTTTTATGTGAGTGGTGTAAGTAGATTCGTCTTATTCGGAGGACTGACCCTGAGTACATCAAAACTAAAAGAAAACAAAATTAAGGGGCTGTGGCGCCAAAAAGTAGTCTAAAAAAATGTTTTCAAAATACATTGAGTGTGGTATCAAAATAAAAATTATTTAATGTGATTACGAATATAAATATAACTTATAAGTTTCATTTAAAAAAACTGATTTAATATAAAGACAAAAATATTGCCACAGTTAGATTTTTTTAAAGTAATCTTATTTGTTATATAAATAAAAGTGTCCAATGTTATTTGTTATAACATCAGCTATTTTTAAGTGAAAACAATTTTATTTATTTGTATAGATAGAAAACATAAATTTAAATAATTTGAAATGGTCATACATTTTAAATAATTTAACTTTTAAGTTGCTCAAATATTTTAATAATAAACCATTTAATCATGATTAAAACCAAAAAGCGATTGCCTAAAGTTAAGAAATAATTTTACACTCAAAATAAATATGCATAATAACATTATCTATATTTTATGTAACTTTTTATTAAGAAAACGTGAATAGATAATTTATTACATAACTCATTGTAAAATAAATTAGAGATAAGATATAAGTACATATCAGTTATAGGCAAGACCAATTTTTTCATTAATAATGTGATAAATTTTTAGTAATTTTAACAAAACAAGGTGTCTAATGTCTTTTTTTCTGTAGGCAATTATTTTTTCTTACTTCATAAAATAAGAAATTTAAAATTAGGATAATTTATTGAGATTAACTTATATTTTGATGATACACTTTGTTTATATATTCAATGTTTTGACACAAACTTTTTTTAAGTAATTAAGCCTCATTTATCAGCTTGGATAAATCACAAGTAAAGTGGTAAATAAACAGCATATTTAGTCTCCCTAACCACATTATATATAAAGAAATGTGTAACACAAAACTCAAATTGAATATACCCACATATACTACTCCCTTATGAGTATGTATTTAAATATGTAATGAATAGACCTTCATAGATTCTAAATCAGAGCTTAATAAAACATAAGTGAAAGTTATAAAAGCAAAAGTTATTTATCTATGGCTTTAGACCAGTATTTTATTACTTTTGAGAAATAAATTATTTTTAAAAAAGTTTTTTTTTAATCAGCATCTGTCCATTATTAATATACATGTTCATTTAGATTGCATTTAAGTGATTTAAGTCTACAAAAGTGTCTAATATGTATGTTGACTGCTTTCCTAGCATTAATTATGACAGATAACTTTCGTTTTCTAATAAGACTACTTCACACCAGAAATATTCCTATCACAGGTAACTGCCATCAAGCCTACCATATGTTATGTGAGATATTAAGAGTACTTCAATTAAAGCACAAATTCATATATGTGAGGAACATTAATTCATAAATAGAAAACAAAAAAATCTATAGTAATAACATACACAATAGACAAGAGTCAAATGTCAATCTTTGAGGTAGTTATTTTTTCAGGTGTAGTTGTATATGTATAGATTAAGACATGTCATCAATTATGACACAAAAATAGCTAAAAAGTGCCCTTCAATATTAAATTATAGTAAATGAGAATTCCTTTACACCAAGACATCATATAACTATATACTTCTGAACAACAATCATAATTTACTAATCTTTAATGTCTTGCATATATAACCCCCATGCCCATGCCCCATGCCATCCATAAAAAGAAGGGTGTGTCAAAAGTTTGATGTCTATGTATGTTTGTCTGTGGTATCTTAACTCTCAAACGGATGGACTAATATCGATGCAGTGCTGTGGGTTCTTAGCTATGTTTGTTAGCTTTTTTCCAAAATAATTTAAGGCATTTTTGGCTCATGAATACTTGATTAAGTACTGATTTGTGTAGGGGGTTTTAAATTATTTTAAATTTAGCTTTATCATAAGTATTAACATGTAAGCAAAGGCCAGGCCATTAAAACATAGTAATGAAACTGCATGGCATGCTTATATGTTGTAATACCCTTATCTAAAGTCAAATAAGTCTTAATCTCTTCAAAGCCATTCATTTCAGGTAATAATATATTAAACTCTGAAATAAAATGATTTATAATTTCGCTTGGTAGCTAATTAAGTATTTTAAAGCAAATTAAAGTTTTTTTTAAGTGCTGTAATGCAGCGAACTACTTTTCAAGCTTGAATGACAGAATAATATGTTTATAATTCTAGTATAGACCATGTTGCAATCAAGTTTTTCTAGTAACATTAAAATAGCTTATCGCTAGTATGTTGTAGAATATATTTAAGTCATGAAATCGACAGATAAGTAGGTTATAGGTTGAGACAACTTTGAAAGTCCTGTTTTTTAATATAATGTTTCCCAATTGAATTACGCTGAATGTATTGCGAATAGAAAATAATTAAATCGAAGTTTGGCAGCCACACAGACTTTTCCTATTACTATTTATACTATCATAGATTTGCGTTTCAAATCATTTAAGAAGCGCCAACAAGAAAATAAGTTCGGTGACGTGACAATCGCATCTAAAGTACGTTTCCAAACTACTTCATTACAACACAAGTCTTATAAGAACGACAAAAATTAAGTAAATCTTACCTGATCTGCTATGTCCTCGGCCGTAGACACATATTCGTTGGGAATTTGCATTTTTCGAAGCCGTTTCACAAGCACATTCACTAAAAAATGAAATTTCACTGCTGTCTGACCGTCACGTCAGTCTTTGGCTGTCGAATGACGTGTGGACAGTTGGAGGATACTTCCTGCTTATCTAATTATCTTATAAGTATTTTACAATTAGCTAACTACACATAGACAATAATTCAATACAAAAAAAATGTTAAATAACATTAAAATTTCTTGTCAGAGTAATTTAATCATTGTAAAAGAGATTTTGAATAATCAAGTACAAAATAAACAGGATGTTTTGATTTTCTGATCAAGATTGCGTGCAATAAATGTCAAAATAATTGAAACGTTTTGTAAGCACACTGGATTATTCATAAAAAACTACTCTTCTAATATTGATTTTAACCGTAAACTATTCATATGATTCTCTTAATTATTTTATAATTTATAGTATTAAAATTTAAATTTCTTTAACTTTTTTCTTTTTTTTTATATTTTGAACTGAGGTAAATATACAATACTAAAAGTTAGTTTAACACAGACACTACCTACTTTAGAATTTAAAAATGATTTTGCTGAAAGGGAAGGGAACAGTCAGTGAATGCAGAAACGAAAAGATCCATTTTCATACGCAAAGCCTTTCAAAGTTTTTTGTATTATTCTGTGGTCACAAGTTCACAAACTCGCAACACAATAAATTGAAATGTTAAGTAGTTGAAGTTGTCAATGTCAACCTAAAATCCATGCAATCAGTTTGTTGTTACATTGTTTAGGTCTTCACACATATTTCTCATATTGTAAAAAGTGTGTATGTATACATTTTTTATACCTTCATAATTAATTTCATTTTTAGTGTAATAATATCGCAGTGCGAAATAAACATAACCGTTTCTTTGTAGATAATGCTGGAAGTAACTTGCAACGACCGACTTGGGAAAAAAGTTCGAGTGAAATGCAATCCTGATGACACTGTTGGGGATCTTAAAAAGCTCATAGCAGCACAAACCGGCACTCGGTATGATAAGATTGTCCTAAAAAAATGGTACACAGTTTTCAAAGATCACATCAAGTTATCTGACTGTATCCTTTTTTAATAGTAACTTAAACAAGTTTTACAGCATACTATCAATTTTGCTAGACCTAGTTTCAAATTAAGAACCAAGTCTTATAGACTCAAAATTATATTTTAGGTTTACCACAAGTGTTTTTAATATTGTGTATGTCTTCTAATTGATCATCATCAGTCTACCACAGTCCAATGCTGGGCATAAGCTTCTACCATTGTATGTCACAGTTCTTTCTTGACATTAGATTCATCTAACAAATAACTGAGCTCCTAGCTAAAGAGATAATACAAAAGCTTTTATGATTCCATTAATCTTAGAATGTAACTGGATGCAAATAGTTAACTTCTTCTTCTTCTAAAATGTATATAAAAATAATTGCTGCTTGTTAGTCTTAAAAAAACTCAGGAATTGCTGCACTAATTATGCCCAATTTGGGCTTAAAATATTTGTGGAAATCAAGTTAAAATGGAGTAAAATAAAATTAAAATAAGCATGAAAGGCACAGCTAGGCATGGTAGTAGTAGTTATATAAATATTTAAGGCACTAAAATCTTATAAATAAAGGAATTAGCCCAAGTTGTAATGCTCTAATGTCAACAATAACATTGTGTTTGCATGGATGGCATGCAAGGATCTCAATTTTCAAGATTTTTTCTTGGTAAGCGATGTACCAGGCAAAAATATGCTTATGTTTGCTGCATTTGCTTATGATAAAAATTAATGCACAACGGTCATATACGAAAGTTATTAACTCACTGAAATTGTTATTAGTAGGCTTTCTGTAATTTTAAGTGTGTCATGTTTATTTTCCTCCCGAAATCATAAGGAATTGTTGATTTTGGGGGTCAAATAAACAAGAAAAAAAGAAGTTTTTAGTATATTTGAGGGCACTGACTTCCTAGTTACGATTGTCATAGGTGTTCATGACAACCGGGAGCGACGGTTTATGCTTTAAGAGACATGGGCAGGATAATGCCTCTATATTCCATACTCAAGTATGATATTTTATAATAATTTCTTATAAGAAAAACCCAACAGCAGTCCGACCCGAGAATTTAATCAGAGTCCTTTTGATTAGTTGCTTATGCTAAGCACTAGGCCAACAAGGCAGTATCAAGATTCATATTAATTTTAAAAAAAATTCTATGTGTTGTATACAAGTATACATACTTCATAAGTTTATGTTTATAGGGTTGTGGAACTACCCTCCATCATACCTATTGTTCCTACCTTACTTTTATGATTAGTTTATTTGTAATTCTAGACTACTTAGCTCAATACACAAATTACGATATTTGGTGTTTCATTGCAGACATAGTCCTATGTATTCAGGTTATGGTTTAATATTTTTTTTTGTTAAATTTAATTTAATAAAATAAATTTAATTGTACCATATTTAATAAAAAAAGTTTCCTTAACTTTTTCCCTGTAGATGAAATCCATGATGGCATGAATCTGGAACTTTACTACCAATAAAAACAAGAAGAAAAGGTCTTATTGTAATGTTATTTTAACTAATTCTGTATTTAAGTAAATTAAGGTAAATAAATATCTGTTGTTCATTTTTCATCAATAGCAATGTTTTACCTGAAAATAACAACACACAGGATTGAGAGAGCCATTCCTGACTTGGTTTTTTTTTTCCTCCATTTTACCCATAATAGGGTACCCTCGGGTACGGTTTGCCCATAATACCCCTAACACATAAAACGGTTTCAAATCAAACGTCTTCCGTAAAAGTGTCGCCGATAGCGTTAACAAATTTTCATTTTTTTTTATGTTATAGAGGACAAACGAGCAGACGTATCGCCTGATGGTAAACGATTACCGCCGCCCATGGACACCCGCAACACCCGGGTGTCACAAGTGCGTTGCCGCCCCTGGGGGATGGGAAGGGGTATTAGGGGAAGGGTTGGATAAAGGGCCTCCGGTATCCTCACTTACTCAGTGAAACAGAGCGCAGGCGCTGTTTCACGCCGGTTTTCTGTGAGGCCGTGGTATCACTCCGGTCGAGCCGACCCATGTATACCGAAGCGTGGCTCTCCCACTGTCTAAGTATCTACACTGAGCGTCCAGAGCCTTTTTATTCTATCTTTGATTATATGTTATCTTAACCACGTTTTTTATGCCCGGGTGTGCTGAACTGTGATCTTTCAATTGTATTGATAGAGATTCCGCGCCACTTTTGTTTGCAGCGCTGCTCGCGTGTTGGTAGAAAGGGCGCGACGCAATATTTATACAAGTAGCATAATGTATTTCAAATGACAAAAGTACTTTTTCTTAATTTTTTCCATTTTTTACTTTTTAACCATAAAAGAAGATAGTATGGATATAACCCCACCCAGGGGGCGCAGCTGCCAAGCCCCCCCCTACCCTCCAGCACATTACACAGCATAGCAAATTAAATACATTTTACTGAAATGGAACCTATCAGACAAAGTAAACTTCTCAGTGTCTGATAATGCACACAATGTTAGTAATGCAATTACAAACCAATTAAGATGGAGGCATTATGGCTGTTTTGCACACTCCCTTAATTTGATCCTGAAAGAAGCCCTCATACCAATCCAGCTCACGATCGAAAAAGCAAAAAAAATGTCGCAAATTTTAAGCGTAGCACCCAAGTCAACTTGGGAATTGCACAGCCAAAAAAACTGGTCGTGGAAGTAGCTACAAGGTGGAACTCGACATACCTAATGATAAAAGATATATCGACCTCAGTGAGGCCGTTGAAGCTATTACAGCAGTGATAAATAGAGAGTGGCCAATCGTGATGGAAGAAGAGTGGTCAGACCTTGAGTTGTTGATAAGTGTTTTAGCACCATTTGAAGAAATTACTTCTAGTTTGAGTGGTCAGAACTATGTGACTGGGGGGTTAGCAATAGTTTTATATAATAGCCTTCGCGATATTTGCCAAGAGATGATACAAACCAGACACTACATTGATGCTGAGATCGTACAAAATGTTGTAATAAAATTGAACAGTGGCCTTGACTCACGGTTACAGAATATTGAACAGAGCAAGACTCTGGCCTTGTGCACATTGTTGGACCCTCGTTTTAAGTAGGAGATGTTTAAATCTGATACCAACAAAAACTCCATAAAAGAATATTGCCACGAGATAATGGCAGGCATTTTATCAAGACATGTCCCAACTACAATACAAGTAGCTCCTAGTGCAACTGTTTCTGGATCAAGCGTGTGGAATAAGGTAGACAGTCAGTTAAGCAAGACTAGAGTATCAGGGACGCCTTTATCCAAAGCAATTAGGGAAATGAGATTGTACTTGGAAGACGAAATCTTGCCCCGGCAAAACGTTGGCGGGAAGTGGAACGAACCCACTGAGTGGTGGCTCCGTCATTCCAAAATATACCCGACCTTGGCAGAAATATACCGTTTGAGGTGCAATATTGTAATAACTTCTGTGCCATGCGAACGGATACTCTCCAAAGCCGGGTATATTTTGAATGAACGAAGAACTCTTCTTTCAAGTTCCAAATTAGAAAAATTAGTTTTTCTTAATGTCAATTCTAGTTTTGTTAAAAGTAAAGACTAATATTAATTACCTTAAGTTTATTTTATAACCTCTTTACTTGAATAATGTAAGTTACTTAGGAAACTTCTCTCCAGTACTGTATTAGGTTTATTTTTAAAAATAAAGTTATGTTTATGTTTACGTTTATATACTTGCAGAAGTCGTAATGATGAATATCGTATCTAAATAATATTATACATTAAGTATTAAATAATTTTATTATGGCACCGTTACCGAGTACTAATATTTATAACCGGCAACTAGTTTTGCCAAATCGGAAATCGCATAATCAAATAGATGCCAGAAAAAACGATGTCGGCATCGGACGCGGTTTACTAAATAACGATGCGCATCGATGACAAGATTTGACGAAAACGCCCATCTCTAACTTCATAGTAGTTTTTTTTAGTTGCAGTTGGCTCACAAGCTATGTAGTTCACTAGTGTTTCCGTTGTTTATTTTCATTCGTTTGACATGAATAATCATTCAATTCGTTCTTTTGGTCTCCGCCATTGTGGTTGTAGTGTGGATTGTTTGTCGTGTGAAATGGTGTTATGGTTCATTAGCAAATGAAAAGTAATTTATTGTCTAGATATTACCTACTGTTTTATCTTTTAATGAAAAGGTGCTATTAGCATTTTAGTTGTTATTTGTATTTTAAGTATAGTAAGTTAGTATTAAGATGACGGAAGTCGAAGGTAAGTGTCATGATAATATTTCTATGAAATAAACTGAGGCTTCGTCAGGCTTGGTGACTAATATTTATTGAATTTCAGAGTACAATCAACAAAAGCCCGCCAAAACGGGTAAACAGCACAATGTATTACCGATATGGGGTAATGAACAAACTATGAACCTGAACCCGCTTATATTAGCAAATATACAGGGCTCTAGCTACTTCAAAGGTAGGTAAGCAAACATACCAACGCACAGGAGATTGGGCTTCGTTTGTTCCACATAATTTTTATTTCATTTGCAATTGTTTTTACATTATATTATATCCATTTACATTCATTTTGTTTTGAGTAACTTAATTAGTAATACATTAAATAAAAAGATGTGAAAATTCTCTTTTAAGGTCGTAGGATCGTTTTATAATGATGAAACTTATAATTTGATAAGCTTTGTCTTTGTCACTATTTCATTTCCAAGGATTGGTTAGTTAATGATCTATTATTAATTAAATGTCCTATTATCATTATCTGCAGTGCATCTGTTCAAGTTGAAGACATACCATGAGGTCGTGGATGAGATCTACTATCAGGTCAAGCACTTGGAGCCATGGGAGCGTGGCAGCCGCAAGACTGCTGGCCAAACTGGCATGTGTGGCGGCGTGAGTATGTGCAACAGTGTTGTCATAGTTACTTATTATTGTCTGATCATGTGTAGAATGCAGTATAGGTCTGGTTTCCAAGTCCAGGATTTGCCCAAATTCCATTTATTTTCCTCCTACACCACTTATTTCATGGCCACTATGCATGATCATGAAATAAACCAACCAAAAGTCAGGATGTAATGTTACAACTTGTGTCAACCTCAAACAAAATTTAACAGAGTGAAAAATAATGATGAGCGATTTTTATATTTATGGTGACTAATATACTATGCTGTGAATAGTATTTTATTCACAATAAATATAAAAATGGTTTAGAAACTGGTTCAAATTTGGCATTGTGCCAAATACTGTTATGGGTTCAGTCATATCTAGGTCAGTCGAGCATTAATGGAGTTGGAATTGATAAATTTTTTCCTAAGTGTTAGTTTGTGTAAAGACTTAATGTGAAATTTTGTGAAAATACACATATGTAGAGAGAAAATTCCTTTAACAAGCTTACTACACTGTTAAACTATTTGTCTGACTGTGATTTTAATCGAGTTCCTGGGGAGTGTCACTTATAGTTGTTGTTCCATACTTTAAATTATTATTATTAGTGATGAATCCACTAATGAAGGGATTGACTAATTAACATGAACTCACAAAATATAGAAAGATGTGAATCTTAATTCACATATATATATATATGGTAATTGACTATATTTTCTGTTGTCATACAGGTGAGAGGTGTTGGTGCAGGTGGAATTGTGTCTACAGCATTCTGCCTTCTGTACAAACTGTACACATTACGGTTGACTCGTAAACAAGTAAATGGATTGTTGCAACACACAGACTCACCCTACATTAGAGCACTTGGTAGGTATGACACTTAAATTGCATTTTTATAATCTATAATAAAATTATTAAATACAATTTGAATCTTAAACAGTCTTTTGTTTGGTTTTTATTTTCATAACTTATTATGAAAATAAAAATTATTAACTTTATTTAACAAATAAAATAATTGGGTAAAAATCAATATTAAGATGACAACAATATCTTTGCTTGATTGTCATTCCTTACCTGGGTTTTATTTTTAAAGATTAGGATATTTTATATAAAGTTTGTTGTTTTAGCCACATACAGACTAATCATAACTCAAGCAAAGTTAATCAAATGATTGTTTATGCAGGTTTTATGTATATCCGCTACACACAGCCACCACAGGATCTGTTTGACTGGTATGCAGACTACTTAGACGATGAAGAAGAAGTAGATCCTCGAGCTGGTGGTGGGGGTTCTACCACCATGGGGGCACTCGTACGGCAGATGCTCATCAAGCTTGACTGGTTCAGTACACTATTCCCGCGAATTCCAGTTCCAATACAGAAGCAGATTGAGCAGAAGTAGGTAACTTGTTCTCTTTTGAATATTAAAAGCTTTTTAAGATAATTATTTCATTCCATAGATGTAGTGCCATTCCATCCATAAATATATATTTACAGTACAGTTTCCAGTGTTTATTGACCTACAATTGTGAACTTTTGTGAAAAACCAGATCTCTCACACAGAATCTTATAGATAAGCAGTTTACTACTAATAATAAATTTGTTTTTAGAATTGGCAACTATCAAGATACTGGTATCCTGTTATTTTATGCAGTAGATCACAAGGACTTTGTTGGGTTTTGATTTAATGTTGTTGCTTATCTACTTGTTTTGATGCATTTATAATAAAATTTCGTTAAATATGTTATTTCGTCAATTAGGTTAGGGGAACACAACAGGCAATCTGCTGCTTCAAAACCTGTGGCGAATTTAAGCAATCGTGGAGCTGGAAGTGCTGGTGCTTACAATCCTGGCAGAATGGACTCTGACAGAAGAGAACACGACGACAGGGACAGACGAGATTATGGTGATGGTGACAGGTAAATATGCCGCTTCAAATAATGTACTCACGTGAGACTAACTGTAAAAATGCCCGTTTGGTGCAGAAGAAAGACAAGGTTAAGTAAAAGATTTTATTTTTGTATATAACTCATCAACTTTATGCCAACACAAAAATTCTTTCAGTCTGAGAACAGTTTGAGCTTCAAGCAACTGTTGAAAAACATTGTAAAGTTCCCCCACCGAATTATGCAAACCATTTAATTACATTTTTATGTAATGTAGAAAGCCACAGAACTGCATTTGCTGGTCATCACTTTTATGTAAATAGTATTGTTATTTACGAAAAAGTAGTTTCTCTAAGTGGGCTATCGCTAAACAAAGTGAAATCTATTTAGAACAATAGCTTTTTTTACAAACACTAGACTATGAACAAACTGAAAGGTTATTTCACCTGGAAAAGTAAGAATATACCCTTATCTACACATACAACATCCAAGTGCACATACATATATATATACACGCGCACACACACACTGACACGCGCGTAATAACACACCTGCGTATACACACAGACACGCACGCATTTTATAAAAGAAATATTTATACTCTTTAAACCTATAATCTGTTTCTGTAACAGCAGAATATTAACTCCCGAGTCACAGGAATACCTAATTTGGGAGATAGGGTTAGTTTAATTGTGTGAATCTTTAGTTCTAAGCCAATTGTAAAAGTTTATTTATAACAAGTAATATTATTATTATTATTCAGAATTGTTGTGTTTTAAATCGTGATTTTTATCAAATGTTTTTTTTAAATCAATGATTCAAATGATTTAATTTTTACTTAATGAAAATTACCGACCGTCCCAGGATTGTAATTATATAAATAAATATTTCGGAAATTTTACATACAACGCCATCTAGTCCCATGCTAAGCAAAGCTTGTGTTAAGGTTACTAGATAATCTATATAAATACATATAGATATTAAACATAGATAACAATCAAACTCCGAAACAAATATTTGCAGATCATACAAACATTTGATCCGACCCGGGAATCGAACCCGAGAACTCAAGCACAGCAGTCTCATACGCTAATACTTCGCCACTGAGGCAGTTCTTAAGAATGCCAGGACATGTTCTTAAAGGTTATCTATCAAATATTTCTGAAGTCATTTCGCACATTCTATTCAAATTCAATGCAAAGCGATAAGTATCATATTTCAGATAGTGTACTCATCTTGAAGGAATTAGAATACCTAAATGAGTAGCTAAGTTTATACCTTCCTTGTTACTTTTTCAATACTACTGTTTTTGAATTATTGTTTAGTTACTAAATTCAATCAAAATATTTTGAATAAATAACCGACCATTAAAGTAATAAAAAAGACAAGAAAGTAAAATTAAAAAAGATCTGATTAAAAATCAAAAAAATCCGATTTAAATCAAATTAATCCGACTATTAAGATTTTTTCAAAAAGATCATGACTTTTATCAACCCTGTTATTATTATACTATTACAAAAATTAGGGCAAGTCATAAAGTCTAAAATATATATAAAGTACATGGTTACAATTAACAAAGATTTAATTAAAGTTATCAAAATAGTTGAGACAAAGTTAACTAACGTTGTACTAACTAATGTTCTACTAACTTTTTATAGGTACACAAAAGACAGAACGCGTTATGACGACCGAAACAGAGACAGAGAACGTGAGCGCGACAGAGAACGTGGGGAGCGGTCGGACCGCACGGATCGCGACAGGGACCGACGGGACCGTGACCGCCGAGACCGACACCGTGGCGAGCGCTCGCGGTCGCGGGAACGCCAACGTCAACGGTCGCGCTCGAAAGAACGCCGCTATAGATAATATTATGAAGGATGGACAAAAGAATAAATGTTCTGAATATATTTAGTCTTATTACATTTTCTGGTAAAAAAAATTACTGGTTTATGATGTTACCTTTTCCTCTAAAATTGTTTTCTACCTTTACTGGAATCAACTCGAATAGTGATAAAGCTTAATTTAAGTAAGATATTAGCGTGGTGACTGGTTAAGAATACCTAATAATAATAATATATCTCTTTACATCCCATGAATGTCGTAAGAGACAATTAAGGAATAGAAAACTGCAGGATAATTTTTTTAAAGAAAGAATAGTTAAAACGAACCATAACAACCAGTCTTACCAGCGGCAGCGTGATTTAGAAATCTATGACATTCTTTATTAAGAGAGACCTATGTCCAGCAGTGACTGTTTAATAACGGTTAGTGTGATAATAGATTTTTAGTTGCTGTTTCTTAGTTTCGCTTTACTTGATATCAGTTATTAAGAGC
This sequence comes from Hyphantria cunea, assembly GCA_003709505.1. Taxonomy (NCBI): domain Eukaryota; kingdom Metazoa; phylum Arthropoda; class Insecta; order Lepidoptera; family Erebidae; genus Hyphantria; species Hyphantria cunea. The sequence continues at coordinate 303,888 of PKRV01000705.1, forward strand.
ATTATTTCTTGCGACATAAAGACATTTAATACGTAAATAAATAAAAAAATATATTGCAAATGAAATCTTTTAATTCATGCGAAAACGTAAGTTGTTACTAAAAACTCAATGCCAATGGAACAGTAGACAAGCTTATAGCTTACATTAAATACAGAATAAATTGAAAATAATTTAATTTTTTATAGATACATCTGTGCATAATACAACAGCTGTATTGCGTAATTCTAAGCCGCAGCGCCTTTCACATTCTCTTGTTGTTCAAACTTTGGGTACTTTTGTTCAACATTGGCCCAGGATATCTTACTATTCGCCAGGTCTCTAACAACAACAGGAACATCAGATAATGGCAGTCTTACTTGACCCATGCCATCTCTTTCTCTCAATGTGACACTATGTGGTTCCTTCATTGTGTCAAAATCAACTGTAATAGCATATGGAACACCCAATTCATCAGTTCTTGCATATCGACGGCCAATAGAACCAGAGGAGTCATCAACTTTGTGGGATACATCTACATTTGTTAATTCTTGAGACAATGCCCTGACAAATGGTTGGAACTCCGAATTACCACTGAGTGGCAAGACAGCACATTTCATGGGAGCAACTGCCGCAGGCAGAGCAAAGTAAGTTCTCTGCTCATCTCCATCTCTCATCTTGAAATTATGTTCTAAAATGCTGTAAAGAATTCTGCCAACACCAAATGACGGTTCAATGACACTGGGTATGATTTCTTCAACATGAACTGTCTTCTGAGATTTCTTTACACCAACAAGTTTAGGTGTAAGCTTAAATTCACCATTTGGAGTAGAAAGCACATATTCTCCATCACTGTCTAACTCAGCTTGAAGTTTTTCTAAAGCTGTGGAATCCATTGCTGCTAGTTCATCATTGATAACCTTGGCATCTTTTTTAAACTCCTTGCCTATAGCAGCTTTGTTAGGAACAGCTTCAACAACTTCAATTTGTTTAGGAGCTGGTAATTTCTTCTCTGCTGCTAACCTAGTACCAGTAGCCTTGGTATGTTGGGTTAAGTCATAAGCTGATCTATCAGCACAGCCAACACATTCTATCCAGCCATAACTTGTGAGGCACTCTGCGTCCCAGCAATCACAGGCATAGTGAGCCATCTCATTGCCCATGTGTTGTCTAAATCTCAACTTTTTGGAATCTATACCAACAGCCAACATATACAAGTGTATCCTAGCCATAAAGTAACCAAGAGTTTCATTATTGACAATGCCTTTAGAAACAGCATCACCAATTGTCATAATTTCAGCTGGCTTACCCTGCTCTTGGTTGTTGGCAGAGTAAAACAACATTTGGGTATCTTTTACACATTCAAATTTAGGATGATCCTTTGTGTCACAAAAGTGCTCAATTTCACACATAGTGAACTCTCTGACTCTAAGTAGACCTGAACGTGGTGAGATTTCATTCCTGAAAGAGTTACCAATCTGAGCAGCAGCAAAGGGAAGTCTGCCTTGATTGAATTCTAAAAGACGTTTGAAGTTAACAAAGATACCCTGAGCAGTTTCAGGCCTCAAGAAGCCTTTCACCAATCCACTGGGCCCAATTTGAGTGTTGAACATCAGATTAAACTCAATTGGTGGTGTTAGCTCATTCCCACTTATGGGAGATTTCATTTGGAATCTCTTCATGAGTGCTTCCATCTCAACAGCAGTCATTCCATCTAGTTTTACAAGTATATCTTCAATTTCTGCTTTCAAATCTGCTGTAGTATTCTTCTCACTTTTTATCTTTTCAAGGTGGGCTTTTATCAAGTGGTCTAACCGGAAACATTCTCCAGACTTCACATCTTTTGTCATGAGATCAGCAAACCGTTCCACATGACCTGATGCTTTAAGAACTGGTTCAGGTGTTAAAATTGAGCAATCTACCTCTAACATCTGTTCTTGAAGAATGAAGTACTTTCTCCAAAGTTGAATCATGTTGCTTTTGAGAGCACAGCCCATGGGTCCGAAATCAAATTGACCAGTAATACCACCATAGATAGCAAAAGACTGGTCATAAAAGAATCTTCTTTTGATAAGGTCCTCCATTTTAGCACGATCAAAGAGTTCTTCCGATGGGGCGAGACTAAGTTCTTTATCTTCTAAAACTTTTTTACGAGCCTTCAATTCTGCTACAGCTTTCTTTATGTCAATTTCTGGGGCTTTCTCTTCTTTCAGTTTTCTGACTAAGTCACCCTGTTCCTTGACTAAGGCCCTTAATGGTGCCAGGATTTCTTCGACTTTAGGGTCAGCCATAACTATTTCTCTGAGAGGATTCGGTATTTTAATTTTTCTATGTAATTTATTGCTGCCCCACTGCTGATCGTGGCAAAATCTGAATTGTTTGCTGACGATGGGACGAAATTGACTAAAAACACTACACTTATATACTAGTGCTACCACGGTTCTCATTTAACTAGGCAAAAATTTTAACTTATAAAACTACTCCATCTGGTAGCCGGTAATGATTTTTTGATCGCGTGTTAGATGACGAAATAGTGTATTCGTGCTTTTACACAAGCTCAAGACAGCGTGTACAACAGTAATGAATGACGTTGCACGTCAAATCTTAGCATGATTCGAAAAAGTCAATAGCTTAAGGCTTTTGACTGTTGTGCAAAAGAGAAAGGCTAACATTTATGCTACACATATACCATCTCTAAGAAGAAATCTAAATGTCATTTCGACAAGATTCTACTCTACTTCTAAATATTTAGTGAAAATTTTTAATGAAAATTCACAAAACATTTAGTAAATAAGTGATATAACAACGAACACTTTAATTTGGAGAAACACAATTGTTTCACAACTTTCTTTTTTCTGATTTTAGTTTTTCCAAAAAGCAATTAATACAGGCAAATTTCCAAAAAAACGTAACTGGCAGCACCGATATCGTTTATCTCTTTCTTGCATTAAATCACTGCCGTATTGTATGTGAGATGAAGCGTGACAGGAATAGTTTAATTATTTGTTTTCTTTTTCAAATATTTCAGTTTTGACAGCACAAAGGAGTCGGCCATTTTATTACTGATTGGTGAATGGGGGGTGAAGCTGAGGCTAGCGCCCAGTGCAGCGTTGTTGTATTTTTATTGAGTTATTTTTGTAAGTCTAAGTATCCGTTTTAAACCCGTACAAAACAGTATACGTATTTAGCGTAAGTTTAGGTGTATTTATGAATTGAGCCAGAAGGGCAATGGACGATCCGAATAGAATGATGGCGCACGGCGGTGGGCTCATGGGGCCTCAGGGCTACGGTTTAGCTGGCGGCGAAGGTGCTCCAGCTGCCGGTGAGGGCGAAGCGCGAAAGCAAGACATCGGTGAAATATTGCAGCAAATCATGAACATTACGGATCAGAGCCTCGATGAAGCGCAAGCGAGGAAACACACGCTAAACTGTCACAGAATGAAGCCTGCTTTATTTTCAGTATTGTGTGAAATTAAAGAGAAAACAGGTAATGATTGTGTGTGATAGTATTGTTTTTTTAATAATCTTCGTTTCCATAATGTAATGCATATGTGATAAAGTAATTGTGCTATATGAATTTTAATGTAATGAATAGGGAAGCAGGCCACTTCGCGTTATTTTACAATTGCGTTCTTTTTTATGATAATGTTTAGCTTTAAAATACATACATAATATTTGAATCTGTTAAAATTGTGTAAGAAAGTTAATATATTTAATTTACATATATGCTAAGATATGATTTATAAATATTTATACATAATTTACTTTGATGAAGTAACTACTTAACAGGAGGATTTAAATATTTCAATAATATTGACATTTGATGATTGACAGAGGTCACTTGGCTGTTTTCTTTTTATTTATAATTTACTTGCCAAAGTGACTGCTTGTCTGATGAAATCCAGGAGTGGTGGTTACTATACTCAATGCGTATAAGGACAATGCAGCATGATGACCCACAGTTATGCTGCCTAGTGAGATGCTTTTTCATGCTTTTGGTTTTTACTGCTTTATGTCCTGTAGAGGAAGGGAGAAATTGTCAATAATGTGCATTGCTGACTCCATAGCAAAGATGAGAGCAGTACTCCATGCAAAGCTGGGCCTTTTAAAGAAGACACAGATGCTTCAACAAGAAGAACCATCTCACCTGGTCATAGGCCTCTTCAATTTCACTCCACTTAGTTTGATCTATGGCTACTCACATCCAGCTCCTGCCAGTCTTCGGCCTTCGGGCGGCATTATAAGCATCTAACACACACCTCACCTCACTCACACACTTGGCCAGTGTGGGGACGTCTGACCTTAACCCTCTGCTAAGAGGAGACCCGAGCACAGCAGTGGGGCGTTATGGGTTGTTGATGATCCTTGAGGCAGTGGTCTACTTTAACAACTGCTGTTCAAACATCTTGCATATAATGTAGATGATGGCTATCGGACAGTAGTTGGCAGGGCTGGAGAGGCCAACTCTTTCTCCAGGCCTCCATAACTGTTCCAGAGAAATACAATAAACAACTCAAGCTTGTCAATAATGGATACAACTATGGTGTAAAGTTCTTTATAACAACCGCTGGAGTCCCGTCAGGTCCACTGTCTTTACGGACGTCGGTTGACCGAACCAAAGGAAAATACCGAAGCTCTGAACGAATATCATTCAGCCGAATGCGAATATCCCGCATTGTAGTGTCACAGGTCGGGATGGTAGGCGGCTGCATGCCGCGGTCGTCGATGCGGGAGTTGGTTGCAAAAGATCAACAGCTTCGTTTTTTTCAGTGATTGTTGGGCAAGTGATCCGTCGGAATATTTCAGCTGTGGTAGCGAGGGCTGGCAGAAGTTGGACTGTGCGGGTTAAGCCAATCGCCAGAACTTTCGGCTACCCGTAGAGAATGCTACAAGTTCTTGGCCAAACTGTGTAATGTGTTGGGCATCTGCTCTCATGTACGCCTTCTTACATTCCCAAGAGGCTTTGTTGAGCGCTGCTTTAAGTCAGTCAACGTCAGGGTTGTTTCTGTTCTGCGCTGGGTGAATCATTAGTAGAAGGTCCAGCAAGGAAGGCACTCGACTCGGTATGTCTGGTATCCTGGTGGGCTGGAGTACCAGTTGGGCAAGGTCATGCGTGTGAACGAATGTGTGTACACTGACACTGGTCAGTTCTGGAAGATCCCAACCAGGACTCATGGTGGGCGTTTAAGTCTCACAGAAACACCAATTCGGCAGTCGGGAAATGCTCCTACATATTGTTCGCTGCTTGACTGATATGTTCAACCAGTAGAGTTGTCTCAGAGCGTCCAGAATGGGGTTGATTATTTAGTATTTATTTCTGATGCAGGAATTGTCCACCATTAAAAAAAATACAATTCAAAACATAATTTATAAATAGGTAGGTAGGTACATTGATGGAAGTAAAAATTAAATTTTCAGTTCATACATATGTATTTGTAATGGCTTATTCTAATCATATAAACAATTTAAATTTACTTTTTTTTTTAATTTACATAAGCACTTGTTATGTACATCTCGGAAGGTATCATTAATCAACTAAAAATATATTGTATTAAACATAACAGAAAAATATACAGAAGTTTAATGTCTTGATATAAAGTGTCTACTATTTTTATATTTTTTAATAATTATAATAATTTATTGATTCATTCATAATTACAATGTTAACTTAAATTTAACAGTTTAACACCAGTCATTAAAATTTAAAATCATACAATGCAATAGTGACACATGACAGTTTGGTTGTGGATAATTATGTATTGAAACTGATTGATATTAAACATGAAATTGTGAAAAGGATTATAAACCATGGCTTATCACTAGGCCTGACTTGCCTATGGTATCAGTATCACTTTAGAACTATTATAAACAAATATATCTTACATTAATAGACAGTCCCTTTCAAGTTTGTAATAAATTATATATGTGTATGGTTTATGGAAGTGTGGATGATTGGTCTAGTTTGTGTTAATAGAAACATACGCCCATTTACCTTATATTTTTTTAGGTAGGGATCCATTCATTTTTAAAGCAACAATAACATAGTCATATACAACTGAAGACAAACTTACCAATGAAAAAGTTTTTCCCAAAAAATAATATTTTTTATTGTTTAATTGTAGTTCTATCCCTTCGCAACACGCAAGAGGAAGAGCCACCAGATCCCCAACTGATGCGTCTTGACAATATGTTGATTGCTGAAGGTGTTGCTGGACCAGAAAAGGGTGGTGGAGCAGGAGCTGCAGCATCAGCGTCTGCTGCAGCCGGAGAGTGGGGTAAGGATTTCTACTCTACTTGTTGTTATATATTAACTGTTGACCTGCATTTCTTCATCTGCATTTTGGGGCCATAAAAATATCATACAACTATTCTTATACCTATATAATATACAATTATAAAAGTGTATTAAAATCAGCCAAACCATTTACTACGAAGAGGTCACTACAAACACTGTTCACTGCATGGTTAGCCTAATAGTTTATTTAAGTCGAGTACGTCGCCTAAATTGAGAGTTTTTACCATCAGGCGCTGCCCGCTTCAGTGCGGGCAGGCGCTGGTAGTGGTCCGGATGGCGTAAGAAAGCAGTGCCCGGATCCCTCCCGTCTCAGGTGCAGAGTGGCACACTGTGTGGTTTTAGTAGGTGCGATTCCGACACATCGCCCCGCCGCAAACCCCGGTAGGGTAAAGGCCCGAGGGGGTTTTCACAAGTAAAAAAAAAGTGGTTTATTTAAGTGGCTAAAATGGTGTTCAGGATTTTCTACTAGTTTTGCTATTATATGTTGTGTTCTAACAAGAAATTTATTATTACTTTATTAAGACTGTTTGTTCCTAAAATCACCCAGACTTAAGCATCATATTAAGGTTCCAGAATAACAGCAGCTTTCTGGGCGTGCATCGTAAATGTTTGCCTATCAAGATTAAGCAGATAACTTGATTTAAAATTTATACATTTTGAAATGGACAGATAACGCAATCGAGCATTCTGACTACCGCGCTAAGCTGGCGCAGATCCGTCAGATTTACCATCAGGAGCTGGACAAGTACGAAAATGCGTGCAATGAGTTCACTACTCACGTTATGAACTTGCTGCGTGAACAGAGCCGCACTAGGCCTATCACGCCAAAGGTGCGTACTATTTATGCATTATGTAGGTAAAAAAGTTGTGTAAAAATATTCATATACATCATTTCAATAAAAGTAGAATAGAACTCTTTCACTTTCCATATTAGAAGTTGTTTATTTTAATTAGTATAATATTTGTTTTAATAATTAGTAATGAGCCGAGTCTGATGGAGTAGTGAAAGTTGCAGGAATTTATTGGATGCGGGCAGCATAGGACCGTCTATTATAGAGAATCTTGGAAGTGGACGTCTTTTGGCTGAAATGATGATGAAATGCAGAGTTTAAATAACGAAATGGCGACGACTGTCACTCCTTATTAAAACGCATTTTGCTTGGGATACATTGTCTGTTGTTAGACCAAGAAGTAACTTTTAAACCTTTTACAATGTTTAAGTTCACTGATATTAATCATTATATTGTAGAAGAATAATTATATTGTAAGCAATACAACAGTATAATATTATAAATGCTATCATTATAAATCAACTTGCCTTTTCTAAGTGTGTGTAATTTACCTCCTAAAGTTGTTATTTTAACTTGAAATATGTGGTCTCCAGGAAATCGAGCGCATGGTGCAGATCATCCATAAGAAGTTTAGCTCCATTCAGATGCAGTTAAAACAATCCACTTGCGAGGCCGTTATGATTCTGCGCTCTCGGTCAGTACAGCTTGAATATACTATAGTTTTAGATTCCTTACCATTCGAGATCCAATGAGAAAAAAAAAAACAATGTGCCTAAAAATATTTATCTACATATTTTTACTGCTTGGCAAAAAAGTCTTAAAAATAATGGCTGTCGTTCATGTGGCCACTCGTATAAAGTATGATAATAACGGTTGTGATACTTTGATTTAAATACATTTTTTAAATACAAATGTGAATTCACTGACACACTTTAATATTCATAACATTATTTAAGGTATGAAAATAATTAATGAAGTTTCGAATGGATGATAATGTAGGTATTTTTTTATTACTTTTAACGTTCCGTAAGCGTTCACGGCTTCCATTGAATCAAAGTTCTTCTCTAAACACTGGCAAAAGGTTCCGCAGAATCGGTGTCTAAACAGGGATAATACGGTTTCTCAGTGTACTTAATGTCAACTAAAAAAATATTAAGTTTAAGTTACAATCTTTTTCACAATATAAAGGAATTGAACGTTTTATTTGATCGCTCGCACACAAGTCAAAATGGTCCAATTCTTTTCAAGGTCGCCCCGCTATGTTTCCCTGGTTTGGAGAAAATACCTTTATTTCTTTGTCCTTCCAGTGCAATTCGTCTTATATTACTGACGGATTTACCTAAATAGTAAGTAAATACAGGCTTATTACTCACCTATTATTGTTACTTATGCAAAATTATGCAATATTTCTTTCCTATGGACACATAACACGTACCGGCTCGACGTGATTGAATACCGTCAATCGAAGTGTTGCTAGTGATTTTATTTTTTAGTTCCATTTCATGACTTTTTTTGCCAAGCTATATTTATATATATATATATATAGCTATACTNTACGGTTAATATATATACATCAAAAAGCTAAAAGACTCATGTAAATTGATCGCGCTGTCTCAATATGTCGTTGTGCAGTTCCTTTAACCCCAATTCCGAATTTCGTTCTAAAACGATTACATTCTTAAGGGTTACCTTGCAGCAAATGGCTGGCTTTAAAAGACTCCTCAGCCAAAAACCTTTTGTAATTTTAGTTATTTCGCCGACCCGAAATAAAATATAAAAGTTTTGAGTTAATACACACAAATAAAATACAATGGAATTGAGAACCTCGTCTTTTGGAGTTGGTTTAAAAATGCCTGAAAATTGATGAAGACGTATTTGGAATCAACTGAACCCTGTATCCAATAAAAAATTTGACGTTTCGTAGTGTGACGTTGGTGTGACGCATTACAGATTCCTAGACGCGCGCCGGAAACGCCGCAACTTCAGCAAACAAGCTTCTGAGATCCTTAATGAATATTTCTATTCACATCTATCGAACCCCTACCCCAGTGAAGAGGCTAAGGAAGAGTTGGCGCGGAAGTGTGGAATTACTGTATCCCAGGTATAATGCACCTAAATTTTTTGTTCTATTTAGAGAATATCACTCGTTTAAAACGTTGTTTTTTAATCTCAGTTGGTGTTCTTGTGAATATTACATGTAGATAATATGAATGCAACCTCTTTAAGGAACTTAGTTAATGAACCAATGAACGTCAGAATAGAAATCGTCATAATCTCAAGCAAACTTGGTCCCCTGTTAAGTCATAAACTGCCTGTAATAGTCACGGCCTTAGAAAGGAGTTTTTGACCTACTATACAACTCTGACGGGTTGGTTTTGTTTGAAATTTTCTTCTTTTTTCAGCGATGATGACATGTGTTTACATTGCTTGCTTGCCCCTTTCACGACTTCAACTCAAGCTTCAAGTGTCCTTTTAACAATACCTCTTACTTCTTACTTACTTGAAATTTTTACTAGAGACCCTTTTTTTATTACTGGGATTCCTCAAAAATATAAAAGTTAGGAGTCTGTGGTGATTTCACTAAAAACCATCCCGACGACTGACTGTTTCAAATGCCCTCTTTTGGGTGGACCCAGGCCATGTCATTGAGGTCCTTCCAGGATGTTCGTTTTGCCTTGTCAAGCCCTATTTCAGTGTTTAATAGTGACCCTAACTGTATAAGTTCCTTCTCTGCTAAATTTTTAGGTAAACACATCTTGGAAATGATGTCTATGTGTTAATTATTTTTTACTGTTGTAGGTGTCCAATTGGTTTGGAAACAAACGCATTCGTTACAAGAAGAATATTGGAAAAGCGCAAGAGGAGGCGAACCTTTACGCCGCTAAGAAAGCCGCCGGTAAATTATTTATATATTTGTTTATAAATAATAGCCTTTTTGTAATTTTAGAAGCGTTAAACAATTATAGTGATATGTTCTGTGCCATTTGCTCTGGGTTGTATGGAGAGTAAGCGGCAATAACTCTAACAAAGGATGTGTTTGTGAAAATTAATACCATACAACATCATTTAACTTCGTAGGCATTAATTCAAAAGCTTTACTTAACAATTTTTATTGAAATTTGAACTTTAATGATATATAAAAAGTATTTAAAGTCACTCAAAACCACGACAGTTTGAAATACCTCCTCTATGTAATTTATCTCTTGGTAATTTACGTTTAGTTCCCCTTTTTTAAATTAACTAAAATACGCATGAAATATACCCATAATGCAGAGTTACTTATGACTAAAAGAAAAAATAATGAACTAAAACACATTTCTGAAACTGTGCTGTCCCACTGTGATTATAGTATCTTTTTTACGTGCCTATTAATGTTCTATAGATAATTAACAACCTACAGTCCCCAAATGTTATCTCCTAACAAAATTGCCAGCCTATATATAACATTGCTATTATAATTATTTGGAACACTGTCGGGTGTAAGATAGCAGAGTACATGAAGGTACGTTTTCGCACACAGACTTGCCTTGGGTCGGTGGGGGCCGCGATGCCGGCTCGCCGCCAGCCAGAGCTACGGCATATTACAGTAATGATAGATATTATATAGACACTACACTTACCCACATACTCTTTCATATTACATTTAAACTGATACTATTTCATTCTCTATTCAAATGATCGATTAATCGTGTGGTGGTTCTCTTACTGGAAAACCGGGATTTGAGGTTAAAGAAAGTCTAAGATCGACTATTTGATTTAAGAAATTGTTTTGTTGTATTCTAGTCTGACTGACCTATTCTAAAGTTAGTTGTGACACACTCGGGCCTATTTTTACAAATGCGACTTTGATATTCCGTTACGAAGAAAGTTAAGCGTTTGTGAACTTTATTTATAATTTTCAACAATGATTATTTTTAAACTAAAATTTGTTTTTGAATACACAATATCCGTAATAAGCAAAGATTTACTGTTCGGTATTTGATCGATCGTATCGTTTAGTTATCCAATTTTAAATATTACAAAATTATTATATAAATCAGGATCGTTAAATAATTCCTTTTTTGTAGTACCTACATGTTAAGTGATGAACGGTAGCGACAAATAGTAGAGACCGCGTAAGAGAACCGCTACAGTGGTCCGCTGAAGTGAGTGGTGGAGTGGTAGAAGGACATAACTCCAGGATTGTGTTACGCAGCAGCAGGCGCGTCGCCGTACTCGATGGGCGCGGCTTCGGGCACGGCCACGCCCATGATGTCGCCCGCGCCAACGCAGGACTCCATGGGCTACTCGCTGCCGGCGCCGCCCTACGACCAGCCGCAGCCCCCCTACGACGGCTCCATGGGCTACGACCCCATGCACCAGGACCTCTCGCCCTAGACCTATAATTGTACCTCTTCGTCCGCTGTCACTACTAGACACGCAGGTACTCATCTCTTTTTATCTTTCTTTGTGAGTATTTTATATTCGTTGAGTTTAATTTGACTCCCAAATTTGAACTGAAATGTTTTTGATCCATGCAAAAATTCATGTTATTTTTTATTCACAGACCGATTGGTTCATAAATTAAATTGGTATCAATGACAAACATTAGAATTCTATATATAATCTATTAGATTACTAAACATTACAACATAAGCGGCCAATTGAATACAGTTGTTTGTTGCAGATGATGACGGGTCCTACAATTAATTGTGCAGCTTCCACAGAATTGCCATTTACTTTACTTTTATTACGATAAGTAGCTCGGGTACTACCTGACGACGGGCCGGCCCTAGTTCATAGGACATTGTATACTACACTCTATACAGTTAACATTAGAGTACATATTCTTAGTGATATTTTTGGAAGGACATGTAATTGACTCGTATTTTTATTTGGATTAATTATAATCTATACGACTGGCACCCAGTATTCGTTTAAACTTTTTATACACAATTTAATTTTTATTATGATTATTTACTGTATTATAATGATTTAACGAATTTTTTTTTCATCTGGCATTTTATTGATGTTTAGAAGACGATCATGGCAAATAAAAAAAAAAATTGGATAGTTTTAAAATGGAGTGGAATAAAAGCACTTCAAATTTGGAACGATATATGTTTACGTTCTTTGAAAATGTGCAGCTAACATTTTAAAGAGAGATAAATATATTATCTTCTAGCAAGTGCAAGGTGTCTTCCAGTATCAATTTAATCCAATCAAGATCCACTTCTGAACATTTTATAGTATTATTATTAACGATGTATTTTTTTTTATTAATTTGGTTTTCGGAAAGTAATTATTTGGACAGTATTAGTAATTATACGCATCAAAAGGTAAATCATCACATCGATATGGCGAGGATCTCGTTTCTATACGTTCTAATAATCTTTAACTATACGGTGGATATACATATACGATAGATGTAAGTTGAATTTAGTATTATTAATTGTAAGTATTCAGATATTTTGTGCTGACTAGTGTCCTACGAGGTGCGTACGTGCATAGTGACCGGGAACCGATTTTATAAAATCTACCGGTGACGTTTCGTATTTCTAGAACTAAAAAGATTCGCGCCAAAAAAATAATAATTAAATAGCTACTGGCCTAAAAGTTTACTGAAAGGCCGTGTAATGTGTTTTCTTTCATTAAGAAAATACGCAATTTAAACAATTTTAGGCATGGCAAGTTTTAAATGACTGTCAGTCAAAACTACTCAAATCCGATATTTGTCCTTACGGTTCCTATCTCTATATACGTTTTAAATATTAATCGTTTATTATCTGTACAGTTAATCTTGTGCTAGCAAATACGAGCACTAAAATGCACTTTAAACATATGTATACGCAATCAAATATAAATATATTCATATTTTTATATGCATTAGTAACCGTTCGCACAGATATCGGAGTTTGTGTTACGCATATACTTAGTATTGAAAAGTACTCGGTTTCGGACACTTATGTGCGGACGCATAAAATTGTGTGCAATTTTATATATTTTATTAGCAATGGTTGTGTTAGTTATCGCACACGCTGTTTTAGAAATGTGGAGCCATTTGAAAATATCTGTCGATTCTTTTTATTTGCGGGTTTAGTGATTTTCCCATATGTGCTTTTGACATCTATTGCACGCTGAAATTAATAACTTCTTGATTTGATAGTTGGGTTGCGATATCTTCTAATATCTCTGAAAAATATAGATCAAATGTCTATTTTTCTCTACATATAAAACCCAGTGACCCGCTCGCTGTCTTTTAATTTGTTGATGGTATGAAATGAAATACTTAATAAGTTTTATAATAATTCACGAAAACAAGTGGTCTAAATAAATAAATACCATTCTTTTTAAAACTAAAGTACACTATCTATGGCTGAATATTATATTTATTACCTCCTTTCTTGGACGCTTCGCATTATTTCGAGAGAAGTGATCTTTAAAATATTGATTAAATTATTATTCGGCCTATTAGATATAATTCAATTTATTTAAACTCTCTCTTAGCGAGTCTGTTGTCCAATTCTTGTTATTTAAATTATTTTACTATTAAGATAGTAAAATAAATTTTGTCACTACTCTCGCAAATAACGGAAAAAGATGGCCGAAAACGACTATACCTATTCGGTGTACGCGGGTATGTTAAGTTCAGCCAGCTGCGGTGTACCAGGGAGTTGTGAATATCAGAACAAAATATTTATTTGTCTTGGTGCTATGGGGTTGTAGCGCAAATTTATTTTACGAGCTAGAATTAGTTGAATGTTATTTTATTTCGTCGTACACATTCATCGAAGGAGAATTGGCGATAAACGATTGTAAACTTCAAATTAGTTCCACTTAGTGATAGTTTGGATATGAAATTGCTAGTGTTAATGTGTTCTAAAACAAAATATCTGAAACAGTATACGAAGTAAAACGAAATTTAATTGAAATGTTTAACGCTGTGGAACATTGTAAAAAGCACCGCGCCGCTTGGCCGTACCCTTACCTCACGAGTATTTTAAGGCTTATATATAATGTGGAGCGGTGCGGCCGGCGCCGGGCGGAGCGGCGCGGTTACACATGTATACGACGACGAGTTCAATGTTATTGCGACCATCACATTGACTAAATACATTTTTGTGTAGTTATAACTGTTGTTTTATTTAATAGTGAAACTGGCAACCTTATATCGTAGAAAACTTATCTAATCGCCATTTTTGTAGGATGGCGAGACCCAAAGAAACTTGAGTTTCGAGTCTTGATGGTACTGAAGAAGTCTTAATTTGTTGAACAAATATAAAACCTAAACACAAAGCAGCTATTATAAACCCTTTAAAAGTTCCCTCGTTTCCTTGCACCTATTTCCATCCGAGGCTCTCATAGCCCTGTGGCACTTGGTGATTAGAAACAATCACCGAGGGTAAGCAACGATGGCGCGGTCAGTACCTGGATGGGTGACCGCTAGTGGCATGTTACCATGAGCGTCTCCGTGATTCGGAGGTCACGTTAAGCAGTCGGTCCCGGTTGTTATTATACGATAACAGTCGTGAAGCTTAGTTGGAGGCCTTCGGGCGGCTTAAAAACATCCAACGGCAAGATTTACGTAGCCACAACGTATTCTTGCCAGTCTCCAACCCGCACTTGGCCAGCGTGGGGATGTATGGCCTTATCCCTCTCCTGAGAGGAGACCCGAGCCCAGCAGTGGGACATTGTGGGTTGTTGTTGTTGTTATTTCTATCCACAAATTGCAAACTGAGCGTAAAATTTACATAAATATAAAGATAGGCAAAACACCAGGGTGGCACGAGTATATTAGGGTGGAATTTTGTAATAGTACCTGTGAGGAAACAGGATTTTCCTCTCATTTGATTTAACAAGTTTGTTAGAGATTTCATTCTTATACTTTACACTAACGATCGATGCAATAAAAGTTCAGGGTGTAATTTTTACAGATTTTAGTTGGTTCGATTCCCGGGTGCGGTAAGGGTATTTTCGGAAATCTTTGAATGCAGTTTTCTTGCACTCCAAAAATAAAGAAATGTTTTCTTTAAGTTAAATTTCCTATCTACAATATTAAGAGTACCTTCTTTCTTCAGGTGGCATCACATTATTCCACCGTGTATATGGGATTATTCAATCTTATCAAGAACTTGAAATAGGATCTTTTAAGGAAGTAACTTATTAATTTTAAAAGTTCAATGACTTTTATTTAAAGAGAGAATCCAGTTATAACATCTGTAAATATATGCAGCATTTTTAGACGGTGCAAACTTCTGCCATTTTGATCTTGATGATGACGTCATGTTATGCTTCATTGTCTTTGATCTTTTAAGAGTTAAACAGGCATGAAGCATTTCATAACGCAATACAATTAGTCAACGGCTTATATTCTTATGTAAGCACCGCTGGTAACTCCTAGATACTATCAAATTAATTCCTAAATCAATTAGAATTATATTAGTGTGCAATTGATGGCGCCGTTATAGACTTCAGGCAAATCGCCGATCAAATTACGCCGAAAATTTCTTCAAATATTTACAATCATAAAAGTAATTTAAAGAATGACTAAACTTGGTACATAAACAACAATATTTTCAAGTTGTTTGTATATATTTTTATCAAAAAAATTGACCTTGGCGTGTAAAGTGAATCAGGTGGTTTGACTTGTCATCGTGAATTCATGAACGCGCGTTAGTAGCTCGCGGTTTATCGTGTAGAACGCTTGTGTGTTTTAAATGCAACTCACCACATATGTTAAAGCCAATTGTTAACATAACTGCTGCTGTTACACGAAGAAATTGTAAGTTCTACTTTTAATTTTTCTCAAATACTGTATGTAATAGGTATGCATTCATTCTAATTTGCAAGCAAACAAGTTCATTACTAACTGTTGACGAAATTTTTAACACGGATATGCAATTAGTTTTACATTTTGTGGAAGAGAGGTATTAAATTAATACTATTTACATAAAATTGGCTTATGAATATTTCTGTTGGTAATTAACATGAATGTACAGAATGTACTCACGCACAAATAGATATAAAGTACATGATATATTTCAATAGGTATCGTATGTATTCTGATTCATGCTTCAGTAGGATTTAACAATTCGTAATTTTTGCATATTTATTAACACTGGAGTTCAGGAGGAAAGATGTATGCCTGGGTATGTTTATTTATTTTGTATCAGACTTTACCGTTAATTTTAGGTAGTTTATTATTTAGCAATTCTTTAGAGGAGTGAGAAACGTACCAAACATGTCAGTAACTGAAAACCTAGTCTTGGGAGACAGTTTTTTTAAAATGAACTTTTAACGTAGGTGATAATTTATTTACTACAAGTTACAACTGATAGGGATGAAAGGCGGAGTCAATTAAGTTATTAAAGCAATCAAATTACTCCATGGGTTAGCTGTAATATAATGTACAAGACATTAAATGTATTTTCGTAGGACCATTACTTAATTGAAATAGCTCGGTATGTTTAATACGCACATATAAGAACAAAAAGTTTTATAATGTAACTAAAACAATAATTCTTAGTACCAAAGAGCTGTCTTATTAGTCTCGCTGTAGGTAACCATATGGCGTATGTGACTGCCTATCAAGATGTCTCCAGTTCGATCCTCGGATCAGGCCAAAGGTGTTGTTGACTTGTCTAACTAGAAATTCTTAATAACAAACCGGAGTATGGAAATCGTATGGTGCTTAACGCCCGTGCCTCGGAGATCTGTTAAATCGTCAGTCCTCTCTATGACGAAATGTTATACAAATATATTGACGACTTATTCAATGTTTGTATCCAGTTCCCCCAAACGGTTGCGGAAGTCTGATACCAGTCGCTCCATGAAAAAACTGATATTCGTGAAACGTGAAAACGTTTGAACTTGTAGCCGACCCCAAAAAATCTTTAGATTAATAAAGGCTAGGTGAACAGCCAAAGATAAAAAAAAACTTAGAAATAATTAAATTAAGCGATACCAACAAGCTAAAGTTTCTCCCAGTATCAGAAAACACATGGATAATATCGAGTTATATGTTTTTACAATATATAACTATATATAATAGAGTAATCATTAGGTTACACAGGCAGAGAGTCAATTCTCTGCCCTTCAAACTGCTAACTGTATAAGGTAACAGCCGCTAGACCTGTGATACGAATGACGGGAGACGTATATCCGGCAAATCACTAATAAGCAGGTATATAAAATTATTAAACTGATCTTTAAAGGCCACTTGACGTGTAAAACGAAAACAAAATATAAGAAGTTTTCTTTTCGTTAATACAAAAATAAAACCCTATTTTAACGTAATACCTAAGATAAGATTAATACCTACCAAAATATCAATACACCTAATCGATGCTGATTAAATTTTAGTAAGTTGGTAAAAGTTATTTCATGAGACAGAATATGTTATTTTTTAGTAAATTGATGTTACTATTATGTTTTGTAGCAGCTAGGATGACGAGTATACACAGCGCTTGGAAGGAGGAGGTCCATGACGTTCCCATGTCCGTTATTATCCGGCCTATCATGCCGGAATTGACGGAAAAAAAGGTTGAGTCTCTCATGGAAACTATACAGGTTAGTGAGACATATTATTTATTAATCCAATTCAATTTAATACCTGAGTGATCAACAAATAGACTGTCCAACGTGACGACACTCCTTCAGTTATAAATTGTCACCCTACAAACAGACAATTATAATTTTCGAATCTGTATTTGTCACGCACTACAAATCAAATCAAGTGTAACCATTATCGACTTCGGTGTTTTCGAACTGGAACGACCATAAAAACCTTTAAGACAAAATGTATGTAGTCTTATCCCAAAAGCAGGCAATGCACTTAAATACAAACGTCCGTTGATTTCCGGTTACGCACTTCCTTTTCTACGAAATATCTCCAACAGATTGCGGGAAAGCGAGAGGAAACACGTTACACATCCAAAATAAAATATGTGTTTAAGTGATTGTAAACATTTTAAAGTAGGTATCAAAGAATTTCACGGATACTTGCTTAAATGAAACAAACAAGGTCAAGTTATGGATACACAGGCAGATAACTTGTCGAACTGATATTATGATTGTTGACACTACAATTATCGTGTCAGGTTTTTGTTGCTAATCAATTTCTAAATAGTTGCCATATATTTAAACGCTTTTTTGTATTGGATAGGATACACAAAAGTTGCTTAACTTTAAAACTAAAGTAGGGCTGTGTCGCCATAAATTCTCTATGTTTAAGTCCATTGCAAAATAGGTATCAATTGCAACTTACCTACTTATAGAGAAGTACCTTAACATACATACCTTATACTTACGATTACCCTATCAATAGCTGGAGTGCTGGTTAGGCAACCAGTTATTCTACACACAATATTCTTGACCCTGATAACAGGTGTTAGCACTGAAAGCGCTGATAAAGTTGGATCACAGATGTTTTGTACAAATATTAATGGTTTAAGCGGTCGCCACGCCGTTTTCTACTGGACTGAGTGTTGTGGGTTCAAACCCTCTATAGGAAAACACTTTGTGTAGGTAATCTACGAATTTTTGTTCAAGTCTGGGTTTTATTCTTATTTGTTTAATATGTGTTTGTAAAGTCCCCTGCGACACAGGATTTATTAATAATGAGAGAATTGTTTTTAAATAAACGAAATATAGTATACTACTACGTTTTGATGTAGCCGCTATGGGAGAGATGTCAACTTGACATACCTAGTACATCTCTATAACAGGTTGTTGATCGACCTACAATTATTAAAAGTCACGCTAATAAAATATTAAGCACTCTATGATAAGTTATCTTGAATAATATTTATATAATATATGTATGTATTTTTTATGACTCTTTATTTAAAGAATGCAAAGGTCATTATAATTTGTCGTTAAATTATCTAGAGGTGACCATTTATTCACCGATAAACATATCTTAATTTTCTTAACAAAAATATTGTACAAACATATATTTAAGACATATTTACGTCGATTGTAATTTACATTATTTACAAATAACATAGATAAGGTCGAAAAAGTTATAGGGACGTTCGTTGTTGTTTTGAGGACCGTTTTTTATAATGTACATATGTGCATTTGTTGATTTAAGTTGATAGTAGACGTATACCTGTACGGATGGCTTACCCACTATAACTATCAATTCTCTAACATTTCTTTAGACTGTCTCGTGGCGCAATGGAAGAAGATAACCTTTAAGAACATGTCCTGGCATTCTTAAGGGCTGCCTCAGTGGCGAAGTATTAGCGTATGAGACTGCTTTGCTTACCGTCTCGGGTTAACATCCCGGGTCGGACCAAATATTTGTATGATCTGAAAATTGTATCAATGCTTCAAATTTGGACTTCTATGGTCTGAATTAAATGAATATTATTACTACATATTTATAAAAAAGAGTATTTATATATGTATGCAATCAGTCTATCTAGGTGTCATTGTTGATCAAGTTATCCTCAAGCTCTGTGATACGATACGAGAAAGACTTGAAGACTCTGCGAAAGACGTTCTCCATTTCAGCTCATTCACATTTTTATATTTTTTATTATTAATTTCATCACGACGAAAACTTAAATTGAAGACTTTAAATCCTTGACATTGACAAAAAGAGCTGATCAGGCTGGTTGCCATCTCAAGCTCTTTTTAGTTTGAAGCTCGATGGCTTTGCTCAGACGTAGAAAATATTTATTTATTTATTATAATTATAATTTACCGTTACAGAAAGAGGAAGAAGTAGGCAACGTGCCTCCGATCGACATCCTCTGGATCAAAGGCTCGGAAGGAGGCGACTACTACTACAGTTTTGGCGGGTGCCATCGGTACGCCGCGTATAAACGGCTCAACCGACCGACAATTCCCGCCAAAATAATCAGATCAACTATCTCAGATTTACGAACATATTTAGGGAACAGTACACCGGATTTGAAATAATTCTTAAAAAAAACTCTACGTGATGAAATAAAGTTATTTAAAATTAAAGTACATATATTGAGTTACGTGGAGTGAACACCACTAATAATTGTAACCAACGAAAGTACCTAGCAAAATGAGTAATATTGAAAAAGGACCGTTTTTATACTATAAAATAGTACACGCTGCAGAATCTTGCAAAAATCAGAAGTATAATGTAGACAAAACATGAAAAAAAATATGCATCGTTCTTATATCATTAAACAAATATCTCCTTTAATGTAATGTAAAACAATGTTTTCAAAAAGTGTAATTTGGCTCTTTCCAAAATGTGTGTAAAAAATTTACAAATTCTATTTAAATAGTAATGAAAGTTAACTTAGTGGTTACTTTAGGAGAATTCTGTAAAGAAAATCAATCAATTAAATATTTATTTGCGGAATATTTTATTATATCAGGGGTTTACTGATGAGACCCAAGGAGGGTCCAAGGAGAATAACAATTATAAATAAATTGCGCACTAAGTACTTAGGAACAAAAAAGGCCTCATATTAGTGCTAAGGTATTTACTATATTTTTTTAATGGAATTATGATCAGTAGCTTCAATAAAAACATTATAATTATGTATAACTGACTAGCTGACCCGGCGAACTTCGTATAGCCATATTTATTTGCGTGAAAAATGTCTAAAATACCGCAGTGTATACCACTAAGCGGACAAAGAAAATATAACACCACCGGTTTTCTTTTATTTTTTCTATACAAACCTTTTCCTAAAAATAACAAACAAAAAAAAAGAATTATTCAATTTGGTGTTCCAGTTCCGCCGATCGAATATTAGGAGCGTACATTCATTTTTATTTTTTAAATTTTATATTAGAGCTTGTCAATTTTTATCATCGTTCTATTTTATAAAGGTTTATTATATATGCATAGTATTGCATTATTATTCGTTTTTGTGTTTTGTTTAGTTGAAATAAAACAAAAACAGTTCACCGACAGTGTATTTATTTGTGGATTCTTACCTAACTACAGAACAAGGATATGCCAATTCTGTATATTTACAAACGTGAACATAAATAATATCAAAATACACTCAAGTAAATGGTCATCGGAAACGTAATAAACACAAAACTAAGTTAGCACCAACAATCCATACATGCAGACATTTAACACATTTGCTATTACAACTAACTTAACAAATTATCTAAAAAAATATTAAAGAATTGGAATATCAGCAGTGGTGAGTCTTATAAGTCTTGATTTGTGACGAGTCCCTGATGTATACGAAAAACACGTCTAAATAGCACCACTTTTATAACCAAACTGACCCAGGTGGTTTAACAGAATTGTGGTACTTAATTTCTCCGATTAGTCTAAAACAATACTTATAAGACAGACATATACACAGTCTAATTTCAATTTGACTCGTTTTTTCATTTGCACATTTTTATCATAAGTCTAACAAAACGCTTCCTATGCCTGTGAAGTTCGAAAGTTTTCGAATTTTAAACCTGGTACTGCCTGGCACACACGTGAATATGAATTTAGAATGTCACATGCTAAACTGGAAGATGACTCCGTTCACATTGTGACGTCAAATTTCAATTTATGACGTCACACAGTAAATGTTTATAAATGTATCTCTTACATGCTTCAGCCTACTAATTTAACATTTTCTTATGGTTAAGATATTAATTCGGAAGATAAATTGCGAAATAATGTGTAAACTCTATAGATTCTGCTGTATTATTATTTACTATTTAGTTGGCTTTAATTTCAATTAATAAGATAGATTTAGTCGATTTTGAACTATCGTTTTGTGTAATCATAATTGACATAAACATCTAATTGCCTTCTAACAATTATAGTCGAAGGTATCCGTTAGAAGGTTATGTTAATTATGTTCTTGAGTGAGCGAAGACTTACGCGTTACTTTTTCAAGTATTTATTTGCCATAACTCAACGCCGTACAACGAACTTTTAAGTAATGTTAGTCTGTCTTTATAGGCTATATACGCACATAAGAGATATTACACACAATAATCACCGTTTTATATGTACGTGTAAATTAATATATGTACAATTTCTACAAGACAAATCAAATCGGATTGTTTTGCTGACATAGCGTTCAAATTAAACTAGAGAACATGAGACGCTCTTTATAATGATTAGTATATTTTGGCACGTTATATAAAATTGTCTATTTGCATTGGGTGTAAGAGCTAGACTATGCGGCAACTGTGAATTGCTATTTGGTTTGACTTGATGTAGGTAATTTAAACAATATTTACGAGAACTCTATCCAATTATTTTTGAGAGGTCTTTTTCGTCACTTTTCTTTAAATGTATGTTGTACATGCAAAGTCAAGTAATAAATCCCGAAAGTGACCGCAAAAAGTGTATGTGTAGCTAAAACATGTCGTATTTATAATATCAATGATGGTTAATACCTACATTGTATTCAAATTTAATTACATTATTACGGACGTGTCACATAGTAAGCTCTCATTACTAAAAAAACAAAACTACAGTAATCGCATGCGTAACATCTGACATTTCACCCAGCATCTAAAGGCCAACGATAAGTTGGATACTCAACTAACGCGCGTGCTCGTTTAAAAAATCAAAGAGCGCGCGCTTTCCCTGCATCCGGTTACGTCCTTCCGTCTCTTTTCACGAGAGTGAGAAGAAAGATGTTACACTTAAAAAAAATGTTAGAATGAAAACAATTCGGTGCAAATAACATCCATTACTTTGATCTACTTATCAGCTGTTCAAAAGTTACACATCACACTCTCTCGGTGGATCAACTGAATTGAAAAAATATATATCTATCAATTTACAACAACCATATTCATTTTTCACTATATTCTCAATATAATATTTTAATTTCTTTATTTAATTTTACATAACAACTTCTGAAACCCTTTCGCCATGGACAAGTAACTATTTTTTTTTCCATAGATATATTTTTTTCACAACTTTTTTATAAAGCAGTGTTTACAATATGATTATATTGAGACATAGATATATATTCAAGCATATATTTTTAATTTAATTTCATTTAAGTGGCACTAGTGTTTACAAGATACATTTAAATACATTTAACATTCATTTAATATTTTTATTTAGTATAACTTATTATGTCAACGTGGAAGTGGCTACGTAACAATTATTATTGAAGATAGCTCTATAGCATTTATATATTTTTTTTACTGTTAAGCGTAAAGAAGTAAGTTTAAAAATCATTGAAAAACTATTACTTTTATTGAATCAAAGATAACCTTACTTCAAAAGATTATTAAGTATAATTATAAAGATTATGTAAGCGGTTTTAAAAAAGCCACTTCCACATTTTTATATTTCATAGTACATATTTATTACTATAGTGTACTTATAAATACTCATATTCTAGTTTGAACTTAATAATCTATAAAACCCAAAAACATTTAAATACATATTCAATTGCTGAATATAACGGCATGTTAAAGAACGCGTATGTCCGTTGTAAAGAAGAGTGTACAGATATTCGTATAAGGTAGATTTTGGATTGACATAGTTATTAATTTAAACTATCAATAAATACATGTAAGGAGAACATTCATTGTATACGACAACTTCGTTACTCGCTACTGGATACGCAAACCATAAATATATCTGTAGTTGAATAATATTTACAATGGATTAATAGGTCAACATTATATATTTAAGGTTATATTTTGTAATGTGGAGCTAAAAGGTTTGGGGGTATACAGAAGACTTAAATAGCACATCAAAACTAGCGGTGCCGGTCCCGTCGCGGCCGCTGTCTGCTTCAATCATAGTACTACCACATATTCTCACATAATGTACGTGTATTACATCTTTATATGTTCAAAAATATATGGAGACGTAATTGATTTGTTTTTTAATATGTCTTGTGACATATATTTCAACATTTAAATATATGTAAAAATATATTATCTATTTAATACCAATGTGTAATCCACCAGACAAGTATTTTAGGAATGCAAAATTGTTTAAATAAATGCATGGTACATACGCAGCATATGCATAAGTTTTTTGTCAACTGCAGTTACTTCTTAAAGAGGAAAATAATGTTTCTTTCATTTTGGTATCAAGGTTCATAATAATAAGCAAAGATAACAACAGTTCTATTAGACCTTCCATGTGAATTCTGATGGTGATAAAAGACTTATGTTTGATGGTTCTGAGACTTGAAAATAAGTAATAACTTTAAAATCCAACTTCTCCAGTTTTCATTCTGATTAATTTCGTTACTGGTTCCAAGACAGTGTTTAAAAAAACGAATTTAAAAAAATATATTTACATATTCATTTAATTGTCTAATAGACCTCTTTATTTTCGGCCCATTTCAATTACCTATTTCTAGTTGAAACTGGACATTATCTATGTATTTTTTTCCATATGGCTGACTCTAAGGATCTATTTTTGTTTTTCCTTGCCATGTAGTAGTTGTCAAAAAAAGAACAAATACTCTTTATGGTAAAATCAAACTTTTTTCAATAACCTATCTCTAATCTATCTTATTGAAAACGTCCGTTAGTAGTCAATGAACCTGACTGCTGCCTTAGGGATAATAGATTGGATTACAGTTACATCATACAATATATAGTGTTGCGATTGGAATAATTTGTTATATGTTCGGGTGTAGCTCAAAGTCATAGAAATATATATAAATAAATAAAATTGAAGTGTTTTTTTAATAACTACTAATGTATGAATACACAGCACCAAAATATTTATTTTCAACTTTTTCTGTCTATCTGTTTGTTCCGGTTAATCTCTAGAACGGCTGGACCGATTTTGACGAGTCTTAAGCAACTTTTTTAGACTAGCTTAGCCCCACGGCGTTACCCACAGTTATTATTGTACGAGGCTCAGCTAGCAGTTTATAAAATTCGTCATAATATATACGGATGGCTGTACGGAAGCAGTGTGTATTTATTGGAATAATAATAAAAAACTATTTTAACGATGCCCGGTATTTATAATCTAAATAAACGTCATATCTAGTTTATTTATGTGTTTTATACATTGAACCTATAATGTAAATGTTTGTAAAAGGAAAACTCATTTTGCGTCATTGCATATATTATAAAAAATAATACTATGTACTGGAATGTTGATAAAAATGTACGTTCGGCAATAAAAGTAAACTAAACACTAACAAATATATGAACCAATTATACTCGAAAACCCGAGCCCAGCAGTGGGACATTATGGGTTGTTGATAACGATGACACTCGAAAACACGTTAACAAATATCGGCAGGTCTACACATTACTGTATAAAAGTTGTTTCAGATATGATGAGATATCTTGTGTTGCCGACTGTACCTGGAGGTATTCGTGAACTGATTATTGTAAAATCCTTATAAATAAATGTAGCTGCACATTGCGGTGTAGTGCTTGTACTGGAACTGCTGTCAGAATGTACTGTTAACACACCATTATAGAGAAATCAAGCTAACATTTCCAGTACAAATTGTTGTAGATTCTTTACTATTAATTTTACTCCCAAGTTTTGCTAAAACGGAGTGGTTTTTTTTTAATTTTTCTAATCATACTTAAACTAATGGCGTGTTTAGGTTCGATTATTGTCAGTAGCGAGAATTGTGTTAATGAGCCGAAATGTGAGTCGGTTCTATCTGAAATTGGTGGTTGGTGGCACAGTGGTAGCGTATGCGACTTACGTTCTTGAGGACTCGGGTTCGATTCCCTAGTCTGATCAAATGTATGTTTGATGTGTAAATATTTGTTTCAGAGTTTGGGTGTTTTCTATATATAATATGTATAGATTTACTAAAAAATAAATGTATGAATATCAGTTGTTTAATACCTATAATGCAAGCTGCTTAGTTTGGGACTAGATGGCGTTGTGTGTTAGGTGTCTGGAATATTTATTTATATAAATAAAATTTTATTGTTAGAAGAAGCTTATTTGTAAAATTTGAATTAAATAGCTGTCTAATATAGGGTAGCCGAAGTAAATAACTTTCAATGTAAGTTACATATTTCTTTAAAAAAATCATCTTAACATTTTTTTTTCTACTATTTCATTGTATACGCTCATTTGACTCAATTTAACACCCATAACAGTTAACTGTATATATNTTTGTAAACGCGTTCTTATCTATATTATAGAAGATATTCAGAATTAAAAAAAAAGTGCAATATGGGAGTCTGTTAAATCGTTTTTCTCTTATTTTTCGTTATGAACATAAAAACTTATATGTAAATTAAATCAGCTGCATTTGTAAACGCGTTCTTATCTATATTATAGAAGATATTCAGAATTAAAAAAAAAGTGCAATATGGGAGTCTGTTAAATCGTTTTTCTCTCATTTTTCGTTATGAACATAAAAACTTATATGTAAATTAAATCAGCTGCATTTGTAAACGCGTTCTTATCTATATTATAGAAGATATTCAGAATTAAAAAAAAAGTGCAATATGGGAGTCTGTTAAATCGTTTTTCTCTCATTTTTCGTTATGAAGATAACAACTTATATGTAAATTAAATCAGCTGCATTTGTGAACGTGTTCTTAACCCTTTGATAACCAAGGACTTCTATACATGTCAAACGAAAACATGCTGACTCTCCCAAGGACGGCAGGGGACGTCGAAAATAAGACAATTTTGGTGTTATTCAATCTGAAGTGGATAGATGTGTATAGCGGTTAAGAGGTTAGAATATTTTTTTTGCTTTCACCGACTGCTTAGATTAAAATCGCGTAAAATATGAATGAACGATAACTACATACTTTTCAACATACTAACACCAAGACACATGTATTATTATGTTTACTAATACATATAATTTATTTCTTAATTGAAATGAAACTCTTCATGTACACAACTAAATTATTGCATTGATCTATACAAATGATGTTACGCCAATATAAACGCTAGCTAAATTATATGAGTGGGTTAGTTTGGCACTTCATCTCACTATATCGTACTTAAGGATATAATAATTATAGCCGGGGAAGCGAAAAGAAAGCATGACAAAAAAGTTTTGACAGTAACAGATTTGTTTGTCAAACAATATTAATTTCCACTGGCAACATTTTATTTACCACGAGAAATCTATATATAACCAAAGTCATTATTTTTATAAGCTGTGTTCTTAGCTATAAGTCCACCTACACCTAGGTTTGTGCGTACAGTTTAAAAACAGAATAAAATTTACCAACATATTTAAAAAAAAACCGCATTGTATTTGAATACAGTTCACCGCGTCGATTGTTACCGGTCCTTGTTTGTGTCTTAAAAACTATCTAACATGAGTAAGACCCTACAAGAAGATAAGTCATATAGAGTCCCTATATGACTCCCTATATGACTCTCGTCCCTATATGATCTTCTTGTTGTTGACGATACAATTTAATTTTTCAACTTAGTTCGTTATGTTTATTTTTAAAGTCGCACAAACTTTATAGACCTTTATCTACATATATATAGAAGTGGACAAAAAATTGCTTTTTAATAATTTGAGAACAGACTTTTATGGTACAATTGACGGCATACGATTTGTTGTTGAATGTTGTACACTACAGGCAGGTACAATATAGTCTCAACACAGAGATTGGGTTCTAACTTATCTATGTATTTTTTTAACAATTTTCTCCTAAGATATACGAACTCGAACTCTTTGGAACAGAAGTCAATTCGATAACGGAAGACGATCTAAATTTAAATGAGAAAAAAAATATGATTTGAAAAAAGAATTGGATCTGATTTTAAAGAGCTACCAACTAAATAGAGAACTAGCAAAAGTTGAGCATTATATTGCGTCATGGTGGGTGTGAATTCCAGGAAGTGTATTTGTATAGTCTAACGTATTTTGTACGAAAAATACACATTTAATACATATACTTATGTTAGAATTGAGATAACGTACATTCCAATGCAAGGGTCTTTAAAAAGGACGGGTAACTCCTTTTTAATATTTTTATGTGGGTATGACGAAATATATGACGTATTATATTCCTTAGGGTTTGAATCAACTAAACTTTATACAACCGGTTAAAAGGCTCTCGCTTTCCGGCAATATCCAAATTGAATTATAGGTATGCGCCTCTGCCTGGCTGAAGTTATAGTTACATTGATTTTGCCTCTTCCTTTAATTTTCGGGGTTTAGGCGTTAGTATGTATATCACTCTTGTTTAGTGGAATCCAACCCTAAGAAACCTGGGTATATAGAAGACCTTCACATATTAAAAGGTACGTGTATCCTGTCAATCGTAACTTAGTGATATTCCTATAATATATCTATATATATTAAAGCATCATTACGCACCATCAAACATTACCAACAATAAGTGCCAACTGTGAGAACAAAGAGAGCTAAATAGTCACCAAAGTTGAAGATCCATTAGTTATGACTTTGCTAATAAAGTAAATTATGTCGTCTCGCTCGGTACCATGACTTTTTAACGATAGAAAGAGAGACGAAAACATTCAAGAATATACAAGTGTGACCAGACCAAGTAAGCCTTAATTTATATAACATTTATTTGTTTGATTTATTAGCAAAGTCAACAAAATTTGAATTTCGTGAAGAACATTTATACAATTACATATATATATATATATATATATATACACATTTTAACATATATCTTATATGTTCAAGTGAGATTTCTTCGTGCACTCCATACACTCGACTAGGAGGCGGTGTCAATATTTTACATAACATGTATTCGCTTATGTCAAATTAGTTATAGAACTCGCTGCAGCTGTTAAAGCGACCCGAAAGAATTCAAAGAATTGCACAAAGGTAATTAGAAGTATGTACTGTTATGTAGATCACTATCTAAATGTTAGCAGAATAAACAACTATTTGTGACCCTCGTAGATGTATCTTAAACAGTTGTAATATTATGGAAGTGAAAATAAAATTTAGTTGACTCAAAAGAGTCCTACTAATATTAAAATAATAAATGCGTTATTTGTTTCACCCAAAATCTACGGTAATATGTATAACTCATACATCAGGCTACGAAAGGCTTATATCCTATAAACATTATTTGAGTCGTGCAAAGAAACAGTATAACTGTCATTACAACGATAAAAAGAGACAACTATGCAACTATCAGTGGGAACGAGACAAACATAGACAATGAGCTCCATCTAACACATCTGTCAATTACAAAGAAATTTTGTGAGTCTTGATATTGCTGACAGCGTGTTCTAATAACCAAGCTAAACCAGTTCACTAGTTTAAATATACATGATTTCTATCTTCATCTTAACCTAAGATTCACAAAAGTGAACATCAATATTTACAAAAGTAACGATGTTACCTAAACAGCTATAACAAAATATCAATATAACACTAAATAATATATTTGTTACATAGATGTTTATTTCTTACGTAACAATTTGCTCAAATTTTTTTGAGCACGATTTATACTCCGACTGGTTTGATTTTTTGATTTCTCCATTGTGTAAAAATGCTTTTTTACAACCTTTATGATATCATTATATAATGTAGAATATTTTATTTTTAATGTATTTACTAAATGCAACATTTATTGACACGCAAAAAACGGCAAAGTGGTCGAAATCAAAGATTTCTGACCAGTCCATTTCTTCCTTAATAAGGATGA
Source organism: Hyphantria cunea (assembly GCA_003709505.1). Lineage (NCBI taxonomy): Eukaryota > Metazoa > Arthropoda > Insecta > Lepidoptera > Erebidae > Hyphantria > Hyphantria cunea. Next base: position 333,480 of record PKRV01000705.1, read on the forward strand.
AATTTTGTTTAAAATTCCTATTTTTTTTTAAACATTTTTACTATAATGTCATACTTATTATTATGCTATGTTTACCATTTGAATGAGTGATCTCAAACATCAAGGGACATTCCATAAAGAATAAAGGAGTGTCTATAATAGGTGGTACACTTTTAACATTTCCCTCACTCGATAAACGGTCAGTTGACAGACACAAATTTGTTCGATAGCTACTAGGTATACATATATTTACAGGATGACACTTCTCGTTATCATAAACTACTAGAAGACATATACACTCTCGCCAATTCGTTACACCAACCTACTAAATAAAGTTGAAACAGAACCACCGACACGAGACATCGTTCTATCACAAGTAAGTATGAGGGCTATGGGTTGGAGGAAGGAGGAAGGAGAAGGTCACAGTACCGCGCTCAGACGAGGTCGGGCGGGTCGGGGCCGAGCGCGGCGGAGGCCGGCTCGAAGTGCAGCTCGCGCTCGGCGAGGCACAGCTGACATCAGTCCAGCGCTCCGATGCACTCTGGCTCCTCGCGCACGCACTCCTTGGGGAAGTAGCCCGACCTGTTGTCGCCCTGGAACGGTTCACCTCGCATTGTATTTTTGATATCACACGACTCAGTTAAAATAACATATTATATTATCATTTATACGTTTAAATTGTTAAACCAAACAGTATTAGTTTCAGGATAAGTAAGTTCTTTCGGTTGGCCACCCGTTTGTTAGGCCGGTCTATTTTGTAATCGAGTTCCTGAATATAATTTGAAATTTAAAATCATTCCGTGTTTTATATATCTCAAATCCAAAGCAAAGGAATAACAGTAAACATGTAAGTAAAATAAAAAACTATGACGGTTTTTAAAAATGTACCATTTTAGTAATTATTCTAAAGTTTAATTGTTTGTCTAATAACTAACCTGTGATTGTTAGGATGAGTTATAATCAGGATGTAACAAAGATTGATCGATCCTTTTGGGTTTGTGATAATGGTTTTTTTTTATTATTCTATTCATTTCTTTACTTAAAAAACTCAGTTAGAAACATAAGTCTAAAATATAAATTAAAAAAAATATTAATATGCTCTTGGTTGTTTTAAAGTACTTAAAATTATACAGTGACTGCAATGCAATTAAAGGTAGTTTACCTTGTCAAGCGTTCGACCCTTCCACCATCCTCTGCTATCGCCTTCTTTACTAAGCACCAGCACTTTAGAGCCAGGCCTTAACGCCAACTGTGTAGACTCTAGTGGCCTGAAGTCGTGGATCACTGTGGCGACCACACGTCGGAAAGGCCATCGAAGATTTGAATTTAAACTGTAAGAAAATTGAAAATATGTATTGTACTAAAAGTAAATATTGGATCTACAGCGCAAATTTTAAATTAAACTACAAAACTTCATAAGGTCGTTAACTATCTTTCCATAGTGGCTATTGCTTTAAAAGGCTATTACCGCGTGGTCCGACCACTTTGTCCGACTGGTCGGACGACGCGGGCTTTTTTTTCCTGTTGGATCGATTTATCGGACGGACGCGGCTTATTATGTTGTATTGATTCCACTGAACGGACAAAGCAGATTTATCTTATTAGTTCAATTTATCGGATTACCTGGAATTTCCAAGTTTACATAATCCAAAATATTAAAAATTAATAAAATTAAAAATATTAAATATAACAATAAAACAGGCAGGGTAGTACAGCCATTCTATTTTTAGCACGAAAGGACCTGTTTGACTGGGGCAGTATTACCCAAAATGACTACATTCGTGCTCTCGACTTTTGTTAGTGAGTGTGGGACCGGATTCGCAATGATGCAGAAGTAATTCAATAGGCTGCCATAGTGCGACCATACTGAATAGTTATTTTGCTGCATTTGCAATGAGTTTGGTGACCACTGCTCTTGGAATCTGCTCATGCTTTCAATCAGCGAAGTAATCACTTTGAAAGTCTCATATAAAAAAAAGAAATTAAATACCAAAAATTACAAAGGTTCGCGTCGTCCGATCAGTCGGACGAAGTGATCGGACATCGCGGTCGTAGCCTTTTAAGACACGTGTGGCGACTTCCACATACAGCGTCAACATAAATATAAGACAACGCCATCCACCGAAGATACACTGAACTACGGAGTAACGTAGTGCCCGAAGAAGCTACCAATCCTGCATCGCGCAATAGAAGTTCTCGCGCCGATTAACATAACAACTTCCCAACATCAACTGGGCAGTGGCCCGCCAGGCATGATCACCTCGCCTGGTTGGAGGATCCTCCCTTTGTGTTGGAGGAATATGTGGCCCGTTCCACTACAACACGTATGTTTATTTGTTAGGTTACTGTACTTCATGGATGATTATAAAACGGAAAAAATGTTATTTTACTGGCACAAATAGGGCGGTTCGACCGGGCTATTATAAATAATGGAATCGTTCTTACCCTTCGAAGTTCTCGGAGAGACTCGTCTTCTCGTAATAGGTGATTAGCTCGACGATGGAACGGAAGAACCGTGACTCTGATAGGAAGTAGTGTTGTGTCTGGTCGATTGGCTTGCGACAGACCCGCATATGTTTCACTGTGTTATCCGTTCTGTTGGTCAATGGGGAATTAAGAAATATTAAACTGTATACAATATCTAAATTACTGGTTTTTTTTTTATTTTTTATAAAAAAAATGAAATATTCTTTGACTGTAGTGTATTTGTGCGTTAAGGAAATAGTGACGCTCCGATTGAACCCCGCCCCCGACCAATCAGGTCTCGAGAAATGATAGTTTCGTAACAAAGTTTGGGGTCCTGATTGGTTAGCGTATGGGGTTGATTGATATCTGGGAGGGGTCCGGATGGCGTAAGAAAGCGGTTCCCGGATCTCTCCCGTCTCAGGCGCAGAGTAACACACCGTGTGGTTTTAGTCGGTTCGATTCCGACACACCGCTCCGCCGCAAACCCCGGCGGGGTGAAGGCAAGAAAGGGTTTTCACAGGTAAAAAAAAAAATGTGGTTGATATGTCACTACCTCATCACTAGTTTTTTAATACGAATGAATTTACTACAAAATGTTACGTGTAATTTAAATTGTATTTTTTGACATTGAATTGACACTTTACAATAAAAGTACTCTAAGCATAGACGTTTAACTTTACAGTTTCCAATAGAGGGCTAAGAAAACTGAGCGGTCAGATTATATACATAATTATCGAAAATAGGCTTATGGACTTTTTGTTTAATTTTAGTTATTTTGATTAACTTCTGAGAAATATTTAGTGCTCTGAATAGTCTCCGAAGTCAACGTGAAGATAGTCCGCACTCATCCATAAAAAAACTAGTGAATTTAGTTGTGCATCCTTGCATTGCATCGGGACAAGTTTGTAGAATTCAATGACACTTCCTCTCAAAAAATAAAAAAAAATGTTTTGTAACATTCCTAAGTCAGAAAATTTTTAGACCACACTCGTATGAGACTGATAAAAAAGTAAGGATTGATGCACTTATAGGTTGAATAGTATGAGTTTTGTATATGTACTTGAGGGACAGAGCGTAGTTGGTGTCGTTGGGAGCGTGGTTGGGTGTCTGTTGCGGGTGTGGACGCACGCGCAGTAGGAACGTGCCGTCCACGCGACGCTCTAGTCGTGCCGTAGCCGTCTCGCGACCCATCTCGCCCACGTACCTGGGACACCACATTGCAGTTACATAAACAGATTAATTTAAATAGCAGTTTTAGGGTTAATTCATCAGGAGTCTTTATGACCTTTTGCCAGTTGCACCACGGGTTCGTATAAAATTGGACGTGCATGAAAAGCGCATCATCACTTTTTCTTCCAAGCAACTCAGAACGGACAACTAATTAGAACGAAGTGGAAGTATATGAACTATAAGTATATAAGAGGAGCGGCACGTGGGCCGTGTAGGTGCGGCAGGGGGCGGGCGGAGACTCACCACATGTAGTAGTGCAGCGCCTGGTCGGGCTGGTGGTGGTGCGGCGGCAGCGGCGGCGCGGGCGCCAGGCCGCCCCCGCAGCGCCCCGACAGCGCGATGCACTCCTTGTGCGCGCACGCGTTGCACACCGAGCACAGGTAGCCCTGCACACCACCTCGCCATTAATACTCTTTAACATTTCAACGGCACGGACACCATAGTGGTTTAACAGGGTGCCACGGCGCTGAATGTTATCGGTTCGAACCCCACATATTCCTTATACGAGTGAAAACCGAAAGAATACTAGTGATTTTATTCATGTAATAATAATAATAATAAAAATACGTTTATTTCCACCACAAAGAACTCATTGTACAATAATCATTGAAGTTAGTACAGATACAATATTTGTAGCTTGGGGTGGACTGGAGCCTAAACTAGGCCAAAACTTGTATTTCAGGACTCCAGGATTCACATCAGCACGGTTTGCAGGGTCGACATATTGTGTTGCGTTACTATGTATATGTGTGTGTATGAGTGTGTGTGTGTGGTGCGCGCGTGCATGTGTGTGTGTGTGTGTATATATATATATTCGTGTATGAACGTAAGAGTGAATGTAAGAGTTAGACAACACTGAGGTAGGTTTTATTAACAGAAAGATACTGCAGTTTTAAGATAAGTGAAACTTGAAAAATATAAAGTTATCGGAAGTATTAAAAAATAAATGTTAACCTGAAATAAGCGGCCTTTCAGGAACTTCGAACAATGATGGCACGTGGCGGGTTTCTTGAACGTGTGTAGAACAAATTTGTGGTTCGTACTCCGGCAACCGGGCGGCTCCAGATTGTCACTAGTTTACACAAATACAAGTAGTTATAAAAAATATTAATAGACCTTTGGCCGGCGGGATTGAAATAATTTGGCGTCGAACACACGCCGGCGCTTTTTAGGTGTAAGTCCGGCGTGTAAAAGAATCGTGTGCGTGTGCGTACTTTTCTTTTTTTCTTTCTTTTTTTAAAAGACAACTCCCGCTTTAGGAATATACATTCCTGTGTCACGGGGAACTTTACAAACATACATGAAACGGACACAAAGTACACCCAGACTTAGAACAACAATTTATGGATCACACAAAGTGTTGTCCTCTGTAGGATTTGAACCCACAACACTTGGCTCAGTAGGAAGCGGTGTGGCGACCACTGAAACCACTAGGCCAACCGTGTAGTCAACTCGCGTACTCACATGGCGTCCCGTATGGCCTTGACCCACTTGCGCTTGGCGTCGTCGGACTTGGCGTAGAGCGTGAAGGTGGCGTCCTTGGTGCGGCGCACGAGGTAGAAGTGCGCCGTCCAGCGCGCGTCCCCGCGCAGCGCGCGCCGAGCCAGCCCCTCCTCCACGCGGTACTCCGCCAGCCGCACGCCCACGCGGCACGAGTACTGGTTGTCCTGCCGACACCACCTTCCTGCTTATCTAACCTCGCCGATACTACTGCTAAACTCTTTACATTTTCCCACTGACTTTATGATTGTGAATGATAATTTTGTAAACCTTAAACCGTATTCTTCACATCCGTTCTCCAAACAAGATAGACAAAAATAATTATTATAATAAGTAAAATAAAAAACATTATAAATACGGCAAGAAAATGGGAAAAACAATAAAACCAGATGCAAAATAATTATTTTCAGAACCCAAATATCTCAGCGCTTAAAGTTACCTTGACTTTGCACAACAGCATGAGCTTGTCGAAAACGAACACGTATCGCAACTTCAGTTTCTGGTCCTCATGCGCTTTGACCTTGAGCTCTCCGTCCAGGAGCAGGCGCCCGTAGGCCGCCAGCCCCGCGCCGCCCGCACCCAGCACTCCAGCGTCCCAGTCTATTATACTCTCCTACGACAAAAATGCCAAAAGATTAAAATAACATTACATTAACACATAGATTTGACTGGTTTCCTGGTCTAGTGAGACCTATAGCTCGTCGGTTTGATTCCTATTTAGGACAAAATATATGATGAACTTATGTGTGTCTCTGTCTCTGTGTAGTTTTTGTTTAATTAGGAAGTAGAAACTTACAATTTAAATATACAAATATATTTACCCGCGGTTCGACTAAAGAATAAGCTTTAAATAGTCAATGATCAGGCGGTCGTTGACATCGATTTTAAATAAATATTTAAAAAAATACCTGAACTTTGGCTAGTAGCACAAGAACCTCGCTGTCACGTTTGACTTCGTTGATGTACTGTGCTACGTCCACCATCGCCTCTTTGGCGCGCTCCAAGCCGCGGAACTCTTCGTGATTCTGTCAACATATTAAACACAAATAAATGACATACATATAGATGTTAAGTGTAATACTTCAAGTTACTATTACCAATTATTTAATACATAGATCGTTACTGTATATAATTATCATGCATTATGGGAATAATCATAGGAATAGGGGTATTTACCGGTTGCGTTTCATGCACAAGTTTATCAAGAAGTAGGTGATATTTGAGGATCCTTTGCATCGGCACTGAAAGGATGTCTCGGAGCTGTATCCGACCGTCGCTGTGTTCCTTCTGACATTTCTGCCGACAAGACAAATTGAACTTTAATTTCCAGATGGTATGAAATATTTTAATAAGTGTACATTTTAAGTACCTTATTTATTTCTATTACGCATCCTCGACAAATCGGCAGATTCGTCCGAAGACTTTGGCAGATGCATCCGCAGATGGATTACTACGATCCGAAGAAACGTCTGTAGGTCGATCAGTCTGTGTTGGTTCTCAACAGACGCAACACATATGATTCAAAATGGATATGCCGCACCTATTTATTTATTTAATACTTTTAAGTATTATTCGAGTGTGTATGCAGTAAAGTTCGTAAAAAATAGAGAAGAAGATAGTGGATGCTGATTATACATACAAATCGAACAAAATATAGTCCATTCGTTCAGATAGTATCAGTGCACCCGCACCCAATAGTGGTTATTGTAGTGAAATATTAATATATTAATTCATACAATGACGTAGACCGACAAACCATGTTTCTGGTTGGGCGCCGCAGGCGTTTTCTTTGATTTTGTGGCGGCTTGCAGTACGTTCGACGGCGGCAAGGTGACGTAACAAAGTAACATAATGTTTTCTGCTTTATAAAAATCTAGGAATTTAAGTTTCGTCAGTGCTCATATTAGTAATTTTAACTAGTAAGTAGCTAGCTACTGTAGGTAGGCAAAAAAAAAAACTGCTAGAAGTATGTGTGCTCTCTCATTCGCTTCCCGATGAAGAGTGATGCGACAAGACCTCTGGAAGGACGCCGAGCACGTGCGCTGAAATCCTTTGATCCGTGCCATAAACACCGACAAATAACGGATTAGTGGCGGACGCGTTTGCCGACATTAAAAAACTACCACAGTCGAGAAAATTACCCCGTCCACATGTCGGCGGACACGTCCGCCGATGACATCTGCACTGTCTGTCTACGTCTAGAAGACGCTTTAGGTTAATAGGATGTGGAACCTCTCACTAAATATTTTATTAAAGTTTATTCGACCAAGGTTTGGACCTTTCAATTATTTCACGTTTCTAGAACCAATCCCTTTTTGTGCTAAATATAATTTCAATTGGTAAAGCGACAAGGTTGTTTGATAAACAAACGAAAGTGCTTTCAGTTTAGTTCGGGTTTTTTATTGTTTTATAAGTACCCACGTGTTTTCAGAAAATAAGTTTTCATTAAATTAAACCATTTTTCATTTTAGCCATAGATCGAACTAAGTTGTGTGAAATTGGAGAGGCCTATGTCCAGCAGTGGACTGCGATAGGCTGATGATGATGATGATGATGGTGAAACCATACGATTTCGATTAATAGTTTAGCTAGGTAATAAAGACCTAGGATGATAATAATTGAAATTCTTTTTAGCACTTTTTCAGGGATATATATTTCAATGACTCAATGTCGCATTAAATATCTTTGAACAATTTTCTAAGTTTTCGAGTAAACTATCAAAGGTTCGGGCGTCTGTTTCTAAACTAACCGTTGTTATGATACAGTTCGATCTCTATTTTGTACTCACCGCTAACTGCTTATTGAATATGGGGTCTTTAGCGTCCAACATTTTTAAGGTTTCCTGAGCATTAGTGAGATTTGAGCAGTAGTCTCCATACAGCAGTAATCGTTCCCGCCACGCTAAGAACACATCGGCGAGTCTCGGCGCACCGCTGCCGGGCATGCACGCATCCGTTGCTAACTTCAGCTGCCGTAGTAAGCCGGAGTGGATCTCATGTAGTTCCTTGTGTAAAAAATATATAAATATTAATGTCACAAACCCCGAAAACTTGACACAAAAGTCTTTTGGCCAGCGTGGTGTAGACCAAAACCTACTTTCAAAAGAGAGCCCATGAACTTTGACAGACGATATAAGGCTGTCATTGATGAACGTCAATTTGAAACACAATTTAAAAAAATGGTACGATTATGTTCTACGTACGTGTATAATCATGTCTTTAACATGTTTTTAGTGTAGACGGGGGCGTACTTAACACCCACATTTACCTAGATTCTATAGAAATTGCTCTCTGCCGGGCCAGGACAATCAAGAACATTATACTGGTAAGTATTGTAGGTATATTACTACATACTACAATAAATCGTCAAAAGTGGCGAGATCGTTTTTCCGAACACCGTTTATATATTTCTATGTGTTTTTACGTATATTCGCATTGGTCTGTGCGTCTTGTCTGTGACATACAAAAAAGAGGAATCAATATAGTTACGGACTAATTTTTTTATTTATCATTCAAACCTCCTATAATAGCGACTTAGGCTACAAATATACTCATAACTAAATAAAATTATTAGTACCGGTGTCATGAGCTTACGTAGTATAAAGCAAATATCTTAGAATAAATCGCAATAGGGAATATCCATAAAAAATTGTCTCAATTTTTTTTACATTCTTTATTGTCTTTACAATGTGTTTAAAACGTATATTTTTATTTTGTGTTTATTTAAACTCAGAAAATATTAAAAAGTGAAAATTAAGGAAGAGAAAATAATAAAAATGCGTCACTCTTGGTCGAAACGAAATGACGTCGATGGTTACTTCATCGAAATTATCTGATAGACTCATACTGTGTTATTAGCGTCTGTGAGAAAAATTAACTTCTTCCATGATTTTCATAGTAATATAAACTGAAAATAAGTATAAAATAACTGAAATACTGAATAGTAAACAAACACGAAATGCCAATAACGTCATTGGCCGTGCCAAAAGCGCGCGCAAAATGGCGGTGTTTTAATAGTTCAAATTAAGTTAGTGTTTGTGTGTGTGTGAGTTTGAAAATTATTTTGTCTATTTTCAAGCCTATTTATATTTTTTCTATGTTATAGAGACGTAAATGATCACATTAAGGAATAAAAAAAAACATGCATATTCCCTATTATTCTTCTTGTTGAAGAAAAATGCTTCTGTCTCTGAAATCAATGACTAAGTATCGCGGCAAATAATTATTGTTTGCGTTTTTATGAACTATTTATATACCTAAGCAATTTGGAAAGTCAAAGCGCCTAAAATTTAAATATTTGTGTATCAGTAGGTACTATTATAACCTATCCGGTTTGAGGTATCATTAACTAATGCATATTCATGCAAAACTACATTTTTAAGTAAATGTTGAGCCTTTTAAAACAACTAGTTTTGATAATCTAAAATATACATATCTCGTATCACAATGTATGTGGTCCCACTCCACCAAAAGGGCTCAACAAATTATATTTTTTTATATATTTGGTAAGTTCTGCCTCGCACAACAAAACTGTGGCATGAACTGTCGCCTGTGGTATTCCCAGACCAATACGACCTGCAAACCTTCAAGAAAAGAGCGTACTCCTTCTTAAAAGGCTGGCAACGCACTTGTGACGTGTCTGGCGTTACCATCAGGCGATACTTATGCTCGTTTGCCACCTATATCATACAAAAAAAAGTATGAGAGTAGGTCGTTAAGTTTATGAACCTCCTAACTGGTCAGGCCAGTTAGTACTTTAAAACGTACTAGCTTCTATCGTGGGCTTATTGCAAAAATGAGCGAAGTTAAACCAAATCTAATACGGTGGATTTTATAAAGTTGATTGTAGATGTTGATCAGACAGTAAATCGATTTATAATATTTTCTCACAATTCTCACCTTAATGCCGAAGAACACAACTTGAGCGTCCTGAGGCTTGAGGTAGGGCGTCAGTGGCCTCAAGAAATATTTGACAATTTTGCTTAAAACATCCACATAGTTATTTTCAGTATCAACCAGTTCTCTTATTACGTAGTCCCTTTTCTCTAAGCTGTGTGACGATGTTGCCAGCTGTCAAAATATAAAAAGTTTTTATTCTACAAAACATTCTTCAAGGCCAAATATGTTTAAAGATGTCATGCATTTCTATTTACTTATGCACCCTATACGGCCCGCAGTGCAGTGGCATAAGCACATGTGCACCTCTAACATCTTAAGCTGTACTATGTGCAAAATTTACATGGCAATGTCTGTGGCGTTCCGTTTCATTGATAAAGAAAAAAACAATGAAGATAGACTTCGATTCTCTATAGATGAGTGGTTAACTGTTTCAATTAGCTTATACTGCAATGTTGCAGATAATAAATGATCTTGAAAAATATACAAACAATTCTCTGTCTGAAGACTCCTGGACGATTTACAAAACTAATATTTATTTTAGTCAGGTGTTCAGTCAATATCAGCTTGAAGTAAAACCTGATATTGACTGACAGTTGATAAACAGAATGGATACGTATGTAAACGTTTATAGGTCTATATATCAATTGTTATGATAATATCGAACTTCCACCAAAAACATTTTCATCCCAATTTGTGCACCCACCACAATTTATTTATAAGTATTACACACTTACTGCGAGATATCCACTTATTTTTATCATGAAGAACGGAGCGCTACAGAGGCAGGCGTTAAAAAATAGTGATAGCAAAACTAATAGGCGAAATGTAGAAACATCGTGATCGTGGAGCGATGACGGAATGAATAATTCAATGAACGTACAAAACGATTCGATAAACTTTTACTTGTTTGGTTGGAATTTAACATGTCCGTGTTTAATATAGCTTTTTAGATGCATGCTGTCATTCGAATGTTACACAAGATTTTTGTTATATTTTTTTACAAACCCCCTTTACAGAAAGGAAATGATATTAGATCGATAGATATTTTTGTGTAATTTTAAGTTATTTCAGAATTGTCGTATTAATTTAAGTCTTAAACTTTATACTTCTCATAATTTTGAATTAATTTTTGATATTCCAAATAGAGCACCGTCACCACAGAATACGAATGAGCGAATGTTTTATATATTTGACAATACAAAGAATTCATGCAGTTCTCATGTACAAACCCTGGACATCAGGTAAGTAGGTATTAATCTCCAGAAATAAAGAAATTAAATAAGTATTTAAATAAGAAGTCCCTTAAGAAACACCACTACTTATCCTCATACCATGCTACCAACGCCCAATAAAAAAAAAACTAAATAAAAAAACCCTGGCGTACTGTATGTAAAGCAGGCGTATAGACAGCGGCGGGCAGTTCGTGCGCCGTCTTGACCGCGCACAGGTCGTGGTAGATCTCCTCATCGTGGATGCGGGCGCAGTAGCTCGCGTACTCATTCACCTCGCGGTCGGTCGTCGGTGCGGAAGCGCCGCCGCTGCGCACGCCCCCAATTTAACGACATGCATAAGCTTAAGATTCGCTTTCGCATAACTACCATATTACGCCCATTTCTCAACCTGGGACGACCAAAATCTCATACTCAAGACCAGTTTAAGTGCCAAACAACTCCCGATTTCGCAACACTCATAAAAAAGAGTTGTCGAGAAATGATAGGAACTGAATTTTTACCGAACTTGTATTACGAATTGGCCATCTGCTCTAATCTCAGGTTGAGAAATGAATCACTTTACTATGTTTTTAGAGTAAACTCATTAGTCTAATCACTTTCTTTGAGGAATCTGAAGAATTCCAAGGAATTAACTAATGGTATGATTACTAATACAAAAGCGAATACTAAGTAACATATAATGAACAAGGTTTCAAATTGTAATGGTTATTATGGCTTTGGACTACATAAACTGAGGATGGAGTTCGTCCTTACTGTAGAAATCTAATTGGCAGTGCGGTCGAGTTTGAAACAATCTTAAATTCATATATTTTTATTAGATAGGATCAATAATTTTTATTCCCAGTGTTTGCATCAATGCATTTGTACAGAACCATTGCAGTGACTGCATTCACGTCTAAAACATACGAGCCATCAAACCTTTATAATCTCACCTCGTAATAAAATGGAATAATTAATTAAAATATACACAAAAAAAATGTGCATTCATTTGCTATTCATATTTATTTAAGAATGTAACGAACGTTATTGTGATTTTTCACGTAACAGCATAATACAGAGATATTAGGGCTCTCTGAACTTGGGTTGTAAAATCGTAAACGTGTTCAAGGCCGAATTATACCGTATGATCGGTTAAAGGTTTTTGTAAAATAGTGTCAAGACGCTAACGTGAAATATCAAAAAAGCGCCCAAACAAAAATTTTACTGGCGTTTCAGTCGGTTAATTATACAAGAGTACAGAAATGTCAAGTGTACATCTATAAAAATACCATAAAGTTATATACTACCAAAATACACAGTGATAGAGAATAAATTACAGGATATGTTAGCATAGTTTGATAACCAGAGCAATCATTTTCTGTAAAGTGTAATTGTCGTGATAATGACAAGTTAAATGGAATGAATGTGATATGTTGTTTTATCTTGAAAATATTCGCTTGTCAGTTGATTTCTGCAATAAAAGATTGTCCGCCTTTCTATAGAATTCAAAAAGCTTTGAAAACAAAGATGAGTAATACAAATACATAAAAATAAATATTTCGGACATCTAGCACTCAATGCCATCTAGTCCAAACTCCGAAACAAATATTTGCAGATCATATAAACATTTGCTCCGACCCGGGAATCGAACCCGAGACTTCAAGCACAGCAGTCGTATATGCCACCACTGCGCCACCGGGGCAGTTAACGCAGGGTGGCTAGGCTACTAAGGTCCTGGTCTGGCTGTCGGATTATATACATTGTTTTAAAAATATAGACATATTAAGATAAAGTTTATTTTAACCAATTTAGCTATTTTAAGAAGTTTTTTTAAATATGTAATTGGTAAAACAATTTTATACCACTAGCTTTTGCCCGCAGCTTTGCTCCAGCAGAAGTAGATATTTCAACCCTAATTTTACCCCCTTAGGGAGTGGCATTTTCAAATTTTTTTTCTTAGTGCTCACTTGCGTTATGTAAAGAACTTACATGCAAAATTTCAGGATTCTAGGTTCAGCGATTTGGGCTGTGCGTTGATCCCCGGGTATGTTAGTCAGTCAGTCACCTTCCTATTTTATATAGATAAATATTTATGAACCAATTCTTTATATCACGAAGTTGTAAGGGAAGGAACTAAGGAGGCCTTTCAAAACATCCTGAAGCCATTGCAGTGCGAGGTTGGTGTGCATTATAAAGGCTGAGTATAAAAACTTAATCCGAAAATGTTCAGTATTTGTGTGTATAAAAGTGAAATACTCTTAGTGATGTTATTTATTCAACATTATACAGCTAACATATCCTCGGTATTACTGTCAATTGTTATAGTTATTGACACACCTAGTGTCTCGTATCTCCAAGGTGTATACTGATATTGGTAACACTTGAGATAGCACAAAGTATAATTTAATATATTGATGTACATATTCAAAACGAGATTCTCATATTTTCTATTGTAAAATTGTGTAACGTGGAGTCGAAATGTACATTTATTTCTATATAAACGAGATTCTCATATTTTCTATTGTAAAATTGTGTAACCTGGGGTCGAAAATGTATATTTATTTCAATCTAAACAAGATTCTCATATTTTATATTGTAAAATTGTGTAACGTGGGGTGGAAATGTACATTTATTTCAATCTAAACAAGATTCTCATATTTTCTATTGTAAAATTGTGTAACGTGGGGTCGAAATGTACATTTATTTCTATATAAACGAGATTCTCATATTTTCTATTGTAAAATTGTGTAACCTGAGGTCGAAAATGTACATTTATTTCTATCTGTTTCTATCAACTATTTAGATTAGTGACAGTTACTTGTCACATCACTAGATTTTACTTAAGCTTAGATTTGTTTAACTGAACTGGATCCCTGTACAAGAGGCACATGTGCATTGCCACCTTATGAGTAACCCCCCTAAAGACCCAGATCTTTAAGGGGGTTACTCACAAGGTGGTTACCGGACTCCAAACAACCCTATGGCCTTAACCCTCTTCTGAGAAGAGACCCGAGTCCAGCAGTGGGACATTATGGGTTGTCGATGGAAACAACCCTAGGGTGTGGACTCTTACAGTTCTAAAAATACAAGTTTGGTCTCTATGACAGATGATTACGAAACCGTCGACTAAACTGTGGTCAAGCAACTTTATTTTGTATCGCGTATATTTTCATTCTTAACGTGCCAGTTCTATCACAAGTACAATCCATTGTTAATATAAAAATGCACATCTAAAATGTACCTTGTAAGTTCTAAAATCAAGCCAATTTTCAGGACTATAGGCAACCTATGAATTCAAGATATGTAAGTATCCTCTTGAATGAAAATAAATTATTTTTATTTGTAAAAACAAGTAATCATTAATTTAAAAAAAAACCCAACTGCGTCAGTATCTGCCATCTTTATTAATTTCAGTTATTTATTTTAATTTAGGCAGTGTCACTCTCACGACTAAGACGAATCTATTCACACCACTCACATAATAATACGACAAGTCGTTTAGGCTGTAGGGCGTGCTAAAGAAATATACACATATACACATACTCGAAAAACATAACCTTAACAAAGTCTATTTGTGTCGAAGCTTGGAGATACCACGCTCAACTTAAAACAGTATTTTGTATCCTTTATAATGTTATACTTTCTAGTATCTCAAGTGTTAAGAATCTATATTTCTAAATGTAAGCTAATAAAAAGCATGCCCGTGTGTGAAGCATATCTACACGTCGAACTATTTGCTCTGAAGCGACGACCACCTCTAAGTGCTTGCAAAAACGTTTGGTACATATCAATGCTTGTCTTAAACAAATATAACTGTATCTTAAGTAAAAAAGGAATATTCTGAAACTTTCTTTAATACACAATAGATAAATATGCTTTTGTAACTGTAACGGAACTTGATCACGAGTTTGGAAGTCACTGAACCGATTTTTTTAAAGGTTTCATCACTAAAGTAGTAAGTTTTATAATTTTTGTGTCCTCATAATGACTCTTAATACATTCTTATGTATTTGAAACATGATAAAAATCGTTAAATCTTCCATTTGTTTTTTTTTATTTTTTAACAGACAATCTCAACTTAATTATTCATCATCATTCTTATCCATTTCAAATATTTCATTGAAAAACTTACTACTCAATATGTGAGTAAGTACTCGCATATTGAGTAGTAAGTATTTACTACTCATTGGTATAACTTAAATAAATACACTATATTCTTATATACAAAATTATACTAGATTCTATTATGCACTTACCACAACATATTTTTACATCACCTTAAGGTTGACTGGCAGAGAATGCCACATGGCATTAAGTTCGCCTTCGAGCAAAATGTATATTAAGTTTAAATAAATAAATAAACATTTAAAACATTAATTTATCATTTAAAAGAATAAAAACAGTAGGCAGGAGATATCCTGTTAAATGTTTAAGAGTTCCCTCGTTTGTTATCCGTCGTTGGCATCACATGCACTACAGGTTTTCGACATGTTGACAAATCATTAGAATTACGTATAAATTGGATCTTCGCAGTATAACAAAGAAATGATCAAAACCAGATTATGGTAGGATAACAAAGAGTAGTTACAAATAATAACATTAAAATAACATCATAATTGACTTAAAAAACTTATCTGTTCTTTCAAGGTTCAAAGAAGGTCCTGATTGAAGGAAGGAAGGAGGTTATTGAGATACATAATTCACCATCTATCCTTAAATAAGTTCAACCACCGCAATATGTTAAAAATATATAACGAATAGTGCATATGTATATTTTTCCTTTTGACGTCATAAGAAAATTGGGGAATTGATAAAAACAGATAATCATGTCGTACAACCTACACCCACATCACGTAGGACACCTACGTTTGTCGATAAAGAAATCTGATTGTATTCCCAAAAGACAAGTATATTTCGGAAGATTGAAGAATATTTTTGTCCGAAGAAGAACACACGATAAGGATATAGAGATAAGATCTATATTTAATTAATTTAATTGCTGTTCGCCGCACGACGTGGACAGTTGCCGCGCTTGACATAAAAGACAATGACGCTTTATTTAGTAGGACCCGGAGGAGGGAGCGCTCTGATAACGATAACATCAAACAGTCTCGTCCTAACGCGACTCTTAACAACAAAATTTGATTATACGCAATATTAGCATGTTTAACAAATATATTTTGATATTAATTTATCAAATCGTTGCACTATCTTTGCTTAGCTTGAGAGAACATGGGAGACAAAAATATGTTTGATAAGACATTGCATGGTGAAACAAAATTGAATATAACATCAATTTGCGTTTTAATTGACTATTCTCATGGAATTAGGTATTCAAGTAAGAGTAGAATAACACACTATTACTTTATTATTATTGTTTAATTGTCAAAACCAAAATCTATCTGGCATTGACTAGGTTTGACGTCTTTATTCATTATTACATGCAGATTTCCACAAATCGTTCCGTTTAATTTTTACATGACATGACAGTCAAATATCGCATTTATTATGTAAAACAAACGAAGCATTCTTGAATACACCCGATTTTATGTTTATCCAGAACATAAATGGAAAATACGTGACTCTCATATACAAACAGCTGAGTATTGGAATGAAAATGTTTGAGAAAAACATAAGAAAAACGAATTCGCTAGTTTACGGTCGAACAAAGAAATTTTTGTGAAGTGGAAAATACGTATTATACATGCCATAGGCAATGCTTAGACAAGTACCCATTTATAAAAATATCTATGTTAATTGACCGTACGACAGATACTTTATTTTCATGTGTCATTATTCTTAATAATTTTATATAGTACAGAATGAAGTCGCTTCTGTTATCTGTTCGTTTAGATCTTTTGAACTACTCAACGGATATTACCGCACTTTTCAGCAACAAATTGAGTGATTAAAGAGAAAGGTTTATATGTGCAATGCTTACATATTACAGAAGAAGAAATCGGAGAGATTTCGTGCGAAGCCGAGCAGAGTTTATTTATATCTTTAAAAATCCTTTTTCCAAACATACTTTCAAGATGTAAATCACATTTTTGTTTGTGATAAACTTTACTGTAACAAACCAATTTTCACAAGACGGAGAGAAAAACGTATTCTAGGTGCAGTATATCAGTTTTTAAATAAATAGAAATGGGATAATATTCTACCGCAAATCTAAAATAACTTTCGAACCTTTTTTGGTGCCAAGTCTTTTGATGTCATTAGAGCCTCACAAATAAAAGAAGAATACAAATTTAAAACTTGGAAGTTCTCGCTTTTTTAGGGTTTAAGAAACAATAGACAACCTGTACCACAAAAACCTTGTGTGATACTCACTGCAGATGGTTTGTATAACAGACGATAAGTGTCAACGAGTGCCGATCGATTCCTATCTACAGCTATAGTCGGCGCTTATTAGCCATGTTTCATTAAGTCTGTAAGTAATATCTCAATTGTAGTCTACTTTTTTTGAACATGAACGTTGGTACAAGATGTTGGAGAAATACGAAAATTTACTGGGGTAATATTAACAGCTTGTCTGCTTTAGAAGAGAGCTCTTTCTGCCTTCGTGTAACGGAATACTTATCAAAGCCATATTATTTCATGTAACTAATTCAAGCATGTCTGCGATTACATGGTTATAAAAGTCCCGTTAATTATAGCATTCTATGGATCTATTATATAATCTTGGGAAATCCTTGTGCTGTGCAAATATATGGCTTATCGGTAAGCGATTACCACCCACCATGGCCACCCACAACATCGGAGGCATCACAAGTGTGTTACCGGCTTTTGGGGGATGGGGAGTTTGATGGGGAAGGGATTGGGGTACGGGCCTCCGGTATCCTCACTCACTCGGTGAAACACAGCGCAAGCTCTAACTCATACTTGTTCTGTGAGGTCGTGGTATTTACTCCGGTTGAGACGTCCCTTTCGTACCGAAGCGTGGCTCTCCTATGGTTTGTCACATTATTGTTTTTCTAGCAAATAAATAGCCATTAAAAGCGACCTGCCCTCATGGATATGTATTCTTTTGATCAAACACATTGATTCGAGATTGGCAACACTGACTTGCATCCATTGAAGAGGTCATCAACTTCGATTATCAATAGAACCGAAAGACCACATCAGTGTTAGCGGCTTGGCTTCTGGGAATCATGGCATTAGCGTATAGGCAAAAGTAATTGCTTACATACGATCAAATACGCATTTCAACGCAACACGATTCCAGAAATTCCGTACCGCATTTTAATATGCCACGCCATTCAATTTTCAGAGAACAGTAACAAGATCGGAAATAAAGACTTACCAGCACAAGATTACTAAGCAGTAGGTACTTTCTTACTTTTACGCTTATCTGTGGCGTTATCGAATTCGCGTAAACGCAACCGCATCAAACTGCTTCAATTGCTAGAGTCGCAAGAATTCGCATGACGTCACCGACCCAAGGCACGGTCGTATTCTAAATTAAAAATGACTTCCGTAACTATTGTCAATTCGCATCGTTCCACGACTGAAACTTTCTAACGGGATGTTAAATGTAAAGAAATATGCTTAGACTTCAAGCGCAAAAATCATTTTCGGCAATCAATTGGCTGGTCTTTACTTCGGTGTTTTGTACACTGAAATATTCTGACACTAAAAGGCAACGTTTTACAAGTAACAAATTTAACCAATACACGTATGTTAGCTACAAAATTGGTGATGGTAAATATAAAAGTATGTGAACTATAAAATCGTAGAAAACAAAATTAGAAGCAGCTACAATATCCATAGACTCTAGGTCGACTTAACTAGTGCCCTGCATATTTATCAACGATAGTCTTGTGACGCTTAGGAATTCCCTAAAGAGAACAAATATATTGCAATTCTCTTTATGAATTATACATTATCACTTGATACATTTTACGACACAAGGATGCAACTCTCAAGGGAACGGTCCCTTAGTACGGAATTCTATAATAATATGAGCTTTGAACCAAGTGAGAACTAAAAACACGATACGATATATCTATTAGGTCAGCAAAATACCTCAATCTTCTTACATTACCAAGAAGCTCTAATCATGGTCAGGAGTTAACTGATCGCGGTCAGTTTGAAACTTATTGATTCCCAAAACAATATCAATTATGTGTCAATGATCGCTACGTTTAAATATTATCTAAAACAGTTTCAATTTAGAATCCGAAGTGTTTTTATCCATGGACTTTATAATTAGTATTAGGTTCGATAAAGAATACCTTAACCAAGTGGAGCTCAAATTATATTTAGTTTTTCCAAGAGCCCTAAGTCTCTAGCGTCCTACAAAACTTGGGCTCAAAGGGGTAATATTGCAACTACTATATTGCCTTAAGGATGAGAATTTCCAGTAATATGTAATTGAGACCAGAACTTTATATTACTCACTTGAATCGCAGTAACTTTAGATAGATAAAGAGGATCTCTGTCGTGACGCTCTTAGCAGCACGGGTCGTGGTCACATAGAGATGAAAAAGAAGATAGGATTCTTTTAACATCTAAATATAAAATCACCTAAATCACAAAATCGGTGTGAAACAGTGCTTGCGGTGTGTTTCACCGAGTGAGTGAGGATACCGAAATCCCATATCCCAACCCTTTCCTCAATCCCCCTTCGCACCCCCCAATCACTTGCCATCAGGCGATAAGTCTGCTCGTTTGCCCCATAATCCATAAAAAAAAATTTAACGGGTATAACCTGACTCACCCGTGTATTTTGGGGATCGGAGGTATGGAGTGCGTTAATAAATATGTGAATAGTTATCTATATATATGTACGTAAATATATTCTAACCAAATAAATTATTGAACGTCACTCTTGTAACAATAACCTAGATACATGTTATGTCTACGATAAAAGAGATAGGATGAGACAGAATGTTATTGAACTTATTTGTGTAATAACTTACCAAATTCAGTGACATAGGGTGTAATATCCCTCGGCAATTCACTCGTCTAAATAACAGGGAATATATTCATGCTAAGTATGTTTTAGTTTCAACTACGCAATTCATAAACATTGTTATTTCGAGACGGCATTGTTGGATGAAAATGAGGGAATACATTTGGTAATGAAAGCACACGCGAAATGTATAAAACAAGACAAGAGATACTCATTTGAACTCATCTGCGAACATATTGTAAAGAACTTTATAAGTACTACGACACGAAATTTGCATGTAATCATTTTCTCTTTTGCGTAAATAAAATATTTCAAAAATTCTTGTAACTTTGAAATTGAGTCTTACAATATTTTAGTAAAAGTATTTTAAATGTTATTAATAATAATATATTTTTATTGTAAGCAAGTGAAGCAACACGAGTTTGGTAATTTGAATCTCGATGGATTAGTATTTATAGTTCAAATAAAAAAATCATCATCTCCCTACTCTTTTCCCAACTTAAGTGCAATCAGTTTAAAAAATTAACAATACTACTGTAGAGAATCTAAATAGAATTTTTATATCAACCGCTGGTATAATAAACTTAACTACATAGACACAACCAATATTGTTTTTAGATAGTGGCACCTTAAAGTTTTTACCACGATAGCATTTAAAATACCACATTTTAGCTATGTGCCATTTACATTGTACATACTATATAATACTTACAGAAAGATTGATGTCTTTCTAAAGCATTCGTGTAGCTAGTTAAAAGCAAACAAAACAAGTATTAGAATTAGATCAAAGATTGATACTGTAGAAAAGAAACTGCCACGTTTCATTACGTTTCCAAGAATATTTTATTTATATTTATGAACCTTCGCTTGCAATATTGCTGGGTCTACGGCAAGACGATATTGCAAGCGAAGGCGCACTTAGGCCACGTGGGTAGAGGCAGCAAAACACTGCTGAAAGATGTAGTCTGTCATGCACCGTGTAAAAATAAATAACGTGAAAATACTTTTTAAACTTGTCCCCAGTGCCCATCACATGGCGTTTAATCAATACAGATTAATTTCACATTAAATAAAATATAATTCGATTATATGTATTTTTAACATTTGCCTATTTATTCACAGGGACGGAAAATCTTTTTTTTAAATTAGTCTTATGTAAAGTGGATTCAATGTGCGTGCTTCAAAAGCAAAGCCAACCGTAGAAACGTTATTCGCATGACAAAATCGTTTCCAAAAATACGCGGCAATAAAGTGTTGCAATAACAAAACTATTTCGTATCTGACAATGAGACCCGCAAAACTGTTGTTGATAGTTTATCATTGAACAAGTTTCGCAATACACCTTTCTGTCGAACAATGAAACACATTCAATTATCGTAGGCAATACGAACCTCACGACAATTTTGTTAATGTATGTTACACAATCTATTCCATGTCTATTTCCTTAGTTTGAATATATGTACTTCCAGATAACAAATTACTTTGATTGATTCATCAACGCATGGCCTAATCCACTCTCCAGTGGTCCAGTAAATTTCACAAACTTAAAATTTTGGCCAGCTTTTATTTTTTTAATGATGTAATTATCCGCTCACAAAAACCTTTTTAAAAATCTCTCTTCTAAGGAGATGAAATATGTAACGAACGTTTGTATAGAAGCTATTTTAAAACATGAAACATGAAATAATCTCCATAGAATAGGTATTTCTCTATGCGTGGCGTGAAAAATCGTCTCACTAGGCTGTCATAGTATGGGTGATCATGCCGTCCACATTCGTAATGAGTACCATGACTCTTGAATTCTAGCAACGGTTTCTATCAGGCAAAATAAAGTCTTTTGGCAACTAATATATAAAAAATAATGAAGCGTGTACAGCCGTGGGAAAAGCCAAAAGCTTACATAGCCAAAAGCAAACTTATATGAAACTGTGTGGGTATTGACAGGTCTAGGAATGTCACTGTGATCTCTTTTTACACGATTTCCTTTTAGTATTCAATGTGAACAATGTCAACAAGCTGTCACGCGCATTTTTCCACGAAACTCTTCAGCGTAGGATGTTGTTTTCTTACATAATACGACTACAGGAGAAATTTTATGTATAATGAATTCTTTGAAGCGTATAGAAGAAACGCCGATTTAAAAACGGACCAGCTGATGTTAACATCTTAAAAATATAACGTTTCTTTGTCAGCCTTTTGTAATAAAACGTTATCATATTAGTTTGTTCAGTGAAAGTGGCAGTTCCAATAACATATAGGCTGATCTGCATGATGTATTGCTAACACTAATTATTGAACATTCTGAATCAAACGTATACTCATGTATGCCTCTTTCAATATACTACCAGTTTTATCATCTTTCTTTAGCAGTTTTTTTTATTTACGGCTTCTATAAGCAAGCTTGAGTCAGCTGTGATATCATATATATATATATATTTACTAACTGTACCCTTCCCCAGGTCAGTAACCATACCAATTTTTTATTTAAAATCAACAATTAATTTGAATATCCTAAAAATGTTATCACGTTTGTCGGTAGTCCTCATGACTGTTCACGGTTTTGTAGTGCAAACAAGACGACAGGTGGCCGGATTGTAAGTAACTATTACAGCCCATGGACGTCTGCATCTAGTCGCAAATGAGTTGTCATATCAGGGGAGCGAGGAGAAGTCAGGCTTCGGTAACTTCTCTTACTCTCGTGAAAAGCATCTGGTAAACACTGGTTTCATGTAATGATGTGGTATTACATCGGCTAAGTCAAGCGATATTCGTTGAAGAGAGCCCTACATTGGAAACCCTTTGTAATAAGTGCTCTATTGAAGTTTTATTTAAGAATTTGCCCCCTATTAACATGAATGGGCATTAAAAGAATCGGACATCTTCGATTTACATAATAAATTCGCTATGATAACATTGTTACTGTGTGACTATTTACTTGACCCCAAATTCTGCTAATATTATAAACGCAAAATTTTGTTAGGATGTTTGTTACTCTTTCGCGCAGAAACTATTGCACGTATTTAGATGAAATTTTATAGTAATATAACTTATACATCAGAATAATACATAGGCTAATATTTACTACGATAACCGATAAACACGCGGGCGCAGTCATAGGCAAACGCTAGTATCTAAATAAAAACTTCCAAGATATATATCTGAAATAAGATGAAGCTATTAAATTATGATTCAATAAAATTACCTACAATCAGCCGTAATTCACATAGAACTTTCTATAACAACCACCCACCCTCTGTAACGTTCATGTATAAGAAAGGGGCCAATATTTCTGCGTACCTACCCTGAAAAGTATTCGACGTAAGTAGATTAATTAGTTTAAACAAATTCTGTGGTCGGTAATTGAGATTGGCATACCTAAAATAACATGTAGCATTATAGAATTATTTATAATTATTTTTTATTATATAACATTATACAAATAGCTGTAAAAGCGCTAGTGTTTACGATATAAATATTTGAGTATGTTTTGTAATAGGTAAAGTTAGTTAACGAGAAGTTATGAAACAAGGAACACTACGATATGATTTTTAGATTCAGAGCAGTAGCCATAACAGTAAGTGAAATTCCGGTAAACCACTAGGTTTCAACAAAAAAGACACGAACAAGGCGAAGTGACTCGACATTTCATCTTAGCCGACTCATATTTCAATCCGTTTATCTGATTTATTTTTCTCTACGTCATAAGCGCTTACTGTAGCGAATTAATAAACTGTAATATCTTCGCATCAACATCAACAGATGAATGTTATAGTATATATATATATATATATATATATATATATATAAATGTAAGCATTTAAATAATAGTAATAATAAATAGCAATTAAGTAATGCAATAGAATAAGATAAATAAGAATGTAACTAGTCTAAGAAAATAGAAATAAATAATATGAGTAACATTATTTCCCTACAAGTGTAACATAAGGATATAAGTGAAAGTAGCAGAAAATAGAATAGGTTTTGAAAATGGGAGTCCCACCCATGTAAAGAATGAATGTGGATGGAAGAATGAAACAAATAGTATGCGGCATATCAGTGCGAGAGGCATAACTGATAGACTGGAATGAGACAGAGAATTAGGTTTAATAAGGGCGCCAATCACTTTGGCGGGTAGTCTGAGAAAAAAAAAATTTCTTCACATTCATAAAGACAAGATAGCAATATAATTTTATTTTTAAAAAAAATTTTGTTAAGTACCTCTGTACATTACTGCAACTCTTTATTTTCATGTGTAATCGACAGGACCAAGTTCGGTCTGGTCTTATTAGAGATTGAAAAAAATGGTTCATGATATATATTTGAGGTGGCCGTCATCGAAATTGATGGGGAGGGCTGTTTTATATAGCTTTTTGCAACTTGTAATGCAATAGAAGCATAGCGAGGAACTGATAATGAATAATCGTCCTACGTGTGTATCTTAAAACCAACTCGTATTTTACAGTTATGAATACGACTAAAGACCAGGTCTGGCGATACGCAGTGGTCTATAATACAGTAGTAGAGAATTTAAATTTGATATTATTTTACCTACCGCAGGCAAATCGTCTATAAGCAAGAAATTTTAATATTATATTGCTGTGATAACCACAACCATTTGGCAATCAATTAACCTGTCTCTTTATTTAAAATATTTATAATACTCTGATTTATTATTATTGCATCGCAAACTGTATGCTTCAAGCAGAATTTATTCTTTGAAGCTTAAGTTTACCACATAAATAGAATTTGTTTATCATTTTTTTTTATCAAACTGTCCCGCTTTCTCCCATTTATATTCTATACCAAAATTGTTTGAGTATTGTCAATACCGACAGAATTAATTGCGTGGGTGGACGAACAAACTTCTATATAATTTAAGCA
Organism: Hyphantria cunea; assembly: GCA_003709505.1. Lineage (NCBI taxonomy): Eukaryota > Metazoa > Arthropoda > Insecta > Lepidoptera > Erebidae > Hyphantria > Hyphantria cunea. The sequence goes on from PKRV01000705.1 coordinate 358,562, forward strand.
TATCTGTAACAGTGTAAACCTTTCTCGCACCATGTATATTATTATACTACGCTTAAATTGGATATCGAATTAATGGGAATATTTCATAAAAGGTCAAAGTTCATATTCTATTTACAGATGCCATTTTTATATTAAAATAATAGTAGAATATCGACAGTTCTGTGTATTGTGATAAGAACGATATGTAATAAACTTACGGCACTACGAAGACTTTTGTGCTACTCCAAATTGGATTTCATATCAGATTCTGATCTCTGTTAAAAGCTTTCTATTCTGTATACGATTTGTCATAAAAAGCATAGTTTAGTTGAACGTTTGTAAGGAAACGCAAGAGTATGCTACTTCAACTGCTTCTTTGTACTCTCTTCTTCATTCACGCTAGCAGCCATGCGAAAGTCAGCTATGTCTGTCTGTAATGTTAAATCTAAACAGTTTAAAAAAATTCTAAGATTTTTGTATGGTGAAGATTTTTCAGACAGTGTGAGTGGTGTTTACTGCTGCTGGTGTGAAATAAATACCAAGCTTCATGATCTTATCAAATCGCACTTAGAACACGGATCGTTCCAAACAAGATGGTTGGTTTGCTGTTGCTGTAGGTAGTCATCAGCACTTTTAACTAAAATTTTGAGTCTAGTGGTTAGTGAACAAGTGATCGCGAAATGATCGCCGTCCTCCATAAGCGCAAGCGCAGCCTGGGGGTGACAGATAAGGTCATCTGTCGCCCTCGTAGAAGCAGGATCGAGTGGGGAGTGCGCGTGCTTGACAGTGGTCGCGACCCATCTTTTGGGGGCAGCAACAGAAACGTTTGGGTTACCACACAAGAAGGAACTATCTAGAAACCGTAGGTGGCTCGACGTACTTCGGGGCTCCAGGGTTTTCTTTCCTAGAGTGCCATCTGGTTAGCCGGCTCTTAGTACCTGCGACTTTTTTGACGGTTCGAGTCCGCCTTGCCACCAGGAGGTGGTATCGAGGGTATTTCCGCAAGAAAACAAAAGTAGTTAGTGAACATGGCTGCAAAATCCACACAAAAATTACCAAATTCTGTTCAATGTAAAATCAAACCGTAATTTATTAGAGGTGTCTAGTTAAATGTTAAACTTAATGATAGAATATACTTTGTATTTGTGATAATAACAATAGACATAAGTTCTGATAATACCTCAGACTGGTATTTAGTATTCTGAACACGTTTACGAGCTTGGTCGTTCGTGACTGGATAAATTCGGCTAAGGTTCGACCTTATTATAGTTAAATATAAAGTTAGTTTGTTAATGTCATGGATGTATATATATATGTATGTCTACATGTGAGTTTGCCTTGTATCTATAAATAAACACCTATCATTTTATCTAGTGATTGATCGCTCACTTTTACTAAATTCGCAAGTAAACAAATGTGTGGATCATTCATATTATAGGAACAAGTAAGTACTATCGCCGATAAAAGTTCTATCGACACGATTGACTTCTGTGGAATCTTTATACTCCATTAGTTCTTCTTTAGTAATAAGTCTGTCTATTGGCGACAGACTAGTTCATAGTGAGTAAAAAGTAGCCTTTATCATGTACAAAGTGAAGTTGTTCTGCTGCTACAAGTATACATTTCAACTTTCGAATATATTACAGCACTCAAAAAATAAAGTATAAGATATGAAAAATGGTGGATTTAATAAAAATTACAGCATATACTGGTTTAATTGACCTACTTCAGGTAATTCTTATATGTTCGTGTTTTAATGACATACATAGGTTAATAAGTGTACGTTGCGAGATATAACGTCAATTAAGCCACACAGCCACAGCCGAGCTGAGGAAGTTGGTAAATTCTATAGTTGTCCGCATTTCCACAACTGTACTCGCTTAGCTTATAAGATGAGTAGGTGTAGAGGCTAGGTAGTCAACCGCGAAGCGACACCAAAAAAAGTTTTAAGTCTTACAAACCATATTGCTTATCATCAGACAGACTATGACTTTGAGCTTATCATCACCTCAGAGTATAAAAGTATTCGCGTTATCGAAGCCGCTCAACGATTGTCATCATATAATTATAATCTTATTTATAGTACTATTTTATCTGATTTAAGACATTAGTCAAGTCAGTTAACTTAAAATTATGAAAGTACTCGCCAAGGACCGTGGCTTACTAAAACTAAATTATTGAGACAATAAAGTGGAAAGTTATACAGCACTACAACACGAAAGGCTTAGATTTAATTAAACTAAAACATTTGTCGCATCACGAGGACAGGCCGTAAGCGGCGTGACCTTATCCCTGCAATGAAGCACGGTTAGAAGTTACAACCAGATCATAAAGTGGATACCTATTATTTATTTACTTAATTTATAAGTCATTGATATTATCGCTAAGATAGAAACAGGAAAATATAAAAATGAAACACGTGACTTGATAGATTGCCGATAAAAAAATCGATTTTGGTTATTAAGATAACTGGAGACAAAAGAATATACATGTTTATCCGACTCAGAGGTGGTACTGGGGTATTATATCAACTGAATGGATTACTGAAGTTGTAACAGTTAAAAGGAAAAACCACGAGGTTTCGCTACAGAGATAGACGAACTATCTTTATATCAGTTTGGGTGGTTAAGGAACCATTCGTGCATGAGTCAGATACGCACTTGTTTGAGATTTTTAGTTTATTAATGATTAAAGTTATTTAAAGTGTTCCGAGAAAGTTGAACAAATGACAAACTAATATTGCAAAATGGCATTTCAGCGTTGCGTTGGCAAAATATTTTTTGTGGCTTATTAGGCATTTTTATGACAGTAATTTTGTAAGAAGCGTTTCATTTCTCTTTTTAATTGCACTTTCTTTTCTTTCTTTTCAATTATGTCATGCGTCTGCACGCAAGTATAAAAAGTCAAGGATTAAGCATGAAGATTAATATTTTTATTTCATTATTAAAAAAAACATTTGCATTTCGCACGTTGAATGTCACGTCAAAGTAAAATAACGTGACGAATGACACATTCCTTGGTGAAACACGGTTTGATTGATTGGTGAATGCTAAATTTAGCAGTTAATCTTACGACCATTAAAGGAACATATGTGGCTTTGTGGAAAGTTATTTATTTTGTACCTATACATACATATGTGTATGATCTCTCGCCCAGAGGCGCTCATAGCCCAGTTGCACTCGGTGATTAGAAACAATCACCGAGAATAAGAAACGACGGCGCGGTCAGTACCTGGATGGGTGACCGTTGGTGGCATGTTACCATGAGCATGTCTCCGTGATTCGGAGGTCACGTTAAGCCGTCAGTCCCGATTGTTGTCATACGATAACAGTCATGAAGCTTAGTTGGAGGCCTTCAGGCGGCTTAAAAAATCCAACGGCAAGATTACGTAGCCACAATGTATTCTTGCCAGTCCCCAAACCGCACTTGGCCAGCGTGGGGGCGTAAGGCCTGAACCCTCTCCTGAGAGGAGACCCGAGCCCAGCAGTGGGACATTATGGGTTTTTGATTGATATGATCTCTGTAAATGATAAGATATTGACCAATCGGGTACACCATAAGCGGCACTGAAGTGTATGAGGTGAGATTGCGATCCAGCTCAGGGCAGTTTTCAATAATTTATCTCTATTTTTAACTACAGATAGGCTATTGAAAACGATTTGAATTTACCTTTAAAGAGTTTTTTTTTCTTATTAAATTTGTCAAACAAAACAAAATATTGTTTTCCTATCGATGAAAGTGGCATTCATCAGAAGACAGTAGTGCAGTCCAGTTTTATCGAACATTCCCTCGATTCAGGGGGATACTCGGCGAAAATGCACTTGTCTGATAGATCTTGAGCTGAGGAGGTAGTAGACACTCACTATCGGTCTACTCGTTTGTTAAATTCACACTAATATTATAAATACTATAGTATCTGTTTGCTTGTCTGTTAACCTTTCACGGCTAAACAGCTGCACCGATTTCAATGAAACTTTTCATCGAGATACTTTGATTCGTGATGGACGATATAGGATCTCTTTAGTGCGATATCTGACATACGTTCGAGCGAAGCCACGGGGGATATAGGATAGGATTAGTTATGCCATAAAAACAAATTTTACTAAAATCGTCAATGTTTTTCTCTGCCCTCTCATTAGATAACACATGTAAGTAAAAGTAACGAGAGGCTTCGTCATAAAATCTCTTTAAAAATGAATGAACTGGTGCAAGTACTTCAATAACTTTATCTCCCACGTTTGTGTATGAAGATTTTTCATTTTGATAACATTAAAAATTAAAGAATGGAACGTAAGGAGAGAGTTAGATTTAATATTCAACGCAGTTCCAATCTTATTCGTGATGAGTTATAGTTGAGAATTGTTAGTCTGTTGTCTGAATAGTTTTGTCAATTATGTGGGCAGTCGTTGCACAATGATCTCTGAAACGGATTCATTGATGAGCATTTAATGCACAGAACAATAGATTGGACGAGACGGTTACGTAACAACGTATAATATTAAGTATAGTTTATGTTTGTATCAATCAGTCGTAAACAATATCGTTAAACAATCTTAAAATAATTATTCGTCTTTTACGAAAGAAAAGGATATAATTAGTATCACAAAAATTCAAAATTATTCGGAGAAAAAATATACTGTATATAGTTGCTTAGTTCGTTTTTAAATGTTGTCACAAAGTTGGAATCGATGGTACGTACAGCGAGAGTAAGAAAAATGAACCAAAAATCATAGAGTGGTAATCTGATCCTATTCAAGGAATAGCATCAGATTAAGAGGAAGACCAATAAAAAGATGAGAGGTTAATCTGCCATATGATTGAAAAGTTCCACTGTCGATACTAATGAATGGCGGGGAACTTGAGCAAGCCCATGTAGAAAGAAGGTAGATAAAATACGATTAAAATAACAAACCTTAAGAGTTAATGTGACCTGTTAAAAGTATTGTTAAGGAAAATAATATCTTAAGAGACAAGAATAATAAAAAGTGATTTAAAAACAAAGTTCGATCTATGGCTTCTCGCATCCAGCTCCTGCCAGCCAAGCCATAGATCGACTTAAGTGGCGTGAAATTGGAGAGGCCATATAGCAGTGGACTGCGATAGGCTGATGATGATAATGATGATGAAAAACAAAGAAATAAGAGCTCTACACTCTACGCAATTAAGATAAAATACGTTCATATTAACTTTTTAGCGTGAGTTGATTGACTAAGCTCATTTTTATTCATATTCTGACGTTAGTCTAGTTGTCTAGTTAGAAAAGTCAGCACTTAAATTTTAGGCGAGATGCTCTATATTGTAAACTCGTCTAAATATCATCAGCGGGGGACCACTCTGTCAAGACAGTGAGATCAGGTGAAAAAATCATATTTACGATCAATAAAATGTGCTAGAGATCGTCGTGCATTTCGAGCATTTTAATATTTTTTTATTTCATTGACCAATACAAGTTGAACTGCTTTTTATATACTTTAGTACAATTATGGGTTGAAATTTGTATCTACGTATATTTGGTTGTATATTTTGAAACTTAAAAATAATTTCTTTGAGGTATCTTTCTGCACATTTATTTTATAAACCTTAAGTATTTCCAATTTCACATTCCTGATTGTGCGACATAGCTTATTTGCATAATAATGGAGAGGAAAAAAAATTATTTTTTTACTAATCTATTAGTTATTATTGGTTACTTTTCGAAAAACAAAACTGGGAATCGACTCTAATCTATATAAATGAAATCGAATGGCCGAAATGTATGTACGCGCATAACTGCCGACCGACCGCACAAATTGGATAATTATTTTTACGTAGTCCTCATTGTTAGGAGAAGGTTTGTATAGAATAAAATTAAAATATAACCGGGAAAGTTTTTTTATTTCGTCCATGACTCAACCCTTCCTGTGGGAAACTATGGCGGGCATAATTACTAGAGCAAGTTTATAAATCATTGAATCAAACGTGAATATTTCACTTATTTTCAGTTTTATAAAATAGAAAATAAAAAAGGTATATTAAAATCTCTCATGAAGTCATGTAGAATTCATAGCCGTTGCGTAAGCTCAGCCCGAGGCTTACGTACAAAAACTTAATTTAACAAACGAGCAACAGAAGCATTGAAGTATACCAAACGTTACCACTACTACAATTTTTTAAATATTCTAAACGTGTCGAAACCTCTGGAGTGGCCGATGTGAACTTCACATAACACAGATCCTCGTAGATTTCTTCGACACGATCCTCGCATGTTGCACTCGGGATCGTGAATTGGACCCATGGGACTTCATGTGAAGTCGCTGGATGAGCGGGACTAATTTCCATGTCGCTGCTGTATGGCGGCGGCTCGAGCGTGGCACACGCGCTACTACAACCGCTAGCGTTAAACATGCGAATTTACGTTTCGTAGTACGGGCTTTGTTTACGTTAATATTTCAATTAGAGTTAATACTTACACAGACTGCAGGTCTTTGTAAATATCCTCTTCCGATTGCGTCCGTTGCGCTGAGAATGGTCTGAAACAAAATTATGGTGTTACTTTTTCTTTGTAAGTAATTTAATTACATACACAAACGTGTATATGGACAGAAAAGTGTTAAACCATCAAATATTTCCAACTATAACATTCGGTTAGTACAACAAAACATATAAGTAACGATAGACAAGGCTATTGCCATTATTCTGGAACTAACATAAGTGTAACTCAAAGTGGTAGGTAAGGCATTTGTATATACGGATTGATTGGGTAATATTAGCAATAGATCGAGCAAGTTACTCAGTTGCTGAGATAGTTATCTACCATCTGATTTAAGGAAAACTCAATAACTTAGATTCTAGTGATATTCATCAGTATGTGACGCACTCTGTGAGCAGTTTATTTATCAGGATATTTACATTTCATTTTATCATTATTTCATCTACATTTTTTCACACATATAACAAAAAAATTAAAAAGGTTGAAATTCGTATAAAAGCGCAGGATGTAATATCAAGGCGATGTAAAACTGTGCAGATTATAAGAATTTATCTTCTACGGAACTGACAGGAAAATGAATGTTAGTGTGCACTATTTTAAAATAACACAAATAGATTATGTAAACCACTACAAAATCTAAATGCCAGACATTCTTCAAAATTTCTTAAGACAGATTTATCCCGTGTATAAGTTTAGAAAACTTGTGCGTTCAAATCTAAAAACCTATACACGTTAAAATCAAGAGAGGTAATCTATTCTAAAAAGATGATTTTTGTACTATAAACAAATGAAAAAATTAAATTAAGTAATTGTACTTAATTGGTCTTAATAATTAGCTCGGCAAAGGATACAAAGTTCGTAAGGAAGGCTCGTCATTATTTTGTCAAAGACTTTGCGAGACAGTCGGTCTCTCCACTGTCTGTATTTGCCTCATTTTTTTATAAGATAGTGAAGCAGGACAAGGGATAGGGTTTGATTTCAAACCTGAACTAAAGATCCCATGATCATGGATTTAACTTGCACTTTACCAGGAGTACAGAAACGACCACTTATCGAAAGAATAAACAAAACATCTCGAGCGCTTGACAAAATTAATTTTACGAAATGAGTATTTGTAGGAGAGCCATGTACCGGCACAATAGGTAACACAGAGAATCAACGAGATAGCTGACAGGAGCTGGAAAAGAAGAAGTCGAGGATCGAAAGGACGTGCAATTGGAGGGGCCGATATCCAGCCCTAGTCTGCGATTTGATAATGACACGCCACTGGACGGTTCTACTGGGCCTAAAAGAAGACCCATGTCAAGCTATTTTTTCGCCTCTATCCACCAAGTGAGTGGAGTAACTGGAGATTTAAATACTATCCCTCATCACAATTTTTATAATCAAACGGCGGCAACTTACTTGTCTCTTGTAAGTGTAGGAAAGTAACAAGATAATTACACTTTTTGGGCTTGCCAAAATGGCTCAATTGTGACTGATGGAAAGATGTTAGAATTCAAGAGTAGTGTTTACCATGCTCATTGCGAATACAGGCAATTCAACAATATAGCGTGCGACCCCACACTGCTGAGATGATTCTGCATCATAGGTCTTCCGGTTTCTTACCCACTAACGAAATACGAGAGCACAAATTCTGCTATTTCAGGTTGGTCTTCCGTGTGAGTATCACCCCGGTAAAGACAGCCCGTTCGCGCTCAAATCAGCGGGGCTCTACCTTTGAAATATCTGCTTTAAAGTATCTGCTTTCAGTTATCCCTATCTGTTAATCTAGGAATAGATCGGAAGTTTAAAACCTATTTAAGGTCAAACCTTTCGAAGAAACGTAAGTTTCTGAACCTGAACTTCGATACAACTTATTGGACTCCAATCCTAGACATAAATTTAATGGTTAGACATCAGACGTTTCTCCCGCGTTAAATTGTAATGGTTCTTGCCACGCTCCCATGGGTCATAATAGCCTATAAAATGCCTTAAACCAAGAGAACTACCAACATTGTGATTCGTTTTTCTTTTTCTGACCGCGAATCCAAAGGTCGCCGTTTCGTATCCGAATCGAAATCGTTAAAGTAATGTAGACTAATACACCAAATTTAATAAAACATGCGCCTACATTAATAAAACGTTAGCTTAAGAACTTAAGAAGAACTCCAGGGAGTATTTATGTGTTGTAAATAATATAAATTAAATATATAAATTACATTTGTGGTTTCTAGATTCAAGATTTATTCCGACACCAGTATGTGGAAGCAAGACATATTGCGCCTAACCGAAGTAATTGACGGCAGGATGCCGACGAATGTTTCATACGCTGGTCGTTTTAAATTTGAACCTAGTACTGCTAGATTTAGGATCTCAATTTAAATCCAGCTAGTGAGTATCGCATAGTTACGAAAGGTATATGACAAGAGATTTAATCGATAGGTTGTTTGATAGATATACATACGTTTCTTGGTTTTTTTTTGTTTTTTGGAAAAGGGCAGGCAAGCAGATATATCGCCTGATGGTAAGCAATTACCACCACCCATGGACACCCGCAACACCAGAGGCGTCACAATTGCATTGCCGGCCTTTGGGGGATGGGGGGAGGGGTCGGGGTATTGGCCTCCGATATCCTCGCTCACTCGGTGAAACACAGCCCAAGCGCTGTTTCACACCGGTTTTCTGTGAGGCCGTGGTATCACTCCGGTCGAGCCGGCCCATGCATACCGAAGCGTGGCTCTCCCACGGTAAGTATATGTATAGTTACTAGATATAGTATATCTTCTCTTTATCTAAATATGCAATCGCATAGTGTGATTACTTACAAAATACAATTAATTTAATGGATATTTTTTTTTTATCTGTGACAAATTGAGAATGCGTAGTGTCACCACATTTATCTATATTCATTCTATGGTTGTCGAGAGAAGCTATTAATGGAGCAAAATACGTAGAACAACATCTCTGCAAAGAGATGTAAAACTTGAAATAAACTACTAAACCATCAGGACAGCGGCATAGTAGGCCAAAACTCCTTTCTAAGTAGAAGCCTATATTCAACAGTGGACTACTACAGGCTGTTGATGTGATGAGCAAATGAGCAGACCCCTCCCAACTTCTCTGATACAGGGAGAGAGAGGTCTTGCGCTCCGGTTGAAAGAGTTGAAACTTGGACCATATCCAGAGCCTTTTATGTTTTATCAATAGCGAATATAAAACCATCTTATTTCGTTATGGCTGTTTGTTTACTCAATGTATTAGGACGAGATACTGCATCATCATCATTATCACTCATCAACAATATATAATGTCCCACTGCTGGGCTCGGGTCTCCTCTCAGGAGAGGGTTGTGCTTATTACTTTCTGTGAAGAAATTTGTAGCAAAATTACCGATGCCTGTTCTCACACGAGGGACCGACAATATCTAAGTATAAAAACTTAATGCACACGTATATCCACTTATGGTAACTGTGGAATTTAATTATAACAGGCTAGCTAAATAAATGTTACCTACTTCTTTTAAGAACTTGTTAAATGCTTTATAACTAAGTAGTACTTTCTTATTACTTATATTTTAATTTTATTACTGTAGTCTCCTCAAAGTAGGGTATCCAGCTTCACTTTGGAAATGAAGGATATAGTATATTTCTTACTCTTCCAATTTATTTTCAAGCGATATCGTCGCGGGTTCTAAGACAGTTTAACTTGTCCTCAGACATCCCGAGAGTAAGTCTTCGGGTGTTTGTGAATGTGGAACCTGGTGTACAGGAGTTACAATAGTGAAAGCGTGTAAGGATTTAGTCCCGCAATTCGTATGTATGTCATGCGAAATTACAGGTTCTACAATTCTACTCAGTGAACGAACGAATATCACGAAACTACATAAAAAAAAATAGGTAAGCCTTTGAAGTCCTACAGCTAAAATAAATTCAAAGAATACCGCTATTTATGTGTATGGTCATCAAAGGCCTTTTAAAGCGTTTCATTTTCTATAAACAATTACCGTTGCTGTATACAGTACAGTTATGACGTAATAGTATATGGCAGCATGTACGTGGTTGTCCTTTGTATCCGTTATGTAACACAGTTTCAATACATGCTGATAACATATAAAATGTACATACATAATCCCTATTTCTGAATAACTTTAAAGTTTCACTGATTTGAATATGGCTACATCACGAAGAACAATAACTGTAGCTTTCATTTCGTGATTTTCCGTAAAAGAGATAAGATATTAATTCTTCAAATTCAAATAGCGATACGATAGCGAGTCTAGTTAGCGAAGCTTTAGCCTACACTATTACTTGGGTTCGTTCAGCTGCAACTCTAGCCTCTTAATTCAGACGCGAATTGTGTTTAACAGTAGATTTTGCAACTGAATGTAAGTAGACGTGCACCTTGAATGATATCTATGTTTAATTGGTTTGACTTTCAACGGTACCACTTTGTGATTTTCTTTTTCTTTCAGGTACGTTAGATTTTGAAGCATTATTATAAAATGAAATTCAGGTGGCAACCATTTGCATACTCTTTACCTGTCACTATTACACGTTTCAAGCTTACCAGTTTGCCAGTATTCTTCTCATAAGGCTATACGTTTTTTGGAAACTGGATGTTATGGATCGACACAGGCACACAGTGGATTTAGGTGTTTTCACCTAATTCACTTTGATAATACAGTACATCTGTGGCGCGATCTATGTGTATGATTTTTATCTGTAGTTTCAATTTAATGTTCATAAATGCCTATTGTGTCTTATTTGAATAAACGATTTTGAATTTGTTTTGAACCATTATTATTTTTTAAAAGTCCGAATATTCTTTTTTTTTTAAATGTATAAAATCGCGCTAAAATTTCATCAAGAATCTTTTTCGTGTGCTACTTACTTGATGTTCTTAGTCAGAGCTTTAGGACACTGGCTGAGCTTAGCCAACGTGCACAGTACGCGATGAAAGTTGGACAGGTCGAAGAGCATGGATGGGTCGAACAAGTCCGTCTCTCGTAATTCGAATACCTCGTGACATGTCCGCAGGAACACTTTGATGTTGCGCATGCACAGGAACTGGGAACAATAAAAATATTTAAGCTACATAAGTATCCTGATACACTTTTTTACTGACCAAAGACTCAAAGGAAGTGACTGGCAGCGGAAGGATGTGAACTGCCCAAGAGCGGTCTTGGTCGCAGCCGTGGATGGCGACAGGCTGGTGATGACGATTTAGAAATAATGGAGACACTATTTTCTTATTCTTTAAAATTTCAGCCTTGCGAGTATATAATTGCATTGTAATATATAGTGTTCAGGCCTCCCCAATTGCAAGCCACTTGGTTCGATCCTCGGCTTCTGCGATTACTACATCTGGTCTATAGACGTCCTATTGGAGAGGTTTATATCCAGCAGTGGACTGCGGCAGGTTGAAGACGAATTTAGTTTTTAACAAGTTAGTGCAAGAGCACTATTTACAGCGATTGTGTCTATTCGTCTTCGCGACGATGCTATGGAGTTCAGTAGAAGTTTACTTGAGTACGAATGGCAGAATTCCTGGACGAATGATGGCTATTCTTTGTCATGATAACCGAAATATACGCAAACGGATCCTGCTATGAATAAAAATCCAAATTATAATTGCAAGTTTCGTAGAGTTCTATTGTTAAAAAAAGCAAAGTTAAAGTTAGTACTGGTATAAAGCTACGTGTACGAAAAATAGTAAATGTTCCTCTCAATTGTAATATTAACAAATGAAAGGAGTCCAGAAAGTTTTGGAAAGTTATACCAGTAATATTTACTTAATAATAAATAATTTTATCCCAAACTGAAAAAGAAATGATGACTATTTTTAATAATTACCATTACACCAATTTTTATTTAATTTCCAATTATACGTCTTAAGTTGTTCGAATAAATGTTAAATAAAATGTCCGATACTTATATACAACAAAAATTAAAACTTGGTTAATTCAATAGTAGTTTTATTTTTAAAGTTTTAAGTGTTTGGCTTTTATATGCTTAGAAAATCTACTTATCTTAGATACGAATCTAAAAAAATCTCCATAAGCTACTAACCAAAAGAGCTGGACGGGCTTCATAGGACTTATGTATTGAATTCGACATTATGTATGTATTTTTATGTTTTACGTCTTCAATAAATTAGGAAGTAGACGCGTTATATCAGAAATAATCACCATTGGTATTAGTAGAAATAGTGTTATTGGTTCTTTAGTAGTTTTCTGTGTGTATATATCGTTTAAGTGCCAGTCGTTAGTCCAGCGCAAATGTTTCCCCGGGCGTGTCAGATTGCGCGACGATCGGATTATGTGAACGAGAATTAGGAAGAACGCCTACACATGTATGTATGTTTGAGGACATAATGAACTACTTATATTGGTCACTAGGAAAAAAAGTATCCAAACTTTTTACGTTATTAAAATTTTGCATTTTTTTTTATTCTTTCGCAAAAATAAAATAGATCTTAGATTTTTTTAACAAAACTTCTGCTTTTTTTGGGTTATATCCTGTGTATTCTCATTAATAAAACGGACAAAAAAATATTGTTCAACGTAGAGATCGAACGCACAACACTCAGTGCGATAGGAAGTGGCGAGGTGGCCAATTAAACCACTATGCCATGCTGAATTCAGCACGAAGGGGCCGGCTCGAGATTAACACACAATGACAGTGTTGTCGTGTTTCGTTGGTGATAGTGGCGTTGGTGAGACCGGAGGCCCAATGATGCAAAAGCATCACTAGGCCGCCATAGTGTGTCACCATGCTGCATTGTTGCTTTGTCTGCGCGAGCAATGAGCATTTTGGCAGGGCCATAAATAAAATGGGAAATATGACCGCTGCAAATGACCCGTGACAGGTGACAACCCGGTGCGGCCGCGGGTGTGGTCTAAGGCGGGTCGGTGCTCCAACTCTTACTGCATAGAGCGGTGTGAGGCGTGACAGTGTCCTGCCCCGGTGTGACTTAGCAAACTCCAGGATATACCTCAGCCATAGGGTATGGCAGAGGGGACTCCAGAGCCGCTGATGCGTTCCTGGAGTTCCCGACTGCCGAGGTAGGCCGCCGCGGTGTTTAGTGGGTAGACCGGTACTCCGAGAGTCCCACACACGCCCTTTGTCTCCCCATATATGGTGCAAAAAGCATATCACGCGTAAAAAAAAAAGATCGTGATATATTTCCTGTAGTACAAAATTATTATTTCTTTCTTTTTTTTAAAGACTAAATTAGCGACATCCTGTTTAGTGGGGAATTTTCAAACATACATAAAATGAACATAAGAACAACCATCCAGACACAAAACAACAATTTGTGGCAAGGCGATATCTCATATGAGGTTTGAATTCATAACACTTGGCTCAGTAGAAAACGCCATGGCAATCGCTTAAATCACATCCAGTCAATTTCTTACAATGTAATAAAAATGGTATTAAACTCACTACATCAAAAGGTTTCATAACAAAATAAAGAGCTACATAAGTATGATTTTACATTGCATCTAGAGATTGTTAACATAAATTAATGTTTGTTATTAATATTGTTGATAGTTGAAAAAATATATAAATTGGATAATGTTTACACAAGGCCTTTTTACAACCTAATATTTGGCTATTTAAAATATCATCATCAATAGCCTCTCTTGAGAAAGGAGATTGGGCCAGACTATGCTAGTCAGACGGTAGGTATAAGGTTTGTTTAAAATTTTACTATCTACAAAACATCTAAACAGAATGAAAATTTACCACACCATTACCAGTTTAGTATGAAGTGACGTTGACACTGAAAAACAAAAATTTAAGTACTGAAATTTTGATCTATTTGTACTGTTTTTTTTACAAGATAGCTTTGATCCCCAGGTTAGACCAAATCTTTGTATAACCTGCAAATATTTGTTTCAGAGATTGGGTGTTTTCTATGTTTGTATTTGTACATGTTTGTATTTAAATATATATCAGTTGTCTAGTACTCATAAACAAGCTCTGCTAAGCTTAAGACTAGATGGTCTTGTGTGTTAGATGTCGAAAATATTTATTATTACTAAAACAAGATTCATCTTTATTGTGAGTATTATTTAAAATTTATTTATAAAATTTCATAATAACCAAAAGTAAATTTTGCAAGTCTGAACATATTTTATATTTGCTTTTTGTTTAAATTAATCATTTCTATTGGTGGATGGTTCTTTATGTAAACTTTTTTATTTAACTTATTTTAACCACCAAAAGTGGGAAAGGCTAGGAAGAAGAAGACTTTTTTATTTTACTTTTACCATAAACATGTATATATTATTTAATCTTCCTTCTTTCTTTTACGATATTATAGATAAATCATATAGCTTAGCTTTGTTTTGTTGAAGTTTCCCTTTTAATTTTATTATTATTCTAGCATATACTATAAACACATTCATGATTAAACATAATTTGATGAATTGAAATTTAATACTAAGTAGTACCGTTCATTCACAGTGAGTTTATGATGCTGATAACACTGGAACACATATTATGTGTGTCTTGAATATGTACATATCAATGGCAAGCTTCCATTCAACACTGCATGCATAATTAAACATGAACACATTATAACTGTAAATTTAAAGTTTTAAGCTCCTATTGAATTTTTACCAACTAATACCATGCTATTCACTATTCTATTTGAATTTTTTTTTTTAACGAACCTTGCTTGCGGAAATCGGGTACTTTTAAAAATATGTTCACATTTTGTGAAATTTCAATAGACTAATGAACGACCTACGAAATAGTTCTACATAATATGCGTGCCCCTATTATGTTCAAAATTTAATAGTATTCTAGTAATTACAGCGAAGGCCGTTGTGCCTGGAGCCAAATTACCTGTGCCATCTGAGGTCGCTGGTTGACATCCTTCATGTCGATACAGCCGGGATGTAGCACATTTAGGAGATTGCACAGAAGCACTCCATCACGCAAGGTGTATGCCAGATCATGAATTGAACTGTTTTCCCAATTTGCCTTATGGTCGGGACGTAGCAAACCACATCTCGTCAGCCAAGACGCGCACTCGTGCCATAGATCCTCGCCACCAGAAGCCATGATTTATACAAACGTTTTAGTGCACATCGATAGTATCGGTACCGAACACTGCTTTTTAATAATCAACAGGCCATTATTAAACGAGGGTTAATTGATAATTGACATACAAATTGATACAACAAACACAGTACGAACCAAGCGAGAGCAAGAATTTTTGACAACTATTTTTCAATGTTGCTGTCGAGCAAGATGTAGAAAATTAAAACAATATTGATGTAGCCCGTAAAGAAAATTAAGCAGGTTTTAACTGATAAATTAATTAAAAAGTTTTACAGTGATAAAGGCGAGTGAAAAAAATAATTGATAGAAAGATTTAAGTAGCAATAAATATTTGTGGAAGATACTACTGTACGAAAGCTATTTAATGTTGACAGCTGCGAAAAAACCAATTGTCCACGTAAACGTAATATTGGCACTGGCAATATTGTGTTAGTAGGTGAAGTGACGCGAAGGTACGGCGAACGAACGATTTTCCATGAAATTCATATTTTAGTGCTTAATATCGTGTGAATTTTGTGTTATTTTGAAGTGAAAGGTAAGTCGTATAGTTTAAACAATGGCCTGAAGAGTAATAATCCAATAATTACCGCCCAACAATTTTAAAATTTATCTATGACACACCCAGGTATCCGTGGATTTCTTAACTAATGTCCAACTTTCCGAAAGAAATCTGACTTATTAGTAGGGTAAAATCAATATGGAAACCTATGTTCACGCCTATTAATATCATTGTAGGTCTTCTTATTTCCTGCGGAAGTTTAATATTGACTCCAGTCATTATCCTTATTAGGTTTATTTTGGAGCATTACGTCATTGTACGTAAAGTGGGAAGTATGTGGGGTCGATATAGTTAGGTCTACCGGCGGCAGTTAGAATGTTGACGATGCGTGCCGAGCGATATCAGCCGCCAGACCAATTCCATAATACCTAGATTAGCAATAGTTCATCGCCGCGTCGCCTGAGCTTTCTGCCTCTGTGCCTAGAATACTAATAGTGTTGTATCTACTGGAGTGCTAATTGTTTTTTTTTCATTGCCAATTTAAGATTTCAAAGGTAAATAAGTGCCAAAAAATATGGGTCAGACATCTGTCATAAACATATGGTTTTTATTATTGATTTTCTTTCAGGACTGTTATTAGAATTATATGTAGGACTATTTCTTTATGAATTATGTATAAAATTTAAGTCATTTGGCTTGGCTTGACTAGTTGGCCCCACCCATGAGTTGACACATATATGAGTATTAGTATATGTGCTGTTCTAGATCAGATTGCATTAGTATTGATTACTTCAGTGGCACTGTGTGTGCAGTGAACAGTGACAACTATCTAGGCCACTGGATATTATAAGAAGAGGTAGGTATTAGATAAATGAAATCAAAGTATGTTTTTTTTTAAATGCTACAAAATTCTTTTCATTTTATACCTAGCTTTATAGTGTATATGTATAGTATACCTACAATGTCTTTATGAACACTGTACAATGGAATAATTCAAAAATATTAGTAAGCACAGTTCTGATATGTCTTTTTTTATTGAATGTGCAGTTTGGAAATGAAACTTTGTCAGAATTCTCTTTTGCCAAAGGTTTGATGTTAGTAGTATTAACCACTAATGCCTAATAGAAATTAATTCCAAATAGACCTTGTAAATTTATAGGGAGGCTAAGACCTTTCATATTGTGTAGTTCTCAGATCAACCTATCACCTTCCACTGCATAATGAAGGTAGGTGTAGTAAATTTGGTTCAATTATTTTTAATGTACAAGTGAGATATGTGAATCATTACTACTATCTGACCTGGCAAACTTTGTACAGCCATTTTTTTCCATGAATAGCAGTACAAAGTAAGCCAGGGTTTTCTTTTTACTATATTCCAAAAAACTTATTTTAGTATTCAAGCCTGGCTCAGCTTCTCATGGTTAGTGTACAGTCATGGACTAAGAAAATATAACGTTGCTAGTTTTTTTCAAATTTTCCTTTATAAATTTTTTTTTCAGATTATTCATAAACTCATTAAAGAAAATAATTATTCAATTTGGCCCTCTCCCTCAGAAAATTTGTAATCCATTCTGGTGTATCATTTTTATTTAAGTAGATGTAGAAGTATTCTTCATCTACTTAAATAAAAATAAAGTATCTAGGAGAGAATAGAAATGTGATGGGATTCCTTACTGAATATTATAATGGAAGAAATAATTAATGTTAATGATAGTCACCATAAATAATTATAAATATGCTAGGTGCCTCAGGGTGGATGCCGATGATGAGGCAGATCCTGTAAAAGACAGAGCGACGATCTTGACGCCTGTCGCATAGACTGGTCAGAACTGACCTTGGATAGAGAGTAGTAATGAGACACAACAGGCTCATAAAAAAAACTAAAGCTTTTTTATGATTATGTAAATTATTATTTCATCTGAGAAGTGGGTTTCCTATCCTTATAGTCAATTATGACAACTACAGTTTTAGTTCTATTACAGAATTGAGGATAAGACTAAAGACTCCTCATGGCAAATCCTTCCTATTGTGAATTAAGTTAAATGCTACAGTAAATCTCTACTAACACTATTACAGTGTTACAGTAACTGATTATTAACCAAAACGAATTTCTTGTTTTTTTAAACAGGATCTGCACTGTAAGTAATCTCTTATCTCATATCATATAGTTCACTTCGGCATAACTTGATAATAATATGTACTGATAAAAATAATTGTTATATGAAAGTAATGGTACCAAACACACCAATTTAAATAGTTGGTTAGACATAAAAGGAAATGAATGAAAATACAATCTTTTTGGAAAAAAAATACTGGCTGCAAGTTCTTTAAAAATGGAAAGAAGGTATCAACACATTACATTACACAGTGGTGAGTCACAAGGTCGTGTGATGTAATCACGCCTGGCTCCCGACATATTGCAGATACCATGCAGTAATTTAACTTAAATTGCCATTTTTATCTTCAGCCATTTTCTGCTTGTTGTTAATGGAAAAAAAATAAAAATTTTGTTGTCAAGACAAGAAATCTCTCCTCTTAAAGAATTTTATTGATTTTGTTAGGACTTTGGCTAGATTATTTCTTCCTATACTCCTTAATTTTTCTACTATAATTTTTACCTTGTATTGCATGCAACCATAGATGAGAGATGGCTTTTCTAATGTTGTGTAAGGTGTGTTTATGATAACACTTCCATAATCAGAATTTGATGACAGATATCATGTGTAATTGACATGTCTTTGTGATTAGAGTCTAAAGTATATATCTTTTTTTTAGACATTGATAAATACATCACTAAATATTTTAATGATAATTGATTATAAAAGACTGTTCAGCTGCTTATATAATAGCACAGCTTTTAACTATTAATTCCCATCCCATTTAGTAATTTATCTTGTTATTCTTGTGTTAAGTTCATACATTAAGGAATGTAATTGGCAAGACACCACCCCTCCTTTAACCCATTTTAATAGGAAAGGGAGGGGAGCTTATGTACATCTAATATAAATTCATCAATAACAAATAGTAGATGTTTTCAGTACATAACATACATGACTCACTAATAGTTTGAAACGGAAGTGGAGACTATATAGTGAGGTACAGTTAGACCATTGTATGTAAAATGTACAATAAAGTTTATTATATTCTATTAAATAAAGAACGAAACCACACTATCAAAAACAAACATCCTGTAAAAGTACAGCATAAGTAGTGTCGTGTTCGTTAGTGACTGTAAGATAGGAGGCCCAATGATGCAGAAGCCAATCCATGAGAGAGCCACGCTTCGGAATGCATGGCTGGCGCGACCGGAGTGTTATCACGGCCTCACAGAAAACCAGTGTGAAACAGCGACTGCGCTGCTTTTCACCGAGTGAGGGAAGATACCGGAGGCCCATACCCCATCCCATCCCGATCCCATCCAAAGGCTGGCACGCACTTGTAACGCCTCTGGTGTTACGGGTTTCCATTAGCGGCGTTAATCGTTTACCATCAGGCGAAACGCCTGTTCATTTGCCCCTTAAAGAAAAACATCACAAGGCCGCCGTGGTGTGGGTCACCGTGCTGCTTTGTTGCATTGTCTGCATTCGGAATGAGTATGTTCAATGAAATGAAACGAACTCTTGAATTTGGCTTATGCTTTTCATCAGGCAGTGTAGTTATTTTGGCAGCCTACACATAAAAAAATATATATGTATGCTGATTTTTCGTAATGTTAGCGCGATAGTCTTGAACAAGAACACACAGTGATCTTCCATTTATGAAGAAGGCCTTGTCTTGTCAAGAGTGATTGTGTGAGTGAGTATTCACTTAATTGAATTGGTCTGTCATCATGAGATAACATGTTAAAACTATCTTGTTGGATTTAGGTCACATAATCTATTCTTGATACCTTTTATATTATCATTATGCACATACTTGCGGCGCAAATACTGCGGTTGGCATTTTCTGAGTTCAGTAGTTTTAGATTTGAGTTTTTAATGAGAAACAGCTGTTGCACATCAAAAACTAATCTAAAACCACTGAACTCTGAACGCGTGCGATGAACCTCCCCATTTGTTAATAGGAAGGTTCAGCGCACGCGTTTAAAACATGCATAGCCACGATCACCGTTACGTAACAACTAAATAAACATAAAAAATAAAAAACATGTTTTCCACAATAACTTATCAGTAAATATTTGAACAAATTGCTTAACAAGTCATAAAAATTTAATCATCGTATCTTCAGCCTATCGCAGTCCACGGCTGGACATAGGTCTCTCCAATTGCACGCCACTTAGTTCGATTCTCAGCTTCTCGCATCCAGCTCCTGCCAGCTGTCTTGCGCAAATCATCACTCCACCTGGCCTGTGGACGTCCTACACTACGGTTGCCGAGACGCGGTCTCAACCCAAGAACCTGTTTACCTCAACGGTTATCGGTTCTACGGCTAATATAGCCAGCCCACTGCCACTTCAGCTCGCTAATCCTGTGAGCTATGTCGATAACCCTGGTTGTTTGTCGGATCAACTCATTTCTGATGCGATATCTTAGAGAAAAAAATTTCTACCGCGTATTATTATTGCGATTGAGCCCTATTTTACATAACTAAGTAACTTAACAGTAATAAAAGTTTAAATACAAGTTCTCTATAGATGCAAAATGATAGATCATATAGTACTGCTTTGTGGCAACTGAAACAAAAACAGATTCGTAATAGATTGCCTCGTCTCAATTCACTTTTGCTTGCGACTTTAGCCTACTTCTCACGATAACAATAAGACATATTAAGATTCTTTAAAATATTCTACCAAAAACACGTTCCGTAATAATAAATCTAATAATAATCTAATTTAAATTATATTCATAATAATATTTTAAGATGTTTCAAACTGGAACTTCTGTCTATTTGCCGCTTACGTGAGGTATGATGTCAAGCAACTTGACCTTCTCATGTAATTAATACAATGTTGGATGAGATCAGAAGGATGGATGATGCTTACCGTGATATTTATAGAGTTTACTTTCCTTTAATTTCCGTCCAGCCGCAAGTTTAAAAACAACGAGAGATACGACTAACAAAATAGATTACTTTCGAGGCATATCAAAAAGTATCTTTTGTGAAACGTCCAAATAAAACTTTTTCACCGACTTCATTACCTGCTTTAATAAAAAATCCAATGAAAATATTTAAATACAAGCGTCCAAAAATTTCTTCTCGTTATCGCGTATAGATTTTGCGGTTGTGTAAAGAGAAATTAATTTATTTTAAATCTAGGCATCCCTACCCTATTCTTGCCGGGGCATGTATTCAGTCTGAATCTAAAGTAGCCTCCACACTACTCCCGAAGTTGAACGAGTTAGTGAATACGATAGTGTGGAGAGGCACTACAACTGACTTCTTACAACTTCGGTTCGCCTCGTCAAAGGATTCGAAAATAATCCGAATGTGTTCTTCGCGAAGTTGAACGAGTGTGAAGCGACGTATTTCCGATTGCGGTCAACTTTATCGAGTAGTTCGTCGAGTATGTTCGCGAACAGTCTGGAGGGGTCATAAGCATTGATGACGTCAAAGTTGTACAAGACAGTGACTCTAATTGACCTCTCTTTTACTTGTATAGAGATTGCGTGACTCACGCCAAATAAGCGCCGGTCCCTTGATATTAGGGTACAACGTCTATTTCAGCTAAATGAAAATATTTATTTGGGATTTGGGTGGTTTCTTATATAACCAGGCGCTTTTCCGACGACAAATCTCCTTAAGAAAATAATTGTTTTTGGACAGGACAAAGAAATATAACGAATCAGTCAATCAAACATGAGAGGTGTTTGGTTGACTGGATCCCTAAGGAACATATATTTGCAAGAGCCTCTCTTTCGATTACGATACAGTATTGTCTCCCAAAAGTTTTGCGGTAACACCATCCATTTTGAACACCACTCTACTGAGGCAAAGGCAAAAAGAAGATTAATAGTTTTAGCAGTATATATGCGTTTGTGTTTGTATATTTGTAAACTACTAAACCGATTACCATGTAGGGTAAATAAATTTTATCAAAAGATTTTTTAAGTTCAACAAAAAAAACTTTTGATAAAGTTTATTTATTTAACAAGAAAACTTGTTTGTTGTTGTTGTTTCTTATTTACTTTTACTAAATACTACCTATATAAAGCATATATTTTATATTTACCTTCTGATGATGTTGATTTCAACTACGATTTGGTTACTTCTTTCTTTTCTTTACTTATTTCTTTTTCCTTCACATATAGTTTCGCATAACGAAATCTGTAAATAAAGAAAAGTTATAAATATTTAAAAAGATATGACGTGCGTCCCGTTGGCGAGCGGAAACTCCAGCGTGGCATACCATCGTGGGGGATCTAATTTAGTTTGTTAACAGGAAGCTCTAATTTTTCGTTGCAGTGCAAGTGTTAGCCATTTCGTTAAGTAAAAATAGATAGTTCCCCTCATCGCTCATGTTCATTATTAAACAGTTGTTTATTTTAACGAATTAGAGTAAGTTGAAACATCCTGTTCTTTTCTAAAATACAATGGGGTACTTTAAGTTACTATTTTTGTATTTTAAAAAACAACGACGACTGTAATATAATACTATAATTAGGTGTAAAGAAAATGGACTGCACGATTGTCGTAGTGGTTCAAGTGGTCATCACGCCGCATTCTTCTGTTCCAAGTGTTACCAGTTTAAATCCTACATGGAACAACACCGTGTCATCCACTAATTGTTGTTCCAAGTCTTGGTGATCTCCGTGTCCATTTCGTCGTTCGTGTCGTATGTTTATAGAGTCCCCCTCTACACAGGATTGCATATGCGGGATAGTCTTTAAAAAAATTTCGTCACATATTATACCAAAAATATTGATCAGATATTTTAAATTACCGTTTCATGACTCGAAATTTAATTTGTAACTATAATAATAAAGTTCTTAAGATAATAGTTGATTGCCCTCGTAGATGTAGCCGGAACGAAATTGCTGGTTAGTAATGGTAGGTTCATTTGCAGGGGTTTAAGTTTATAATATATATATTTTACATTGATACATAATTTGTACTGTAATATAAGCCGTGTCATATATAATACAAATAATTTTTGAAAATATGTTTTCGTTGTTACAGTTGAATTATAATCATGGAGCAAATTCCACCACCCAAGGAGGTGAAGATCCTCGAGACTGCTGAGGATATTCAAGAGCGTCGTGAACAGGTAAGAATCCAAACGACGACGCGTTCAAATCTGTTATCTATTCTATTACACATTAAGCTCCTAATGTTGTAAAGTTTTATTAAAATAATGGTTTTGTATTTTTTGTATATAAAAAAATACACAGAGGTCAATTAACCTTCAAGCACAGCAAGAGAGCAATTTTATTATTTCTATCGACGCGCAAATAATAGTATGAATTTGTTTGACCGATTCCCACCATTTTCTTTTATATTGACATCCATAACAGGCATCCAATCTAAATTATATTGACATGCAGGAGAAAGAAAATAAAACAGACTAAAAACTTATTCTATACGAGATATTTGTTACTAATTACATGAATCTCGTAGGTTCTGAACCGCTATGAAGACTTCAAGCAGGAGGCTCGCGCCAAACGCGAGAAGCTCGAAGACTCGCGTCGTTTCCAGTATTTTAAGCGCGACGCTGATGAGCTTGAGTCATGGATCCAGGAGAAGCTCCAAGCTGCCTGCGACGAGAGCTACAAAGATCCCACCAATCTGCAGGTAAATTCCCATGTGTACTATAACAATTAAAAGCAACTTCTGGAAAATGGACAGTAGCAATTAATAAATAAAAAACATGATGATGAAAACTTTAAGACGTTTTAACTTGTACTTGACCATATCTTTTTTAATTGACTGCACGGTTAGCATAGTGGTAGTTGTGGGTTCAAACACCACATCACCTCTTGTGATCAGCAAATTGTTGTTTAGAGTGTTGTTATTACTATTATTATTTTATTTAAAAAAAATATAATTTATCCACATTATTTTTAATTTCCCATAGGCTAAGATTCAAAAACATCAAGCATTCGAAGCTGAAGTGGCCGCCCATTCCAACGCTATCGTAGTGTTGGACAACACCGGTTCTGAAATGATATCCGCAGGCCACTTCGCTTCGGAGACAATCCAGCGTCGTCTAGCGGAGCTGCACCGCCTGTGGGAGCTGCTGCTAGCCCGCTTGGCTGAGAAGGGCATGAAGCTACAGCAGGCGTTGGTCCTGGTGCAGTTCTTGAGACATTGCGATGAAGTCATGTTTTGGATTCACGACAAAGTAGGTTTTATTTGAAATGTATCAAACTTTTAAACATTAAAATGATTTAACTATATGATTATTCGTAATATGAATATTATCTGACTTCGAAAGATATTATAGAGTACAGTATGTAGACCTATTAGTTTGTAAATAATAATTTCAATAAAACATTAAATATATTAGGAATTGGCCCTTTGATTGCCCGGAGCGAACCAAATGTTCATTCTGATACACGTATTCATTACAATAGAGATAGTCGAGAGCGTGGTATGAGATCATTGACAATGCTAACGCTTACTTACTTCGCTTTAACGAATCGAGTTGATCTATTTTAATGTTTACTATCCTCATTTTTTTTGTGTAATTGACTATGTATATTAGTTAGCTATTTATATATATTATTCGTAATATCAATAAATAAATAATTTAAAGAATCTCTCCATAGCTTTATCCACTGCACACTATTTTAGCACTCACGTCGGTTATAATAAAACTAATGGTATATTCGGGGGATCTACCTTTTAATGATATGCGTTATTGGATCTCTCAAGTCATCCCAACATTATATCTCTTCACTGAATCTTTAACTAATTTCGATTTTTGAAATACACATATAATAATTATTTTTAAGGAAGCTTCTTTTTATACAAATGTATTTCATTTTACTCTTTTATTCATTCTTAACAAATTCGCATACTAGGATAAACTTATCATACTTTGATAACGAACCTTGTTTAACGTAGGTGTTACTGCTGAAAGTTGTTATGAAAAGATATTATACATTTTACTTTTATATAAAGTTTTTTCTGTATATCAGGGAATTACTAAGCATGATTTTCGTTGGATAAGTTACATAGTCCGTAATTCGTTACTGATTAAACATCTTTGTTAATAGGAAACTTTCGTATGTGCTGATGAGTTCGGTTCAGACCTGGAGCACGTGGAAGTGCTGCAGCGCAAGTTCGACGAGTTCCAGAAGGACATGGCTGCCCAGGAGTACAGGGTCACTGAGGTTAACCAGCTGGCTGAACGCTTGGTTCTTGAAGGACATCCCGAAAGGGAGACTATTGTTAAGAGGAAAGATGTAAGCATAAACGTCACTATGTACTCGATATTTAATACTTATTTTTAATCGACTTTAGAAAAGGAAGAGGTTGTCAATTCCACTATTAAAATTTATATTTGTTACCTCAGAACTTACGACTGGACGAACCGATTTTGACGATTCTTTTTTTAATTGAAAGTTGTTGCTTCCCGTGTGATTTTAATCTCATTTTAATTTGGTCCAGTTATAGAAGTCGTTTATTTTGTTAAATTTTTGTCATTTTATGTAATTCTTCAACATTCTAAAACGGGAATCGAACTAGCAATATAGCAGCATTTAGTATGCTACTAATAAATTGTATTGTATTGATTTTAGTAGAATTTTAGTGTCCTTACAAAAAATAGTTTAGAATTTAGTTGAAATTTAATTAACAAAGTATTTTTTTCAACCAACCATTTCAACACTCAGGAGTTAAACGAGGCCTGGCAGCGTCTCCGCCAAATGGCACTCATGCGCCAGGAACGTCTGTTTGGAGCTCACGAAATCCAACGCTTCAACCGTGACGCTGACGAGACCATCGCATGGATCTCGGAGAAGGACGTCGTTTTAGGATCTGATGATTACGGACGTGACTTGGCCACTGTTCAGACTTTACAGGTATGTTTACTTTTCTATCTCACATAAAGCATACAAAGATAATATACAATTCAGCATCTATCAGCGGAAGTTCGCCAGTGACATCATCTGACCTGAGGTTGGAGATTTCTCCTGTCATGATGGAAGGATGTATCGTTCGAAAGAGAAACAGAAAGTTATTAAACGTTCTGGTGTTCTTTTGATAACGTAATTAAATGACAGGACGAATCATTAATTTCTTGACTTACTTTTTTTTCCTAAACTTTTTTACATATCTCTTTTAAGATAATATATTAAGTTCATGTTAAACTTTTATTATTTCATGTTTAGCGTAAACACGAGGGTGTAGAACGTGATTTGGCGGCTTTAGAAGACAAAGTGTCGACCCTGGACGGGGAGGCCGCTCGCCTGGCCGCCATACACGCCGACCACGCACCCGCCATCCACGGCAAGCGGGATGAAATCACTCACGCTTGGCAAAAGCTTGTGCAGAAGGCCAAGGTAAGTACACTTTCTACCACTATTTGTTATGCACATCCTAAGAACAAACAAATAAGCAAATAATTTTAAACTTTTTTTTTATTGACGTTATTTTGTCAATTATGTTATACTTGTTGTCATGATAATAAAATCATTATTGTATATTTGCATTGCAACAACTGAAAAGCCTAAGATTTCTATAATGTACCTCAAGAAAGTAAAGAATCTAACTTACATAAAAAGTACTCTTTTTTTTGTATTTGATGGTGGGTAAACTGATATTAAATTAGTTTATGATCATTTTGAACCGCTGTTCGGTGTTTAGTAACGGACTTGAAATGAATTGGTTCAGTAAAGTGATGGATGGTATGTGCAGGAGCGTCGCTCAGAGCTGGAGTCGTCGTACGCGCTGCACCGCTTCCTGGCGGACTACCGCGACCTGATCTCGTGGGTGTCGGACATCCGCGCGCTCATCGCGGCCGACGACCTCGCCAAGGACGTGCCCGGCGCCGAGGCGCTGCTCGAGAAGCACCAGGAGCACAAGGTTTGTCTCATACGTAATACAATTCCTTATTTATTTATATGTTACATCACCGTCATTCTCAAAACAGGTTGACCTAAGGCGATAGAGAGGAGATATCACC
Source organism: Hyphantria cunea (assembly GCA_003709505.1). NCBI lineage: Eukaryota > Metazoa > Arthropoda > Insecta > Lepidoptera > Erebidae > Hyphantria > Hyphantria cunea. Next base: position 385,630 of record PKRV01000705.1, read on the forward strand.
TTTTACTTTACGTATCGTCGTATCGTACCGTACATACGATCTTCGCCTTTACAGTATTAGTAATATTCTGTTTTCTCTGCAGGGTGAGATGGACGCTCGCGCTGACGTGATCCAAGCTTGCGGAGCTGCCGGCCACGCTTTAGTGTCAAGCGGTCACCGCGCCTCGGCCGAGGTGTCCACTGCCCTGGAGAATCTGGAGAGAGACACGTCAGCCTTACACCAGCTGTGGGACCAGCGAAGAGTGCAGTACCTGCAGTGCATGGATTTGCAGCTGTTCTACAGAGACACAGAGCAGGCTGATGCTTGGATGCACAAACAAGAGGTATATAATTAATATTTTTAATGCATAATATGGAGGTTACCCATGTTTGCAGTAGTAATGTATTTTTTCTCACTGATATTAGTCACATTTACACACAGTATTGTTTTTGTTAACCAACCAATTTTTTTTTCGTATTCCCAAAAAGCAAGTCAAGTTTTATATTATTGTTCACCTATTCAAGTTAATATATTAAATTTTTTCTTTTAAATAGGCATTCCTTGCTAATGAAGACGTTGGCGACTCTCTGGACTCCGTTGAAGCCTTACTTAAGAAGCACGAAGACTTTGAGAAGTCTCTAGTGGCCCAGGAAGAGAAGATCAAGGCGCTAGATGAGTTCGCCTCTAAACTGATCGAGGGACAGCACTACGCAGCTGACGACGTGGCGCAGCGACGAGAGATGCTGTTGGAGAGGAGAGCCGCTCTCTTGGACAAGTCCCAGCAAAGGAGGGCTTTGCTGGAAGATGCTTATAAATACCAACAATTCGAAAGGGATTGCGATGAGACAAAGGGTTTGTGTCTATGAAATATATAATATAATGAAGTAGATCTACTCACACAATTTAAAAGGCAGTCTATAAATTTTGACAAGCACTTATTTAACAAAATAAACTTTGTAAAAAACAGCAACAATATAATGACAGTGAATATTGAACAAAAAAAAAACTAATATGTGGGGGTCGGTGTGCCCAAGTTTAGTGTAACTACACAAAACTTGGGCACACCGACCCCCACTATTTAAAAAGTTTAGTTTTTTATTTTAATTGACATCCGGCAATAAACTCTTTCATCACCATTTAATGTTTTCTAATTTCATTAGGCTGGATCAACGAGAAACTCAAGTTTGCAACTGATGACTCATACCTGGACCCCACCAACTTGAATGGTAAGGTGCAGAAGCACCAGAACTTCGAGCAGGAGTTGCAGGCGAACAAGCCCCGCATTGATGAGATTACTATCACCGGCAGCAAACTGCTTGAACAGGAGCATTTTGCTAAACGTGAGTATTACTGGCTATTTTTTTCATTGAGTTGGATCATTTTATTTTTCTCTGTATTCTAATAATCATCACCCTCTCATTTTAATACTTGATTTATCTTCACCTATACTGGTTCGGTATAACGTTGGCTGGGGCTCGTATGCCGTCTTTATGGACAGGCCAACTCAAAACTATGATCCTTTCTTCAAAAGGCCAACCCAGATCCTATACTCGCATAGATTTTTATTGTTTTTATATAATCATAGTTCACGGGTTTAAAAAAAAGACACCTCTGTGGGTTTGTTTCGGCATTTCTTCCCAAAGCGAGTATAAGGAAATGCCGGCCTCTTCTAGCTGTAAAATCCGACGTGTAAAAATATCTGATTAGATTTACTTATTAAATAAATAAAATTTATCAATATCATCATATTTTTTAAAAAGTGAATCATTCATAAAGAACAATGGTATCATGCTTTGCTCTTTTCATTTTGTTTTTTATTCAAACTAAAATTGTTCGTGTCACGTGAATACGACTTAGTTTTATAGTACTATACCATATTTTACCTCCTTAGGTTTGAAACTTCCCAAAGAACCCTTTCTTAACATTTGCTTATAATATAAAGAGCATCTGCTGGAAATATGTCTTATGTTGTATTTATAATACATAAGTATATTGAACAGTGCCGTAAACCTTATATCTAAGTAGCAATGTACAATTAAAGTATGTTGTTAATGTGATGCTGTAAATTAAGAAGTTAATCAGTAGTATTTGTTGCAGCTCAAATCGAGTCCCGCGTGGGTGAGTTGGGTGGTCTGTGGGAGAAGCTGGCGCTGGCCTCGGAACTGAAGGGAAGCAAACTGCAGGAGGCCGCCGCGCAGCAGCAGTACAACCGCAGCGTCGAGGACATCGAGCTCTGGCTCTCTGAGGTCGAGGGACAACTGCTCAGCGAGGACTACGGGAAGGTTCGATTTTAACTTGTTATTTGAACAAACATATCATTAAACACGATCTGTCTTTAATCTTCAATACAATAAACATATACAATACAATTGACAAAGCTTATATCCAATAATTAACTTCTTGTAAGCACACAATGTAACTTTGTGACAAACTGATTTTATATACTTTGCTATATTTTCTACTAATTGAGGATACCTATACACATCTGAAAAGAAAAAGTACCCTGTGAAACAAACAACCCAAATATATTTTTATCATTTTTTTTAACTACTGAATTTATTGTATTCTTTTGTTGTATGCAGGATTTGACTAGCGTGCAGAATCTACAAAAGAAACACGCTCTATTGGAAGCTGATGTCAGCTCGCACGCTGAACGTATCGAAGCGATCCGCAACCAAGCTGAACAGTTCATTGAGAAGGGACACTTCGACGCTGACAACATTAAGGCTAAGAGGGTACGTACGTTAACTTGACTGCCAACCAGGCCAACCGCTTAGTGGTTTATGCGGGCGCCAAGCCGCCGTCTACTGTGTCCAAAGTTATGGGTTTAAATCCCACATGTGACTACATTTTGTGTGTTCCACAAATTGTTATTCTGGGTTTAGGAATTCTTTGTATGTTTCATGTAGATATTCCTAAGACAAGTGTTATCTTTAAAACAGAAAGTTGCTATAGTTATAGGAATTTATTACAAAAGTATGAATATGTTTTTTTGTTGTATCCAGGATGCTTTAGTAGCCAGATACAGTGCTTTGGACAAGCCAATGGCAATCCGCAAGCGTCGTCTCTTAGATTCGTTGCAAGCCCAGCAGCTATTCCGTGACCTTGATGATGAAGCCGCCTGGATTCGGGAGAAGGAACCTATCATCGCGTCGACTAACAGAGGTGAGTTATAATCGATGTGTCTTGCTCATATCAGAATATGATCGTTCAATCTATAGTCAATACGATGCATATTTAATACGGTAGATAACACCTTAGTCAAATTATTTCTTTTCTATCATTTGTAATGTGTATGAAAAAATGTACTAAATGCAACCTTGTGACGTCGTCCTTTTAAACTACTCAGTAAGCACTAGTACACTTCTAGTGTAGAGGCATGGATGTGAGTTATCTTTTCACCGTGGGAGAGCCACGCTTCGGCATGAATGGGCCGGCTCGACCGGAGTGATACCACGGAAAAACCTCACAGAAAACCGGTGTGAAACAGCGCTTACGCTGTGTTTCATCGAGTGAGTGATGATACCGGAGGCCCATACCCCAATCCAACGCCCCCTATCCCCCTCACCATCCCCCTTCCCCCCAGGCCGCCATAGTGTGGGTCACCATGCTGAATTGTTCTTTTTCGCATTGAGGATGGTGGCCACCACTCTTGGATTCTGCTCATGCTTTCCATCAGGCAGGGCAGAGTCATTTTGGCAGCTTAAATATAAAAAAAAAAAAAAAGGTGCTATAAATAAAATTATAATAAAAAACTACATTTTTCAAAACGTTTGACTTGATTTCTCAAGTTCTACTGAACCAATTGACTTAAAATTTGGTGGGAAATTTTCTCAATACATGTCTCTGTCTCTCTGGATTTCTCTATGCTACCAATTTTCCCGCTATACACAGGTGTCCTTTTCTTTTCGGTCAAAATATTTTTAGGCATTATTTATTTTTAATTTTTTTTAGACTCCATTTTAAAATATTAAGCAGTGTGGAGACTAATTGAAACGTTGAGTAGTCGTTCGTACGTTTAAGTTTTCGTGATGTGTTGCTGAGTGGTGCGTTTCGTTGTGCGTCGTGCAGGGCGCGACCTGATCGGCGTGCAGAACCTGATGAAGAAGCACCAGGCGGTGATGGGCGAGATGGCGCAGCACGAGGCGCGCGTGGACGCCGTGCGCGCGGCCGGCGCGGCGCTGCGGGACGCCGGCCACTTCGCCGCCGACGACATCGCCGCGCGCCTGCAGCAGCTGCACCACCAGTGGACGCAGCTGCAGGAGAAGGCGCTGCAGGTACCGCGCCTGCTCCGCACTACTGCTGCACTGCCTCGCACACCGACACCTTACACTACACTCGCATGCTCCTAATTAAATGACCGTCATTTTTTTAAGTTATACTTTAACTATTACTTTTAGTTCAAATGCAAATTCAAAATATTTATGACATGATACATGAGGCGTTATGGCTAACTAAGTATACATTTTCTCATCTGAGCGATAGTTCATCTAATTAGCTCCAGATAAAAGATTTAGAATAGTTAGCTTTAGATACTACACTTTACTTAACGTTTTATTTGTGTAAATATCGTGTAAATTTATATTTCATTTGTGTCAATATTCTTAAACACTAACTTTCTCAATAACTAAATTTAATACTTTTCGTTCAGCGCAAACAAGACCTTGAAGATTCGTTACAAGCGCAACAGTACTTTGCTGATGCGAACGAAGCTGAATCCTGGATGCGTGAGAAGGAGCCCATGGCCAACACACAAGACTACGGCAAGGACGAAGACTCGTCCGAGGCTTTGTTGAAGAAACATGAAGCATTATTATCTGACCTCGAAGCCTTTGGCAACACTATCAAGTCTTTGAGGGAACAGGCTGACGCATGTCGTGTGAGTATGAGGCTTATTTGATTTTTTATTGATACTTAGTTGTATTCTTTCATGACTTGAGCATAAGTTGTAGCAAACGCGTCCTATGGAGTAATAGGCATGATGACAGTAACCTAAAATTATGTATTTATCTGATGAAATGGGGTTCATGGAGTATAAAATCGTATTTATTTTTATAAGTAGAGCGAGATTAAAAGTTAATTAAAAAAATTTAACTACAAAATATAGCAATTGGCCATATTTAGTTGAACACCAATCGGAGCGAATTACGTCACTTATGAGTAAAGTTCTTTCTTTCTTTTAAAAAAGACGCCATGACACCACGGAGCGTTTTCTCGTAAATTTCTGTTTTATTCTAAGGGACACTTACGGCTCTTGCAACTGACAAGTAGTGACGTAATTATTTACCATCAATTGATCCGTTTTTCCTCTTTTGCCCCCAATTCCATAAAAACTAATATGAATATATGTGGTGCTGCAGCAACAAGAGTCTCCGGTGGTGGACGTGTCGGGCAAGGAGTGCGTGGTGGCGCTGTACGACTACGCCGAGAAGTCACCGCGAGAGGTCTCCATGAAGCGAGGAGATGTGCTCACGCTACTCAACTCCAACAACAAGGTAATAACTCAACATTTACATTCATTACTCAATACAATTAATTATAAAAACACAATCACCTCACCTCTCTAAAAAATTATTCGGAATATTTTTTTTTTAAATATAACCCAAGTACGTAAAATCTTTTACTGAAATATCTATAGTCTACTTGGGCCATTATTACGAATCTATTGACACCTCATTCATTAAAATCGGGTTAGTAATTTAGACCCTATGGTGTAACATACAAATATTATAGTTTGCTAAAATCCTTTTGGTTTCGCCGTAATTGGGTAAAAAAATAGAAGCGTTATTGAGAGCAAAAAGTTAAAAAGAGATTTCTCCAGAATTGTCCTAAATGTAAATGTTTTTGTAATGCTTTCAAATAAAAAAAGAATTATAAAAATCGGTTCAACCAGTCGTAAGTTAAAAAACAAAAAAAGAATACAATCGAATTGAAAACTTCCTTTTTTGAAGTCGGTATCATATCATATCATATATCGGTCATATTATTATATGCCAAAATCTAGGCGATATGATAGTTACGTCTTAGTTTTAAATATTTAGTTTTTTTATATTTAAGAGACACTAGCAGAGAATACCTATGAAATCAAGTCCATCGTTTTTATGCAAAAAAAAACCAATTTTGTAAATAAATTTACATAAATGGTAAATAAATTAGTTGTTTACATATAATTGACAATACTAATTTTTCCCAACTGTGTCAATACAGAAGTGGTAAACCTCGTTGTTTAATGTTACATAACAGCTGAAAATCGTCCTTGTAATTTGATATATACACAGTAATGTTTATCGATTAGCGTCGACTCGTATTGTTATTACATTATTTATCAATTTGGGCTACATGTGCTTCACGAAATAATGAAAAAATATATTTTTGTATTGATTTATTGAATCAATACAAATTTCATGTTTTGATTGCTATTAAATCGCTCACAATACATTTTGATAATATAGAAAGACCCCATAACAAAATTCTTGACTATCCTTTGAGTATGGTAGCAACGTATTATGGCAATGGAGAAAAGTTAATTGTCTTTATTCATCTAGTTTGCAACAAGTAAAAAACCTTTATTATACGACTGTGTAAGTACGGCTATGTTTTTCGAGTGTATGTATGTATGTATATATCTTTGGCGCGACCTAGAGCCCAAACGGCATGTCGTATTTTTCTGTGAGTGGTTTCAATAGATTCGTCTTAGCCGTGAAAGTGACACTGGGTACATCAAAGTTATAAAAAGAAAACAAATAAAAATACGTATACGGACTTTTTTTAAATAATTCATTGCTTGTTAAATTACTGTTCCCGCTAATTGTCCGAATGAATAGACCGATTTCCACTAGATTTTCATCCATAGATAACTAATAATATAATGATAAATTATGCTACTATTGTTTAAAAAATTAAAGAATTATACGATATTGATTAAATTACTGGGAACACTAATTTAAAACATTCATCAGGGCTGATTGATGACTAGAAACAACATTTCATATATATTTGTTCACACATAATAGCCGATTGTTCCATTATTTCTGAAGTAAACGGGCCCCTTTGTACGGTAACATTAATGCTTACAAAAGCACAGATATAATATGTAAATAATAAAGTTGTATATTTCTAATAATGGCTGGTTACACGGATGACTCAGTGGTTTAAACAGGCACCTTGCCGCTTCCTACTACACTGAACATTGTGGTTTAGATTTCCACAAGACACAACGCTTTGTGTGATCCGCAAATTGTTGTACTGAGTTTGGTTTTTCTTTATTTTCGTTTGTCCGCGAGGCTGCGATATTCCTAGTTAAAAAATTATAGACCATGGCTAAAAATTGTAACTGTTGTAATATTTATAAAAATCTTGCTACATTTTAGAGATTTAAAGATATTAACATCGTTCTTCTTTAAACAAAGGTGGAACCAATCTAAACGTTAGTCAAGGCTATATAATATTGATTACATGGCTTCAAGAAATTACGCGAAGTAACAATACTTTTGTACAATTTACAATTTTGAAGCAATTGTTACTTTAAAAATTAAAGTTTTTTTTTAATAAACCCATTAATAAACACATTGTAGTGTGAGCACATCACCGGTGTTTACTACTTGCGTTATCTGGCTGAAACCGAACAAGGCTTACGTAACATTCGTTTAGTAACACGGGGACCATTATTACAGTATGGAACGCATTATCGAACGAACGTCCTAACAGTGAATAATAGAATAATGTTCCGAACTTGAATTTTGAATATTTTTTTTTAATTTTGACAGATAAAAATGTAATTTTAGTAACGGCCAGTATTTATTTATGTTTTAATTGTAAGAAGGTTTTATGTTTAGTGAATCGTTCTGTGATATATAAGTGATATTAGTTAAAATGATAGTGTTAAGTTGGTTGTGTGTTATAGTGATCGAGAATCTCTTTGTACACAATAAGAAGGATGATAAGCGGATAAAACACGTAAGTGATAGATTTCAGCATTTATCTTTACGATACATTGGAGTGAGTAATGAAATGTTGCAATATTTGATTTTCTTAACACATCTAAAGTACATAATTCTTGTATCACGTCGTTGCTCACGATGAACTCCGAACCTGTCCAACCGATTTTCACGTTTTATGTTAAACGCGTGATTTCTGAGCTGAGTTTGATTGAAACGAGACGCGAATTGCGTGAGTTAGCAAGTAATTAATTTTATATGTCTTAAACACGCCTTAATCATTGTACCTCACAACTTTTCTTATTAATGGTTAGATTACGTAGATATATTCACATCTTTAATGAAAAAACTGACCTCTGTCTATCCATTCAAGCGTTTTAACTCTCATATTTTGCCAACTGTAAGTTAAGTCCTATTTAGGTGAGAGAAAGATGGGTAAGAAAGAGAAGGGGAATGTAGGAAGGGTGTTTGACATATAGTGGGGCACTCATGCAGCAAGTCAGAATCGTAATCGAAGGAGTTAGTTACCAGAGGGGTCAACCAAACAAAAACATTGAGATAATTGTTGAGGATTTATGTAAATATTAATTAATAAGTTATTCCGAGATATGTTAACTTTACTACATCCAATGTTTTAATAACTCTTCTTAATCATAACCTCTTGACAGACCTTCTAAGTCTTACTAGCTAAAATTCATTTGTAATGAAAATGATACCTATGGTTTTTCTCTTAAAAGAAAATTCAACATTCATTGTTTCTTTTTGTTATTTTATTTCATTCCGCACCGTGTTATGTATATCTTTCCGTCTTTGCATTCCTTTCAATACATATATTGTGTGACTGAGATATGTTGTAATGATACAAACATACAGAATCACTGAACTTATACGTAAATAATTTCATGAAATCAGAGAGTTATTTATTAAACATCATCATCTTCCTACCTTGTATTATTCCCAAGACAATTTGGAGTCGTCTACAAGTTCTATCAGTTTTTACCTGAATATCAATTTTTCCATGAAGCGACTGAATTCAAAGATTTAACTAGTTGTCAGTATATTTGAAGGCGCGGACTTCCGAATAACGAGATGATGATTTATTAATTAAACCATAGGTTCAAACAACTACACTAGCATATATCTAACTATTGCGACTAGTGTTGCCAATCTAATCTTTCCTGAGGGTCAAAGCCGACGAACTGAGTAGCGGAGAAGAGGCTTATTCTCAACCAAAAGTTCTTCAGAATACAACTGTATTTGATGCAACCAAAATAAATGACGGCGAGGGACGGTTGCTTTCCGACATTCATTCTTTCAAAGATAGAATATTTCCTGCTTTTGATATATCGCCTTCCCGAGCTTACATTCTGAAGTGTATAAGAAATATAACTGTCAATTCATCCTACTTTTTCTTTAAATTTTTGCAAATTTTAATGGGAGTCCGGTACCCTCACTCACTCGGTGAAACACAGCGTAGGCGCTATTTCACATCGATTTTCTGTGAGGCCGTGGTATCACTTCGGTCGAGCTGACCCATTTATGCCGAAGCGTGGTTTTCCCACGATAAGATTCCATTACATACCTATTTTTAGAGCGACAAACGAACAAATACAAATAAAGGTTATTATGTTACCTTTTTTCTTTTGCACTTTCTCATATAAATGAGAATTCAGGTAAGCGTAATATTTATGTATTACTGTTACCTGAAACGTCATGATTATAACAACCAATACCGTATCCGTAAGGTCGCTATGTTAATTTTGTTGATCGTGCTATTCCATTTGCATAATGTTGCCATATCTTAATACGACAAAAGGAAACGCCAATCATATGGATTTGCATGACCGGAAACTGGCGTCTAACAAACAGAATTTAAATGTATAACAGTAAATATGCATTTCGCATCTCCTAAACAGACGATGCAAGTTTTTTAGTAACATATTTAGCTCACACATACCAGATACTACAAGACTTAAAACCAAAAACAGATGAGAAAATATGTGTACGTTATCAGTAAGATTACTTTGAAAATGTAATATTATATATAAGTTTTTTTGCCTGATTTTAAACACGGTTATAGTTAGACAGCTAAACAGCTATCAGTAACCAAAGGGATATTTAAATTTAAAACATTTAAAATGATTAATGTTTGAGTATACATTTAGGAGACAGAATCCAATAAATTAGTGCTATAAAACCATATGCTATTTGTATCAACGATTTTTTGAAAATCAAATAGTTTTTGTTAACAAATATATCTAGTTGCTAGCAATGTCTAACAAAACTTAGTGTGTAATGACTACATATTGCATACTACCGTATTGCAAAATTATGATCGTAAGTAGATAACTCGTGACATTCGATTTATTCTTTGATATATTGACATACATCTTGAATGTATGTGGTATTCATTTAATCGAGGACAAATCAATAATGGCTCAAATCTCTTGAGTCAATGAGGCGTTCAATCTTTTAAGGATCGTTGCAGGGAATTTCATATTCATATATCATTCATGGCACGTTAACTGTAAGTTGAGTTCCAAAGAAAAAAGTTCCGTATCTTCTGATTGTGCTGTCAAAAAAACACTTACCTTATACTGGCTATAAACTAAGTCAAAACTACCAATGTGAAAATTATTAACATTAATTTACTCTAAAAACGAATTTAGCAATCGATTGTTCCTAACTATATTCTTGAAATAATTACATTTTCCGCGTTTTTTGTGATTATCATGTCTCAGCAAAATATTCTACATTAAAGTTATCTGTGTAAATACAGATTTGCTTATTTGTAAGTAAATAGTACTTAACTTATTCATGTTAACAGACAGAGATACGTCATGTATTAAACACTAGCTGACTACGTTTTCTATACCGTAATATTATTTCCCCGTTTTTGTTACATTCTTCATTGGTGCTCAGTTCCTATTGGTCTTAGCGTAATGATATATAGCCTATAGCCTGCCTCGATAAATGGGCTATCTAACACTGAAATATTTTTTCAAAATGGACCAGTAGTTCTTGAGATTAGTGCGTTCAAGCAAACAAATTCTTCAGCTTTATATATTAGTATAGATTTATCGTCAACAGATTTGGCAAACATGTATTCTAAAATATACTAGTCGTAACAACGTTGAAGTAAGAGGATCTTATCCACATCGCGTGTGTTGAGGAAATAACAATATGTAACTGTTTTAAAGAAAATTTACAACACTTATTGATTATCACTAAACGAAAAAATCACGCAAATAGAACGATACTTCTTATAAGTTATAGTGATGTAAATTTTTCAAATATTTATCACAATTGGAGGTCGCCCGGCGGCCGAATATTGATCGGCGATAATGATTTGTATGTCTTTTTTTCTTTGTGGTAACATGAAATGACATTACATAGACTTTTAAAACATGACGTTAAAGTATATACTGGATACAGTTTAATGCAGGCAACCTATTTAATTACTTTTAAACGTTATAATATTCTTTGCTTTCTTAAATTTTTCTTCATAAGTAGGTTGTAATAGTTTTTATTTAAACAATATGAATTACTACAAGCAAGTTCGTCCGTATAATGGCTTGTTAAATAAAAGTCTAAATAACAGCTCTAAAGTGTAAAAACAAGTAACAATAAAAAAACAGTTTTTTTTTATTTTGATGTACCTCCAGTGTCACTCTCACGACTAAGACGAATATATTGACACCACTCACAAAAAATACTATATGCCGTTTAGGCTCTAGGGCATGAAAAATAAATATACACACATACATACGATTCACTCTAAAAACATAACCTTCTTTCTTTCGCAATCGGGTGAAAAGAAAAAAACATGCACCATAACAGTTAAGAGTCTAAGAATAATAAAGTTTAATTTGTTACCGTAGGTATTGCAATACCCATTTTAGTTAATTTTCATTTATACATACAATAAAGTGTAATGGAAATATAATAAAAGTAATTTGTATTCCGTTATTGTCAGGACTGGTGGAAGGTAGAGGTAAACGACCGCCAAGGCTTTGTCCCCGCAGCTTACGTGAAGAAGATCGAGCCCGGACTATCCTCATCACAACAAAACCTTGCTGACTCCAGCTCGATTGTGGCCAGACAAAACCAGGTATGTGACAGATACGTGTGTTCACAACACAATATTTTTACAGACAAAACTTGCTTTGTTAGCTACAGTTAACCTCAATATTATGTACATACATTATCGCTAGAAAAGTTAAATCATAATAGTGCAGCATACAAATTTCTTTGAGAGAGAGAGATGATCAGAAATAAGTATAATTAAAACGACTCCAAACTGACGTCATACATCTATAAGACTTTGTCTATATTGTGATTGACAACAACATAACATTTAAAAAGTAACGGCCAATGTTATATTGACTATAAAAAATATAATCGATTTAAATGATTCCTTAAACTAATACTGATTGTCGTAAGTAACTATCATGTGTTGTGTTCTGTTCAAAGATTGAAGCCCAATATGACAACCTGCTGGGGTTGGCTCGAGAACGGCAGAACAAGCTCAACGAGACCGTCAAGGCGTACGTCCTCGTGCGTGAAGCGGCCGAACTCGCCACTTGGATCAAGGATAAGGTATACCATATAAAAGCATTTAACAAAGCTCGTTGAGTAATACTTCAAAAGTTTGTAAGGATTTCTACTCTTTTAACTTAAAGATGTAAAAAGAAAAAAAAAGATGTCTGGTAGCAAATGGATGCGGTTTGCTCAAGACCGGGATAGCTGACGCTCCTTGGCAGATCTTCTTTCAGCAATCGAAGTCAATAGGATGACAACAAGGAAATTTCAACTTATCAATCCATCAATCTGCTCATTTATAATCTCTTTTGGATTTCTTTCTTTCTTTTTCTTCTACCAAATGGCGTGGTTTTGTGTCATTTTTCACTTAATATCACACACTAACAATCGGTGTCTACTTGGTTGGGCGTTAACGGACGGAATTTTTTCGACCTGATTCATAAATACTATTATTTTGAACTGTTTTTTTTTGTTCAAAATAAAATGTAACGTATGTCTTTCCTGAATGGTGCCGCTTTCTGTTAGTGAAAGAATTTTCAGGATCGGATCAGTACTTCCGAATTTACCCCCTACAAGCATATAAACAAAGTTAGATACTTTATCTCTTTATAATATTAGTATAGAAGTATAGATAAGTACTAACAGCAAAATTATATCATAAATGATACATCTTCTAACGTAAATTTTCTATTCGCAGGAAATGCACGCCCAAGTGCAAGACGTCGGTGAAGATCTGGAGCAAGTGGAGGTGATGCAAAAGAAGTTCGACGACTTCCAAAACGATCTACGCGCCAACGAAGTGAGGCTCGCCGAGATGAACGAGATCGCCGTGCAACTTATGACCGTCGGGCAAACGGAGGCTGCGCTCAAGATTAAGACACAAATGCAGGTTAGATTTAATTTCATTAGTAATAAGAACAATATACATATATTATTACATGATTCATACTAGAGCGAAGGTATTTATGGTTACTGTCGGTCAATCATAATATAGTATAAATATGTAGACCAACATTCCTCTATGAATATAAACTCTAATGAAGAAATATTTTTTTATTTTAGTATGTAGCTTTTTAAACGTTTAATGATTGTTATTACTAATGCTAATAATAAATTACTTGTCTTTAATAACGATCTGTGTTTGTGAAAATCCCTGACTGTAAAATGGTTTTGGCAGGAACTAAACTCGAAATGGAGTTCGCTGCAACAACTGACGGCGGAGCGCGCCGTGCAGCTGGGCTCTGCGCACGAGGTGCAGCGCTTCCACCGCGACGTGGACGAGACCAAGGACTGGATTGCGGAGAAGGAGGCCGCGCTGGCCACCGACGACCTCGGCAAGGACCTGCGCTCCGTGCAGACCTTGCAACGTAAGTACAGGCTTTAGATACACTGCAATGTACGTCTGTTTTGTAACAAGTGCCTTACAATTACACCTTATTAGTCTATCGTTGTTCAAGTCCCTACTCTTTCATTGCCAGTAAACTATAACCTTCGGTATTGACTTTGACTGCATCGGTGGCGTAACGGTTTGAGTGTTCGTCTCACCGTTTTCTTCTGCGCCAAGTATTGTGAAAGAACTATTCCCGCCAACTATTCCTATATGGAACAACACTTTGTTCGATCTAGAAAATTGTTGTTCCTGTGAGTTTTGTGTGTAAAGTCCCTCACAACGTAGTATATATTCCTAGTACGAAAGTTGTCTTTTCAAAATTACAAACATGTGCTATCCGAGTCTGACAAACCCAGTAAAAACCTGCCTTTCTAGGAAGTACTAAGGAGACATTTGGTCTTTACAAGTCTCTTTTCTTCTAGGTAAACACGAGGGATTAGAACGTGACTTAGCCGCTCTCGGTGACAAGATTCGCCAGCTCGAAGACACGGCCAACCGCCTGATGACGACGCACGGCGACTCCGCCGATGCCACGTACAGCAAGCAGCGGGAGATCAATGAGGCGTGGCAGCAGCTGCAGGCCAGAGCTAACGCTCGCAAAGAGAAGCTCCTCGACTCCTATGACTTGCAGAGGTATATATAAAATAACATTTTAGATAATTAATTTAACTTGTCAGAAGTGACCACATCTTCTTTCAAGTTCTGAGGGTAGTTTTATAGTTGACTCATAATTGTTTGCACGTTAACATTACTAAGTTCTTGTTTCACCAGTTACAGGTAATTTCTGGATAGCTTATCTGACATATTTTTTTATATAAAATACTATAAATTATCTGTTGGAAAAGCTATCCAATATCATTTTGTAACCAGTGAAAGAGGACCTTAGTCTTCAGCATTGGAAGTTTATTAATTAATCGAGATATTTTAATAAGTGTATAGATCAAAAAGATAATATAAGTATTAATTTATTTAAGTTGAACTAATAATCGCAACATTATTAATCTTACTCCCAAATATTTGTGTAACTCTTGATAAAAGAAAACCTTTTTTAGTCATATTTATTTTTGATACTTTTTAATTTCGCTGTTTTGGAGAAATAAAAACATTGATTCTGCATGGTAAGCAGACAGGTATTATTGAGAAAACAGAAGTACAGCTATGCCTAGTTTATTTTCATTTCTAAATATTGTGGTGTTGTCAGTCCCTAACCCGCACTTGGCCAGCGTGGGGACGTATGGCCTTAACCCTCTCCTGAGAGGAGACCCGAGCCCAGCAGTGGGACATTATGGGTTTGGGGGTTGGGTATGTGGTGTTGTCTATGTATAATATGTATGTATTTACAAAAAAACGTATATAAGTATTAATATCAGATGTCTAGTACCCATAGTACAAGCTCTGCTTAGATAGATAGAATACACTTTATTGTACAACAGATATAACAGTTTACATAAATATATAGTTTACATAATACATCAATTGAATTACCGTGCACAAATGGCGGCCTTATCGCTAAAAGCAATTTCTTCCAGACAACCTTGTGCTTAGTTTGGGACTAGATGGCGTTGTGTGTTAAAATGTCTGAAATATTTATTATTTATTTATTAACCACTCAACAATTATACATACATATATAGGAAATACATCGCTACAATGTTATCTATCTTTTTCGCACAAGGTTCCTATCCGACTACCGCGATCTAATGGCCTGGATCAACTCCACGATGGCTTTAGTTAGCTCAGACGAGCTCGCCAATGACGTCACCGGCGCTGAAGCCCTGCTCGAGAGACACCAGGTAACATAAATTACTCAAACAAAAAAACTATAACATTCCTTATTGTATATTATTGAAGAACTGTTTATACCCCTATATGACTAATAGTGTGACAGTGTTACCCCTCTGCCTGTAATACTGTAGATAAATAGAGTATTGACAATGATTGAGGAAGTTAGTAACTCCTATATGTGTCTGTCTTCATGCCTACATTGTGATTGTATGGCTTTGGGAGGGCCATGTTTCCTGAGAGTTCAAAACCCCGGGGGGTTGTTTATGTAGTCTCAAGTGCTGTATGGGCAACGGTAGTAACTTCCTACTTGTTTTTTGATTCTAAAACACAAAAAGTTCATTATATACAAATTCCATTTCAATTGGACCCAACATTGTAAGTGATAACGAGAGAATTGTGCCTGTATTTCTAGACCCAGCGTTTGGAGATAGACGCGCGGTACGGCATAATGCCGCAGGTCAGACGCATTGCACGCATGTGTGACCCTATCCTAACATTTTTATTCTTGCTGATCGCTTCACTTGTATAACATGTTTAAGCTCGTATGAGTACATGTTTCAACTCTTTTTTTTTTAAAGTAGGGTGCTCTAAAAAAAACTCCATCAAACTTCAGTTTAGATCTATCCTCGATCACAAAGATACCAATTTCAGGATTTGTAAAAAAATTTGATTGATTATGAATATAATAACCTCGATATAGTAATCGTGTTAAATCCACGAAAATGAAGTCACTCTATTTGGTTTCTGTCTCTTATTTGAACTGTTTTTCATTTGATAATCTTCTATATGATTTCTATACGAATTTTTACATGTCAAGTTGGTTAAAAATATATTTTTATGATTTTCAATTTTTGATACAGAAAAAAGATTTTTCTCCTCGTGTCTCATTTATCATTGTTATGTATCTGTATGCCTTCAAATACAAATATTCGTACATGCGAGTACAACACTGTTGAGTGATGCGATTTGCAAGAATATTTTAATATACACCTTTGTACGCATAATACGTAATAAAATAATACACAATACTTGATGTTACTACGTAATATAATACGAATGGAAGTGGGGTAGTTAGTTACCCTAACTGATTTAGTTAACAACAAAACACGAGAGTTTATTAACAGAATTATTTTTACTATTTTATTTTTGGAGTTTTTAATGTTTTTATATAAGTATGGTCAACTGTAAAAGTATTTATTATAAGGAAACTTCGAGAACGATACTATGTCGACGCCTACCCACGTATTTAGAATGACCCATCTGTGAATTATGTTGATAATTTCAAATGTAATTCGTTTTACATCAATTTGTTTGCGTAAAATACCAATTAGAAGCATTTTCTTTCTATAAAGTATTTAAAAAAAATACCGGAATAATAATTTAGGCCAAAATATACCAATACTTCTTGAATTATCCTATGTATACAAGACTTGATTACCAATTAGTGATTACATATTGACGGTTGTTTCTTTTGCTTTTGTCAGAAATAGTAGCAATTAAAGAATATATATAGGTGTCATAACTACTTTTTTGTTGACTGTACTTTATTTGTTTTTATTTTTGTGTGATTTTTACAGTGTCTTCAGTGTGTATGTGATCTGTCTGTTCAATACCTTCCTCCAATATCTCTGTTATCTGTCCTACACTATTTTCTTTCCTCCCACTTTCGGATATGTGTTCTGTGTTAAAAAACAAACCAAAATGCGTTTATGACAGTGTGTAAAATATATCGATGTACAGAAACATCACGATCAGCGACATGTTTATACGTAAAATATTGTATATACAAGTTTTATTTTAAGTGTACCATAGTATTATAGCAGAAAAAACAGAGACTTTTATCTAGGACATTCAGGTTAAAGGATAAACCAAGTCTACATAGATAGTAGGTTAAACGGTTGCCTGAGTGTTATGGGTTCAAATCCCACATAAGATAACACTGTGTGATACACAAATTTTTGTTCTGAAACTGGGTGTTCTTTAAATCCATTTCATGTGTGTTTGTGAGGTTTCTTTGCGATACAGGATTAATTCCTAAGTAGTTGTTGCCGGCGGCTCCGGCCGCGTATGTGACGGTTATCGCGGCAAATAGTAGCCTATGTGTTATTTTCATGTATAAGCCATATTATTGTGCAGTTTCATTAAAATCCATTCAGCAGTTTTTACGTGAAAGAGTAACTAATATCCATCAATACTTATAACTTTCGCGTTTATAATATTAGTAGAATATGGGAGTTGTTTTTATAAAAGGAAAAGTTTTATTTTTATTTAGGTAATTAGAGGGACAACGTCTTAACTGTTTTCTCGTGTCTGAAGTTCGAACACTGTTCAAATAATGGGTAATAAATCAAACTTAATAATATGTAAATTACTCAGGAGCACCGCACCGAGATGGACGCCCGCGCCGGTACGTTCCAAGCGCTGGAACTGTTCGGTCAACAACTGCTGCAGGGCGGACACTACGCCAGTGTGGACATACAGGAGAAGCTTAACAACATGAGCGACGCTAGGCAGGAACTGGAGAAGTATGTAACATGATGCATCTTATTTAATCTTTTAATCAATTTGTATACTAAATTTTTTCTTAAGTCTATGAATGTATAGATAAATATTGTTTGCAATTTCCACGTTGAAACTTAATTGAAAAAGTACAGTGATAGTCAGGTATGATCAGATTACCTGTTTGCTTATTTTTGCTCTAAATACCATGAAAATTACAGTAGTTCTATTTCACTGAATATTAACTTAGTTCGTCATATACATCGTTAACATTCTTATTTTATATGCTAGTTAAATGAGACAGATAATAAAACGACCTTAAATAAAGCATTAGTGGGAAATAATAGGAAATCCATAATTTATAATATACATTATTTCCTGTAAACTAAAAATGTGATATATCTTTCTTCCTAGGGCGTGGGTAGGTCGTCGCATGAAGCTAGACCAGAACTTGGAACTCCAGTTGTTCTACCGCGATTGTGAGCAGGCTGAAGGCTGGATGGGTGCCCGAGAGCAATTCCTGGCTCCATTATCAAAAGACCAGGCTGACGCTGGTGACTCCGCAGACTCCGCTCAACCTGATAATGTGGAACAGCTTATTAAAAAGCACGAAGACTTCGACAAAGCTATCAATGCTCATGTAAGTGTTTTCTTAGTCCTCCTTATGTAAACCGTACAAATGTTAATAATAATATTTTGGACATCTAACACACAACGGCATCTAGTCCCAAACTAAGCATAGCTCGTAGTATGGGTACTAGACTACTGATATAAATACATATATACTTTTTATTTGTAAATATATGAATATTATGTATACATAGAAAACACCCAAACTCCGAAGCAAATATTTACATATCACTCATATATTTCATCCGAACCAGGAATCGGACCCGCGACCTCAAGCACAGCAGTCTCTTACGCTGCCACTACGCAATCAAGGCAGTTAATACTAAGCTGAACATATGTACCGATTGATATAGAGCTGTTGTTTATAGAGATTTGTAATCTCTTCTTCTTTTTGTTTGTCTTTATTATTCCCAAGATTATTGGGCAACAACTACTAGTTTAACCGGTTTTATCTCAACATTAGTTTTTCCAAGGAGCGATTGGCATTGGACCTCCGCAACACTAAGGGAGAACTGAATTCGAAGGTTAAACTAGTTGTCAGTAAATTTGAGAACACTGACTTCCTAATAACGCAAATTCCATACATTTTCATGATAACTGAGACCAACGGCTTCACGTGTTCTCCGAAGCACGGGTTTTGAGAGATTGGTAACAATAATAATAATTAACAGGAGGAGAAGATTGCCCAACTGCAAACCCTGGCTGATCAGCTGATGGCCACAGAACACTATGCGGCTGACGATATCGACGGCAAGAGGCGCCAAGTACTGGACAGGTGGCGCCATCTCAAGGAGGCTCTTATTGAGAAACGATCCAGGTAAGTTTTAATTTATTATTATTTTTCTCATATATTATTTATGGTAAGCGGTAAATAAAGTTATTAATGCTACTATAAGTTCTTCTGCTATGTTTACAAGCCTGCGAGAACTTGGCCAGTCGCTCACAAATTACAATCCTTCACAAACGCTCGTGCTATGTTTACTCGCCTGTAAGGACTTGAAGTCGCTTACAAACTACAATACTTCTCGCAATACTATAATACAATACGCTCGCCTTTGATCTGTGTTCAAAAGCCGACGCCGACTCGGGTCGGCAACAAGCTATCACAACTTCACGCAACCCCAAGCCAAACAGCCCGCTTACACCCTTGTGTAGGTGGAGGGTTGTCGAGGCGTGCCACATGTATGAAAGCACATTATATGTAGACCAATATAATTAATAAATATATTATTATTATATAGGTTAGGTGACGAACAAACCCTTCAACAGTTCTCTCGTGATGCTGACGAAATGGAGAACTGGATCGCCGAAAAATTGCAGCTCGCAACTGAAGAGAGTTACAAGGTATATTATATTTGAAAACAACCAAATACTACACCATACTGCATATAGCACCTGTTGCATCAATAGTGACGTAACATTCTTGAATTACATCTAGCATTTGAAAAAAGAATTAAATGGTAATTTTTAAATTTTTAATCTCTTATCACACTTACAAAATTTTTAGACTAA
Organism: Hyphantria cunea; assembly: GCA_003709505.1. NCBI lineage: Eukaryota > Metazoa > Arthropoda > Insecta > Lepidoptera > Erebidae > Hyphantria > Hyphantria cunea. The sequence goes on from PKRV01000705.1 coordinate 405,904, forward strand.
CAGCATTTGTAACAACCGCTACTCATAAATTCTATAACCGGCTACAGTCGGAATATTCTCGCTTTGTATTAGAGAGATCACACCTATTTCTCCTGTAAAAAATCCAATATCAACGCCATATTTGTTTCACAGGACCCTGCTAACATCCAGTCTAAACATCAGAAACACCAGGCCTTTGAAGCAGAATTGGCTGCCAACGCGGAACGTATTCAATCGGTACTAGCCATGGGCGGTAACCTCGTCCAGCGTGGACAGTGTAGCGGTAGTGAGGATGCTGTTCAGGCAAGTAGCGTATTTGCATATTTTGAATTTGGTAATCGACACTTTCAATCTCCGGAATAAACAGACAATTTAATTCGGTTTGTTGATATTATTGGTCCATTCGAGTTAAGAAAATAGTGAAGCATCGATCAAACTTCGCTCTCTGACCAATCAAATTATGGTTTCATACGAAGCTTACGACTACAGTTGGGTTTCAATAATAATGACCAGAGTACATGACTGTACATATTTTGTACAAATGTAATAATCACAAAAAATAGGATTATATAGTAATATCCGCTGATAAAACACAATTACAATAATGCAACAGATGTTGCACTGTGTGTGATGTAATTTTTATAGAAAATTTCAATTATGTAACTTACATATATTTTACTTTTTGGAAGAAATAAGAACTGTAAGGCGATGTGGTATATAAATATTTAAAAAAGTCGAAAGAAACCTGAAATGAAATTTACTTTTAGTAATTCTGCTTTGATAATTTAATATTTTTCCATTCCATTCCAAAAGACGAATCTATCAAGATGTGTCTTTTCACTTCAAAATTTGTTGAAGATATTGTAAATAACGTCCTTGTACAGGCTCGTTTGGCGTCCATCGCTGATCAATGGGAGTTCCTCACTCAGAAGACCACGGAAAAGTCGCTCAAACTGAAGGAAGCCAACAAACAACGCACTTACATTGCTGCCGTCAAGGATCTCGACTTCTGGTTGGGAGAGGTGAGTTGTTTGTTTATATTTAATCTGCCAAAATGACTCTGCCCTGCCTGATGGAAAGCATGAGCAGAATCCAAGAGTGGTGGTCACCATCCTCAATGCGAAAAAGAACAATGCAGCATGGTGACCCACACTATGGCGGCCTGGGGGGAAGGGGGATGGTGAGAGGGATAGGGGGCGTTGGATTGGGTATGGGCCTCCGGTATCCTCACTCCTCGATGAAACACAGCGTAAGCGCTGTTTCACACCGGTTTTCTGTGAGGCCGTGGTATCACTCCGGTCGAGCCGGCCCAATCATGCCGAAGCGTGGCTCTCCCACGGTAAAAAAACAGTTGTTTAACAGATCCATCTTTATTATTATTATTTCTTACACCTTCTCTGTACACGATAGAGAACCGTAGTGGATGAGTGAATAGTAACTACTAAAATAGTTAATACTGAAAACAATATTGATAATGCATCAATTTATGCAGAAGCACCTCAACAAGCCGCCATATTGTGGGTCACCATGCTATGTTGTTACATTGTGTAGTTTCTCAATCAGTATGGTGACCACTATTCTAATCACGCATTCCATCAGACAGAGTAGAGTCACTTTGACAGTCTCAGATGTAGAAAAACGCGTTAGAAAATTAATAGTTACCTATTTAAAAGTTATTTTGTTCATTATATATGAATGCAAAATTCTGTTCACCGATTTCATAGGTTGAAAGCTTATTGACATCTGAGGACTCCGGTAAGGACTTGGCGTCTGTACAAAATTTGATGAAGAAGCACCAGCTGGTGGAAGCCGACATCCAAGCACACGAGGATAGAATTAATGGTGAGCCATATTTTCAAAGTTGTCACTTTTTTCTCTATTTTGTCAATATTTTAATGTACAATAATAATTGTTAACAGCTAGTTCTATTGCATACGTACAATGAATAGAAACATATCGGACGTGTTAACAACATACAGTATATTTGTCATGGTTTCAAGTTTTTATCAGTAGTATGTGGGTAGTCTAAAAAAATAAGCAACCTCAACATAAAGATGGCAGCATTTGTTAAATATGTTCCCATATTTGGATGGCGATAACACGTGTGTTACTGTATAAGCCCGCACAGGCAATGTGCGGGAGGGTAGCCGCTTCGGTTAGTGTAACCGTGTGCGTGGTCGGCAGACATGAACCGCCAGGCGGACGCGCTGGTGTCGTCGGGGCAGTTCGACAGCGCGGGCATCGGGTCGCGGCGCGCGGCCATCAACTCGCGCTTCGAGCGCGTGCGCAACCTCGCCGCGCACCGGCGCGCGCGCCTGCACGAGGCCAACACGCTGCACCAGTTCTTCCGGGACATCGCCGACGAGGAGTCCTGGATCAAGTGAGACCGCACACTTCGCCTCGTGCTTACCCTCCATCTAACACACGACACACACACCTGATGACCGCCTAAGGTGTTACTTTTTACGACTGCATTATACTATTAGAGTTTAGTGCAGCATTATATTTAGCTGTAGTGCAGGGTACACCGATTGATCAGTTTAGCATTAAAGATTATTTCCACCGAGCGACTCACAATGGATCCCGATCCCCACTTCTATTATTATTATTAATCTAATTGACATTGATTTAACGGTCTTCTGATAGCCATGCTCAACAAAATATTTAGTACTGAGTTTATAAATAGCAAGAAAAAAATTGCCTTATAACTAATATAGTTATCTCAATGTACAGAGAAAAGAAACTCCTCGTGGCGTCAGATGACTACGGTCGCGATTTGACAGGTGTTCAGAATCTATTGAAGAAACACAAGCGGCTCGAGGCCGAACTGGCCAGCCACGAACCTGCCATACAAGCCGTGCAAGAAGCCGGCGAGAAACTCATGGATGTATCTAACTTGGGTAAGTTTAACTACTTTTCGCCTTTCGATCAACAAGTTGGAAAAAGTAGCCAGATGTTTTGAATTTTCGCTTTTAGAATTCTTTTCAAGCACATTTTCACTCATTGTTTATATAAAAAATCCAAGGATATATTATTGATAATACATAAAATGTTGATTAAACACAACAAAACACATAATTATGAAGAAGGTTTTTGATGTAATTGTAAAATTATCTTATTTTTACTTTTGAAAAATCCCCAAGTTATTTTGACGCTAATATTCAGGTTTTCGTTAATTATTCTCAAAAATTATGTCATTATTATCTGTCGCAAGACGTCCACTGCTGGACATAGGCCTTCTCACGGTGCCCATATCCAATGTAAAAAAAACTTACATGCATCGCATAAATTGAATGTGAAACGTAATGAGGCGTGTGTGGCAGGCGTGCCCGAGATCGAGCAGCGGCTGAAGGCGCTGGCGCTGGCCTGGGCCGAGCTGCAGGCGCTGGCGGCCGAGCGCGGCGCCAAGCTGCAGCAGTCACTCGCCTACCAGCAGTTCCTCGCCAAGGTCGACGAGGAGGAGGCCTGGATCAGGTCAGACCACCCACATTCTTTGTTTCATATTTCCCGTTTACAGATTAGTTACTAACCATATTTCTGTATAGTTTAAACAGTTTTCCATTACAAAACTTTGCATAGTTTTTGCATTGATAACAAAGAATCTATTGTAATTTTACAAGAAAAATATAAGTTATAACTCAGATATTGAAAGAATTATGCATATTTTACAGAGCAACCAAGTAGGTCAAAATCGAGTTCAAAAGAGTCTGTTATGAACAAACGTAGCCACTCAACCGAATAAAGAATACTCAACACTTCAACTCTAATACACCAGCATAGATTATACATATCATACCAATCCATGCAAATATACGTACTGATTGAGATTTTAAACCCGCAAGGTTTATGACTGAATTTGAATAGAAAAAAATTCTCACCTTGAAATGTAAAAAGAATATCTTCTATATTTATTTAATATTTAAACAGTGAGAAGCAGCAACTGGTAGTGGTTAGCGAGTGCGGCGACAGCATGGCGGCCGTGCAGGGCCTGCTCAAGAAGCACGAAGCCCTGGAGGCCGAGCTGGCGGCCAGGGCCGAGCGCGTCAAGGACCTGTCCAGCGACGGCGAGCGGCTGCTGGCCGAGGGCAACCTGCACTCGGATGCGCTGGCACACAGGATTGAAGCTCTACAGGTACGCCATAAGATAAACTATCAATTTATTTTAATGAAATATCATTTTATCAATTTTTACTCATTGTTGAGGTTGCAACAATATTATTTACAATCACGTATTTTTTTTATTTTTTAAGAGTTTTAAACTAACGTCTAATAAACGTTTGTTACACCTATTTCAATTAGGAAATAGGCTATGTCCAAAACATTTGGTATTGATTAGTATTGGTAAGATTTGATTTTGAAATGTTGTATCAGTTAACTCAAATAATTATTCTAATTTATACTTTAAAGTTTTGCCATTCATATAGTTTTTGTTTTTTTTTTAAATAAACAACATTTGACATCGTGCCGTGTATCCTAGTTAAAAAATTGCGCAGTTATATTTTTTATTGGCATGTACTTAAGTCAAGGCTGATTTACCACTTTCGCATAAGACAAAAACAAAAACTTGAGAATGAGAGATTGAGCTAAAACGGTATCGTGTGCGTGGGGCAGGCGAAGCTGGAGAAGCTGACGGGGCTGGCGGCGCGGCGCAAGGCGGCGCTGATGGACAACTCGCTGTACCTGCAGCTGCTGTGGAAGGCCGACGTCGTGGAGTCGTGGATCGCCGACAAGGAGACGCACGTGCGCTCCGACGAGTTCGGCCGCGACCTCTCCACCGTCCAGACGCTGCTCACCAAGCAGGACACCTTCGACGCCGGTGACTGCCTTGCTCTGTCCACTTGTAGCCCTTTCAGTTAACTCTAGCTGACCGACACGACTAATGCGCGACTTCTATAGCTTGTAACGTGATGTTATGGTTAGGTTAGCTTATATAATATCTGTATAGAAATGAATTCGATGTAATTGACAAGAAAATAACCGTTTTCATATTTGTCTTCTCAATTTTCATTACAATATAAATTATCCTATTACCCCATTGTGCTTGCGATGTATTAATATTTAAAATGAAACTATAACATTAATGCAAAAGAATATATACCGCTTTCAAACACTCTTAGCGTGTTCAATATTGATAGTACAGTTTGACGTAGGTTTGACGGCGTTCGAACACGAGGGCATCCACAACATCACGTCGCTGAAGGAGCAGCTGGTGGCCGCCAACCACGAGCAGACGCCCGCCATCGTCAAGAGACACGGCGACGTCATCGCGCGCTGGCAGCGCCTGCTCGCAGACTCCGCCGCGCGCAAGCAGCGCCTGCTGCAGCTGCAGGACCAGTTCCGCCAGATCGAGGAGCTCTACCTCACCTTCGCCAAGAAGGTCAGTACTTATAACAGACACGCGTTTCGCTCTGCAACTCTGATAAAGGAAGGACGTTGAAAACTTGAAGGAGAAATAAATCCACTGCAACCCATATAAAAATTTCTAACTTCTCTGACTATTACTAATTTCAGACGATAACATTGCGTTTTTATAAAGATCTTACGATTCGAGTTACATTAAAACGGGTTAAGTCTTTGTGACCAAAGTAACTACACTGTATGTTTCGCAGGCGTCCGCATTCAACTCGTGGTTCGAGAACGCAGAAGAGGACCTCACGGACCCGGTGCGCTGCAACTCCATCGAGGAGATACGAGCGCTCAGAGATGCTCACGCTCAATTCCAGGTCATTACACCTCTGCATAAAATTTATTATCTATCTAAAAAAGACCGTTTTATACATTAATATGTATAAAACGGTCTTTTCTGTCTTTTCTTTTCTGTTCTACCATTGGATTATAGTTTTTAGACTTTTTTATTTTAATTTAATTCTTAGAATACAATACTCGATTCATTTCAGTCTATTGTTTTGTGTTAATGTTACTAAATATGGTAAACTCTGCGCTATGTACTTAGATTCTAAACATTATTCAATTCTAAACATTAATTGCGATAAGAAACATGAATGTATATGTAAATCCCAGTATTAAGAAATAATCAAAATTTAAATAATTTTTAATCGTCAAATCGTCTATATTTAGGCATCACTGTCGTCAGCCCAAAGTGACTTCGAAGCTCTTGCCGCTCTTGACGAACAGATCAAGTCATTCAACGTTGGCGCCAACCCCTACACCTGGTTCACCATGGAGGCTCTTGAAGAAACCTGGAGGAACTTGCGCAAAATAATTGGTGAGTATTCCATCGGATATAGTCTAGCTTCTTAAGTTATGGTGGTAATTTTTAATACAGAAAAGTAGCTTTCCTCTTTTCAAAAAAGTTTGAATCGATAATTTTAATTATTCTTGATTTTTTCTTATTCTATTTTCAATAAAAACTGCAATAAGCAATAAAACTTTCGGTTTTTTTTTAATTACAAGCCAATTGACTATACTTTGGGCCTAGTGGTTTAAGCGGTCACCACTACACTTTCTACTGCGCCAAGTGTTCCAAAATTATTGTTCTGAGTCTGGGTAGTCTTTGTGTCAGTTTCATATATCTTTGTAAAGTCCCCCACGATACAGTATATATATTCCTAATACGGGCGTGGTCCTTTTATGGGAAAAAAAGCAAAATTATCTAATGCGGCTATCGAATTTTGTAAAATTGTTTACTGCGTATCTAATCCAACGATATTGTCCGTTAGCCGAGCGCGACGTAGAGCTGACAAAAGAGGCTCACCGCCAGGAGGAGAACGACAAACTCCGCAAGGAGTTCGCCAAACACGCCAACGCCTTCCACCAATGGCTCACCGAGACACGGTATGTTAAATACAATATAATTAATTCACTTATATGAGTAATTATGAAGAAAAATGGCGCGAAAACTAAATAAGAACCATCTTTGAACCAAATTATATATCATATCACAATTGGAGGTTAATCAGTGTAGAACTTTTTGAGTTCTTTAAGCATATACAAACATACATATATAAAAATTGAATCATACATTCGGAATCCTAATATTACAGGTGGATAAGAAACAATATTTATGACATGGGTGGGTAGTGGTGTATTATAAATTTTGATGACAGTTGAGGAGAAATCTCTTTTTTTTGTTCTGCAATTATTGATCTTACAGATTCACAAAGCACTGTGTTTTATTAGGTTGAATTAAGTTGAGTGTTATTTTTATTGTGGTAACACTACAAAACTATGTGCAGATAAATAAAAGTTCTTGATATCAGTTAAGTCAATGTTACCTTAAAACATAATTAATTACAAGTACGAGTCTCATCAAAAAATATGTAATTAAAAGTACATGAACCAAGCTTCAACTGCATATTTCATTGGATATACTATGGTATATATAAGCAGTGTAACTGAAGGAAATATAGTTCTATTTAAAGCGGGCTAAAATATTGATGGGTGTGTGAGTTTAAAAAAAGCGCTGGTTGGGAATTACCATTGGAATAAAAGTGACGTGTTATTTTGAAAGTAACTAAATTGTTAAAGAGTGTTGATATAATGGTGTGTATACAGGTACCGGCTGCTAGGCTGGGACGGGTAACGTATTCAGATTGTCGCGTGCCTCTACTAAACAATGACGGTTTGGCAAATGCATTACATATACGTATATATAGTTTTTGGTTTTCGGTAACCGCGTTAAAAGTAACCTACGCCCTTCCGCGGGAATAAAATTAGATTTTTTGATGCCAAATTTTAATTATAATAATATTTTGGATATCCAACACAAAACGCCATCTAGTCCCATACTAAGCATAGCTTGTGCTATAAATACTAGAGAACTTATATAAATACATACATATAAAATACCCACACTCCAAAACAAATATTTACAGATCATACAAACATTTGATCTAACTCGAGATTAGAACCGAGAGACCTCGAGCACAGCAGTCGCTTGCGCCTGCGGCACCGAGGCAGTCAATGTATGGATTTTAGCTAAAGCGGCAATCCTGTGTTACCGGGTATATAAGATTGCTAAATGCAATATTTAAATGCATTTATATTTATTGCCAGTAGTCCACTGTTGTACATATTACTTTACTAGTTAAAAATCCAGCCTAGTTCGTGTACTAGTATTATTTTAAACAACGTTTCAGAACTGCCTGATTATGAAATGCAAATCACCCGAAGAATTTGAATATCTATAAACACTACAAAAGCTCTATGAAAACTTATCAAGTGATTTTATAATGAAATAGGTAGATAATTAAGTTGAATTGCGAATGTTTGCCAAGTCGTCATATCCCGTCGAACGCACTATCGTGTCGTATAGATGTATGTTCAGCTTAATAAAGATTGGCTTGTCATGATATTTCACGAATGACACTTGAAATAATTCATGTAAATAGGTTTTTAATACTTATTCTAACTTTTAGTATGGTGTGTATTAAAATATATTAATTTCACTAGTTAACAATTGTAGCGCAGAAAGGTTAACGAAAAGGTTTTTTTGTTTGTATTCAATATTTAATATTTGGCGGGCATATACGTGAACAAGTTTAGCCTAATACTCTTACATAATTGATATAAATTTCGTCTTTATTTCATTTTTATTATTTCGTGTATTTTGATTATGGAATATTTATATGGCGAAAACTAATAACATTTATTTAAAAGATTTTTTGTGAGTGTAATAATCATATGAAAAGATTTGATTTGAAGATTAACGATTTCAAATTGAAATGTGTCGAGACTCTTGTTCTTTTTGTGATATTGGTTGTTATGAGGTCACTTGTACTAATACAACGTGTGTCGTGTGTCGTGTGTCGCGCAGCACGTCGATGATGGAGGGGACGGGCTCGCTGGAGCAGCAGCTGGCCACGCTGCGCCAGCGCGCCGGCGAGGTCCGCGCGCGCCGCGCCGACCTGCGGCGGCTCGAGGAGCTCGGTGAGTCTGCCATTTGCGTTATAGTCCGCATCCGCGTTACTGAAAAACAAGCCACTGATCATTTCTTTAAACCTGATCAGTCACAGGGCGGCGAACTGGAGAGACGAGGGCGGAGAATGTTCTTTAAGAGGAGTTAAGAATAACAACACTGTTTCATCAACAATCAACATTATTATGATATTAGATTTCATAAATTGCAATATATTAATAACACCGACAAGTTTTTATAGTGATACCTACTCAAATATTTTATTTTTTGAATACATTTTATGAATGGTTGTTAATAGGCGCGGCGCTTGAAGAGCACCTGATCTTGGACAACAGATACACGGAACACAGCACAGTGGGCCTGGCCCAGCAGTGGGATCAACTCGACCAGTTGTCCATGCGCATGCAACACAACTTGGAACAACAGATACAGGCCAGAAACCATTCAGGTAAAATATATCAGTTGAATTTTAATATCTAGTCCTAAAAAGCGTTTAGAAATATGTATGCAAGGTAAGGTATTTCGACTACATCGGTAGTGCAATAGGTTACCAGCGTGCCCATGAACGTGAGCCCTCTACATTCTAACGAATGTCGAGAGCTCAGGTTCAATGCACGGGTCAGACCAATGTTTTTATGATGCAAGTATTAGTTCGAAATTTGGATGTTTTATAATAACTATGTATTTCTGAAAACTATGCTAGTATTTTATTAGTCAATCTGGCTCCAGTACAGGCTCTGATTAGTTTAAAGTCGAAATTTATTTGTAACGTTTTTTTGTAACATTTTATTCATTTATTTTGTAACTTGTAGGTGTAAGCGAGGACGCTCTAAAGGAGTTCTCGATGATGTTCAAACACTTCGACAAGGACCGCTCCGGTCGTCTCAACCACCACGAGTTCAAGTCCTGTCTGCGGGCGCTCGGCTACGACCTGCCCATGGTGGAGGAGGGGCAACCTGATCCCGAGTTCGAAGCTATACTCAGTGAGTATAAAAGACTTGCCATGTAAAAAATTTCAACTATGAAGTGATTTTATTTTTATAAAAGAGGATTACTATAAATATCCTATATTTAAGAGGATTATACTGAAAACCTTCTCCTTTAAGTGTTAAACATGAAAGATGAGAAAGAGTAAAAGAGAAGTTACAAAAACACCTGCTATCGCAATTAGGGATAGTAACTGAAGATCTTGCTTTTTCTGTTTTATTTCAGCATCAAAATACCAAAAGCAGTGTTACCATAAACACCAAAAATGGCTAGTTCAGTATTTTATGATGCAAGAAGTATTCTATTACACCGTTCAAGATGCTTCTGAATTCTGAAGTGACTTGTTGTAATAGACTATGAATATGTTGATAACAGACAAATCGATTTCCGATACAAAAATTGAGAATTGTATAACATTTAGCACAGTATTAATTAAATGTTAAATTTCCAGATGTGGTGGATCCGAACCGCGACGGTCAAGTGTCCCTCCAGGAGTACATGGCTTTCATGATCAGCAAGGAAACTGAGAACGTGCACTCTTCAGAAGAGATCGAGAACGCGTTCCGGGCCATCACTGCGCACCAGGATCGCGCCTACGTCACCAAGGAGGAACTATATGCTGTTAGTTATCTTTCGAATAATATGTTTAAGGGAGCAATTCTTGAATGCACGGTATGCAGGTTTTAGGGAGTGATAAATCCATCTACCCAGGATATATTTTTTAAAGATTTACCAAAAACTAATAATTAGAAAGCACGGTCATTCAGGTACTTTACTACCTTATTTAATGTTACTAGAATCGCAAACGATGTCTAGTTCGAATTTAGATATTCTTCTTCGGGTGCCTCTTCAATCCTAAAGGTTGGCCGTCAGCCTGTACTCCTTGTCATTGGCCAAGCGGAACAGTTTCTCAATAGAGGTGATAACGGTCCCCTCCCGGATAATAGTACGTGTCCACGATTTTTTCCTTCGTCCAGCGCGTCTCTTCCCTTCCACCTTGCCCATCATTATCAGTTGCATTTAAATACAGAGATAGTAAAAAGTTTCGGCTGCGACTGTCTTGTATCCATGACTAAAATGAACCCACATTTTTGTTTTATGAATAGTCTTGGTTAGACTGGTTTACGACTCTCAAGGAGAATTTTAGCAGCTGAAAGTTCAGCTTCGAAAGCAATTTTTGTTGTTCAAAATTAACAACAATTACAAATCTGCATAGTATAAAATTAAATTGCTGCCTTTGTCTATACGCTTAGATCTTTCAAACTACTGATCTGGTTTTAATGCAGTTTTCAACAAGAGATAAAATAATACATGAATAGGATTTTTGTGGAATACAGTATAAACAGAATAATATAATTATAGCAGAGGAAATCCGCGAATTCCAGACTTTCATCCATGGGAAGCCGGGCCGAGTCGTTAGTTTTTAATTGTATTAGGGGAATTGAGATCACAAAATTGACATGTATGTTTTATTCCACAGAACCTCACCAAGGAGATGGCAGACTATTGCGTGGCTCGTATGAAACCTTACGTAGACCAGAAGACGGAGCGGCCCATCCCCAACGCGCTCGACTACATCGACTTCACGCGCACTCTCTTCCAGAACTAAGCTCACACGTGACGCCTGCCCGATACTGATCTATGATAAAAGAAAGCTATACCCCCACGAGACTAACTTAAAATAATAATCTTGATTAGTATATGTTAGAGTCTATTAATATATTTCTTCGGTATGGATCATGTCTTATTACGTATATGGGGTATTCTTGCTTTTATTTTATATCAATTTTTCGTCGCTTAATATAACGCTATTAAACTTCAAAAACAAACTTGTTTTTAATTTTTGTGCTGTCCTCACCTAAAGCGTGTTCCGCGGGCGGGCGTAGATAGTTTGCTGTACTTTTATATAGCACTTAATTCGGTATTCCATTATTCCATATTGTGTAGACTGAGTATAAGAAACAAAATCTAATATTATCTAGAATTTTTCTATTAAAGTGTGTAAGTTATGCTTCGGTTCGGAGGAGCGTTCTTGTGTTCGATGCTCGAGCAAGCGCGTGACCGAGGTGACCTCAGATGTCATGTGACTACGGTACGTAGTCGACGCCGTACCTCAGGTACGGGAGGGCGAGAATTCCTTTTCTCTGATACGAGCAGAGAAATACGAAGCTGCCGTCTCTATGGCTCTTGATAAAGTTCAGCATTTCACGTTTGCATATTTCATAAATTTAATAATTTGCTAGAAGTGTTGTAAGCTAAGAGTATTTAACTATTTTGTTATTAAAAAGTTCATTGTGCTAAGATTCTATTTATTTTTTGTAACCTTCTAAAATATATCAATAAATATTTATTTCAAAATAAATCGTTTATATTTATATGAAAAAAGAAAACAACCACTCATTCATACAGTCCATTTATGTAATAGATTATCTGATAAATTACATCCAATTATTCTATAGTTAATGTTATACACATATATAATTTCGCTAATTTTATTATTACACTAGGTCTAAATGGTGTACAAAAACAAAAATCATACTAAAAGTCCAATGTATTTTATGATATTTTACATATTTACAAATTTATCTTGGTATTTACATTATTCATTTGTTTTTATATTTGACTATATTTTGCGTTCAATCCCTTATTCATGCGTATAGTGCATTACTTGTAATATTACTCTCTACTTCGCGTTGCAAGTACTAAGAAGATTAAACAAGCAGCGTTAATGTAGTTGAGTGTGAGCGTACATGTGTATCGTCCGGCAGTAAGAAACGCGGGCGCTCTTTGACCAATCAATATTGCGCGTTTCCTTTTCACATCCACCCCTTTTAGGTTCTCTCAATCCATATGTTTTTTCAGAAATCACTCCCATAGATTACAAATAATGACCAGGCAGGTATTACAGGCTTCAAACAACTTTTAAGGTGCTCCCACGCCAGAGTTGATAAACATTCGTAAATATTTCTAGTAAAAGAAATGCATCTAAACGGTTGGTTTCATCTAAATACATTGCCGATACGATTCCAGAGAACTAAAATGATCATAAACGTTTCCAAGCATCTTCTTGGAACTTACTAAATATTTTGAAATATTTCAAAACGTTATGATCAGTTTCAAAAGGTTGTAGAAACATTGAAATAGCAAATACAAAAGTCGCTTTGCAATATGAGCAGAATCTAGTGTCTTGGTTTGTGAATCGGTCGATTTTTACTTGCTACTCCACTTTTCGTTACGCAGTGTAGCAAAGTTGCCTGGGATGTATATATTTTTACAAATATTTCTAACAGTTAGAAACCGTTTGCGAATATTTCTCAATAGAACGTTTAGTAACCTTTTGGTAACACTAACTCTGTGGTAATACTAACCAGTGAGAGAGTATCTTCGGAGCAAAACAGTGGATTGGTTTGATATATAATGCGAATTATAAGAACCAAAATCAAGGTATGTCTATACATAGTTTAAATTAATAATAAGGTCATCCTATGCGAATACTAACTATTAAGGATTAATATTGAAACTATTTATGTTATTGCAATCGTGACCGACGTGACGTAATTAACGTATAATTCGTTTACATCGTACTCGGTACACGAGTGTTCTAATATAGATATAATTACATTTTAAAGTATAAGAATAAATATTAAGTTTGCTTAAACTAAATTTAAATATTCAAATTCATTAGAAATTTTTGAGTATTTTTATACATGTTGTTACAAAAAACTGGTCAAAGCTTGAGCTGATTTAGTTGAAAATTTTCTGTCTAATTTGAAAGAAGTTTAACATTATGTAGAATTGGTTATAAGAGATTTACTATGTGGGATTTTAGTATATAGCATCTCGACAGGCGACCAGGTTTTTCTGTAACACCTACACTGGATTGAATTAGATATACATAGCCAAGCAAAAAGAATACAATGCATCCTTGCAATATGTTTGCAGAATCATATCACTCTCTTGCAAATGAAAATTTTTGTACATCGATCAAACGGTTACATTAGGAATAAACGAGTATTCTAGCATCTAATTTGCTATCGCTCGATAAACCACGTGAAAATAGTGAGACGAGCCAGTGTCGAGTGATAAATCCGGTCAGATTTGCGCTCTCTGTAGCAGGTTGAACTCGTGGTGCGAGACGAGCGGCCGCAGCCTGTCGAGCAGCGCCTGCGGCAGCGCGGCGCGCGGCGGCTGCAGGTAGGGCACGGCGAGCAGCTCGCGCACGGCCGGCCGCGCGCGCGCGTTGTACGTCAGGCACCACTTCAGCGCCGCCAGCAACGACGGCGGGAGCTCTGGAACCGCACGAGACTAATTTTAATCCACCTGCGGCGACTTCCACGAACGGCAACAGAACATGCTACGGCGCCCTCTATCGCAGATACTACTACCGATACTGTATCGCGACATTCTCGCGACGAATAGCGTCTATAAGACTTCCTACGATCGACCGTTGGGCTGAGGCCCGCGACGGATGATCACCTCGCCTAGTGAGAGGTCTCTCCTTCTAATTTCTCCTTCTAATGAAGGGAGATGACACTCGTTCTATACTATGACTACGAGGCACGCGCGGTAGACACCGCCATTTTCCATAGTCCGGGCTGCTATTAAGAATTTCTTGTAAGAAATACCCAACAGAATTGCTTGCGGTCCTACAGCTTACGGTAACCGCTAGACCAACGAACAATCACTGACTTCGAGGAACATAAATAAGCTCTTTCATTAAGTCTACGATAAATATATCATAGAGTATTGTTAAATTAAATTATATCGAATGTATATTCACTTTAGAAAATATTGAGGAGCATTCTTACGTGATTTAAACACATGACAAACACTTTAAAAGCTTTTTATTAGGCAGGTAGTGTTAGAGCTACCTCGACAGACGTACATATTATGTTAAACAATGCAAAATATTTAGCTTCTTGCAACTTTTTTATCTTAAATTAAATATTAAAAAAAATAGCAAAGTCCACTCACGCTCTACGGGCGGGTAATCAATACGATGATTTGGGTCGAGTATGGCGGCCAGCTTGGCGAGGTTGGGAATGTGGCCGAATGGCGTGCGTCCGTACACCATGCTGTACAGGATACATCCCAAAGACCGACGTACGTAGTCGACGCCGTACCTCAGGTACGGGAGGGCGAGAATTCCTTTTCTCTGATACGAGCAGAGAAATACGAAGCTGCCGTCTCTATGGCTCTTGATAAAGTTCAGCATTTCACGTTTGCATATTTCATAAATTTAATAATTTGCTAGAAGTGTTATAAGCTAAGAGTATTTAACTATTTTGTTATTAAAAAGTTCATTGTGCTAAGATTCTATTTATTTTTTGTAACCTTCTAAAATATATCAATAAATATTTATTTCAAAATAAATCGTTTATATTTATATGAAAAAAGAAAACAACCACTCATTCATACAGTCCATTTATGTAATAGATTATCTGATAAATTACATCCAATTATTCTATAGTTAATGTTATACACATATATAATTTCGCTAATTTTATTATTACACTAGGTCTAAATGGTGTACAAAAACAAAAATCATACTAAAAGTCCAATGTATTTTATGATATTTTACATATTTACAAATTTATCTTGGTATTTACATTATTCATTTGTTTTTATATTTGACTATATTTTGCGTTCAATCCCTTATTCATGCGTATAGTGCATTACTTGTAATATTACTCTCTACTTCGCGTTGCAAGTACTAAGAAGATTAAACAAGCAGCGTTAATGTAGTTGAGTGTGAGCGTACATGTGTATCGTCCGGCAGTAAGAAACGCGGGCGCTCTTTGACCAATCAATATTGCGCGTTTCCTTTTCACATCCACCCCTTTTAGGTTCTCTCAATCCATATGTTTTTTCAGAAATCACTCCCATAGATTACAAATAATGACCAGGCAGGTATTACAGGCTTCAAACAACTTTTAAGGTGCTCCCACGCCAGAGTTGATAAACATTCGTAAATATTTCTAGTAAAAGAAATGCATCTAAACGGTTGGTTTCATCTAAATACATTGCCGATACGATTCCAGAGAACTAAAATGATCATAAACGTTTCCAAGCATCTTCTTGGAACTTACTAAATATTTTGAAATATTTCAAAACGTTATGATCAGTTTCAAAAGGTTGTAGAAACATTGAAATAGCAAATACAAAAGTCGCTTTGCAATATGAGCAGAATCTAGTGTCTTGGTTTGTGAATCGGTCGATTTTTACTTGCTACTCCACTTTTCGTTACGCAGTGTAGCAAAGTTGCCTGGGATGTATATATTTTTACAAATATTTCTAACAGTTAGAAACCGTTTGCGAATATTTCTCAATAGAACGTTTAGTAACCTTTTGGTAACACTAACTCTGTGGTAATACTAACCAGTGAGAGAGTATCTTCGGAGCAAAACAGTGGATTGGTTTGATATATAATGCGAATTATAAGAACCAAAATCAAGGTATGTCTATACATAGTTTAAATTAATAATAAGGTCATCCTATGCGAATACTAACTATTAAGGATTAATATTGAAACTATTTATGTTATTGCAATCGTGACCGACGTGACGTAATTAACGTATAATTCGTTTACATCGTACTCGGTACACGAGTGTTCTAATATAGATATAATTACATTTTAAAGTATAAGAATAAATATTAAGTTTGCTTAAACTAAATTTAAATATTCAAATTCATTAGAAATTTTTGAGTATTTTTATACATGTTGTTACAAAAAACTGGTCAAAGCTTGAGCTGATTTAGTTGAAAATTTTCTGTCTAATTTGAAAGAAGTTTAACATTATGTAGAATTGGTTATAAGAGATTTACTATGTGGGATTTTAGTATATAGCATCTCGACAGGCGACCAGGTTTTTCTGTAACACCTACACTGGATTGAATTAGATATACATAGCCAAGCAAAAAGAATACAATGCATCCTTGCAATATGTTTGCAGAATCATATCACTCTCTTGCAAATGAAAATTTTTGTACATCGATCAAACGGTTACATTAGGAATAAACGAGTATTCTAGCATCTAATTTGCTATCGCTCGATAAACCACGTGAAAATAGTGAGACGAGCCAGTGTCGAGTGATAAATCCGGTCAGATTTGCGCTCTCTGTAGCAGGTTGAACTCGTGGTGCGAGACGAGCGGCCGCAGCCTGTCGAGCAGCGCCTGCGGCAGCGCGGCGCGCGGCGGCTGCAGGTAGGGCACGGCGAGCAGCTCGCGCACGGCCGGCCGCGCGCGCGCGTTGTACGTCAGGCACCACTTCAGCGCCGCCAGCAACGACGGCGGGAGCTCTGGAACCGCACGAGACTAATTTTAATCCACCTGCGGCGACTTCCACGAACGGCAACAGAACATGCTACGGCGCCCTCTATCGCAGATACTACTACCGATACTGTATCGCGACATTCTCGCGACGAATAGCGTCTATAAGACTTCCTACGATCGACCGTTGGGCTGAGGCCCGCGACGGATGATCACCTCGCCTAGTGAGAGGTCTCTCCTTCTAATTTCTCCTTCTAATGAAGGGAGATGACACTCGTTCTATACTATGACTACGAGGCACGCGCGGTAGACACCGCCATTTTCCATAGTCCGGGCTGCTATTAAGAATTTCTTGTAAGAAATACCCAACAGAATTGCTTGCGGTCCTACAGCTTACGGTAACCGCTAGACCAACGAACAATCACTGACTTCGAGGAACATAAATAAGCTCTTTCATTAAGTCTACGATAAATATATCATAGAGTATTGTTAAATTAAATTATATTGAATGAATATTCACTTTAGAAAATATTGAGGAGCATTCTTACGTGATTTAAACACATGACAAACACTTTAAAAGCTTTTTATTAGGCAGGTAGTGTTAGAGCTACCTCGACAGACGTACGTATTATGTTAAACAATGCAAAATAATTAGCTTCTTGCAACTTTTTTATCTTAAAATAAATATTCAAAAAAATAGCAAAGTCCACTCACGCTCTACGGGCGGGTAATCAATACGATGATTTGGGTCGAGTATGGCGGCCAGCTTGGCGAGGTTGGGAATGTGGCCGAATGGCGTGCGTCCGTACACCATGCTGTACAGGATACATCCCAAAGACCACACATCCGAACGAAAAGATATCTAGAAAAAAATATAAAAAAATTGTTTTCTTTTTTCTGGGAACGAAAAATTCTGGTTAGAACCAATTACGTAAGTGCGGTATACATAAAAGTGGAATGTTTAATTCTTTAAGTCGAGCAAATCTTTAGTGTCTCTAAATATAATAATTCCAAAAAAATATAAATTTTTTTTTCTTCTTCTTTTTCTCTTTTCGCACCTAACTGCCCATGGATTCGTATTTGTTTTTTTTTTTACAATATTTTTTCCTATCCCAAGGTTGTCTGGAAGAAATTGCTTTTTAGCGATAAGGCCGCCATTTGTACACGGTAATTCAATTGATGTATTATGTAAACTATATATTTATGTAAACTGTTATATCTGTTGTACAATAAAGTGTATTCTATTCTATTCTAATCTATTCTATAAATTGTTACTAAATGGGCAATGTATTACATTGTCTGGTAAAAGTGAGGTTCACCTTGATAGGGGCACTTCCATCGCAACCGGCGACGCCGTATCCGCCCGCCCCGCCCATGAGCGCCTCGGGGCTGATGTAGGAGTAGGTGCCGGTGGCCTGCGCCCGCACCACCGACGTCGCGTCGCTGCTGATCGCAGACGCGATGCCGAAGTCGATCAACTTCAGCCGCCCACAGACCAGGAGGAAATTTGCCGGTTTCAAGTCCGCGTGGATTACACCTGATCCAGAATTAAGAACACTTTAAACCATAGAGCAACACGAGCCGGCGGATGGGAAGAAAGTTGAAATAGCGTCTTTTGCCGATACAAAAGTCTTTAATTTACACAATATATGCACATTTTGACTACACTGTTGGCCTAGTGGTTTCAGTGGTCGCCACGCCACTTCCTACTGCGCCAAGTGTTGTGGGTTCAAATCCTACATGGGACAACACTTTGTGTGATCCATAAATTGTTGTTCTAAGTCTGGGTGTACTTTGTGTCCGTTTCATGTATGTTTGTAAAGATCCCCGCGACACAGGAATGTATATTCCTAATGCGGGAGTTGTT